>CM077626.1:10199874-10611658 GCA_039566895.2 Turritopsis rubra | reverse complement strand
CAGTAGTGTAAAGGTTCTTAAGCCCTAAATAGTTTCTTTGGAATAAAACAGCTGTAAGTCGGGCAGATGAAAGTGAATTTTCATTATTGCCACCCGATCATAATCTTTACACCTTTTATCAAACAATGGACCTTCTTTGATGTTGAATTTGAAATTGAAAAATAATGGAACTAACGTAGCCAAGCAAGGAAAGAATTTTAACAAAATAGAATGAAATTAAGATATTATGATATAACCTTTCGTAAGAATTGCTTTTCCATTTGCGAGCCACCCAATTTTTGAACAGGCTTGTTTTAACTCTGGTCCAGCCTTGCTTTCAATACATGCTGCAACTAAAAAACATTCTGCTATTTTAGATTTTTCATTCCATTAAATAAAGTGTTACATACTTTAAATCACTTACCACCTGCTCCATTGGAGAGAGTATTATTCCCTAAAATATTGATTTGACACAAATACATACAATTAATTGCATGTTGTAAATTGAAGAATCGCAGAAATACTACGAAGGTTAGTTTAGAAAGAAGGCATGTATGGAATTATCCTATTATCAAAAAGAGCAAAACATAACTACATATAACAAAAGAGCCAAATGTGATAGTGCTTATCTTCTAACCTGCATTCACTATAGCTCCAACTTGCAGTTCCGTAATGTCACCTTTCCAGAGTGTAACTTTCCGGTTAATTTTTCCATTGAATCTAAACTTCCTATCATCTAAAATATTTTCGTTAGCGTTTATAACATTAATGTGATTATGCACTCGTGATTTTGGTATAATCCAATTACACTGATACCTGATAATAACCCTTTGATAAAAACACAATTATCCATTTCGTCCCATGGCAGCAGATCAAATTTATCTAAAATGATACAATCTTAATGAATTACACAATTACACAATGTAAACTTAATATTTAAATGAGAGACTTCCTTTTCACTCATTGAGTTATATTTAGATCAATTATAATTGGATTTCTGCGAAGCAAAAAAGTAAATTACAGCCCTTTTGTTTTACTTACTGTCCTAACTAGCATGATTACATATGCGTCCGCATGCATGTATTACCGTGAAAGAAAATGGCGTACCTTTCAAAACTTGCATACATTTCATACCTTTGGTGTTTATATCTGAGAGTATCTTTTGAATCAATTGGCATTTAAGTATGGAAATACGAAGATATGTTAGAATGTTATCAAAGAAACCTTTTATTTTTTTACCTATGTAATAGCATGACTTCTCCATGAATGAATAAATGAATAATTTACAAACAATCCCTTTCTATGATTTTATTGGTTGTTTTTTGCTTCCCGCTTTATCTCCACGAGACTTTCCCTTTCAACAAGAAAAGGTGTGTGATAATAAAAAAATAGCTAAATTCCATTCAGCCTTGTTGTTTTATTTCTATGTAACAATATCGAGTCTATGTAAAATTTATTTTTATTATCATTGCACTCAAAACCTTGTACTGTTTATTTGCCTAAACCTAATGGCGTTTAAACAGATTTCAGGAATCTTATAAAAAGATTCTTGTCATCTTTCTCTAACAAGGCACTTTGTTCTTTAATCGTATTTTGCACCTTTTGTTTATCGCTGACAGTGCTAACACGCGGCGATTATAGTTCAGAGAATTAACTGCCTGTCCAATGAGCAAAACTGATTGCTCCAGATAAGTTAACATTGCATATAATCCAATCAAATTGCAGTTTATTCCGTCCAAGTTCTTTTGAATGAATACACTTTCGATAATTTGATATGGATTTTTTTTTAGTCAGCGGCGGAGTAAGCTGAGTATAAACGAGTTTTCATGTGATGTAATGTTTACAAATGTCTGTGTTGTTTGCTCCATAATTATCGAATGCGTCAACATGAAGTATCTATACACCTTCCCGAATTCATGTTTATACGTCGCAATCCAGCACATTTGCCCATACGCGCCTCGTTTTGATGTGTTGAATTGTTCTATGATAATTATTTAATGAATAAAAGTTGTTTAAGTGAAAATGGCAAGGGGGAAATTTCAAGTAATTACCAACATGGAAATGAGTCTCGTATGGACAACTTAGCACGAACGCAATGTAATAAACATGAATTCGGGAAAGGTGTATATCAAGGCAATTTGTAACCATCTTGCGCACGCATCGTGATTGGTAATAAAATGCTCTTTGTACATTTCAAAATATTGAACGATTATTTGGTTCTCAGAAGAGTCATAATGAAGATAATACACATTTTTTTCATTAGACTAACGTCTTTCCGGTTATAATAGACTTTCAGTCTTGACAGGGCATAAACTTAATTAAAATTTGAAACGTAATTAAAACGATCAAACCATTGGAAAGTCATCTATACTTTCCCTAAGTTACGTCATTTTAGCTCTGTGCAGCCCTTGCCTCGTTTTTAATCAAAATAGTAATGACGTTTTCATGTAATAATGATCATAAAATTTAATGGACCCTACGGTATTACGTCTTTTTGTCACGCATTAATACGTCATTATTATGTTGATTTGGATTGAGGCAAGGACTGTATAGAGCAAAAACGTCGTAATTGATGGAAAGGAGTATTAAAATCGTGGTTGCTTTTTTATTATTATTTTATTTATTTGTTTTTTCTACTCTAGACTAAGCCTGTGGAAACTTAGGTCGAATACATGCTTTAACTTTTTGACATTCCCGCGTTTTCCTAAGAAAATATGTTTAAGATTTTGGTTGTTCTATTATTTATTAACAAGAAAGTTGTATGCAACAACTTATTGGATTATTTTTTAGCGCAAATGTACCATTTTGCCCCATACATATTTTTTTCACATAACTATTTTTGTTAAGGAATTGATTTCTATCTATAACTGCAACAACAGTTTCATAACCAAAAATGGTTTTGCAAATTTTCTAATCTTGGCGTTTTGCCGCAGACATATAGCCATTTGGTTCCTTTATTAGTTTTTGATATATAGCTATGAAGGAATTAAATCTTTATGAAGAAATAATTTCAACCATATCACCAATCGCAGCAAAAGACACAATTAATATATGAAAAATATTGGAATACTTACCGAGTTGATCTTTCAAAGATTGTTCCACTTTAATCGTTTTCTCAAGTACCGGTGTGTTGGAAATATCTTTAAAAAGAAAAGAGCGAAAATTATAATTCTACGAAGTATGCTTGACTTTAATTGTTTTTTGAAGTGTTGGTGTGTTTGAAGTATATACAAAAAAACACTAGCGAAAATTATTATCTCATCTGGTAAGGCAATGACCCTCCCAACTATCATCTGTAGTTCTGTTTCCTGCAAATGTCAATGAAGTCTACAAACCTGTATTGTGATTCTTACCTGGGTGATCTCTCAAAGTTTGTTTGACTTTCACTGTTTTTTGAAGTGGTGGTGTGTTGGAAATATCTACAAAAAGACACCAGCGAAAATTACTATCTTATCTAGTAAATGACCCTCAATAATCTCAGCTGTAGTTCTGCTTTCTCCAAAGGTTAATGAAGTCTACCAAGCTGTATTGAGATTCTTACAAGGTTGATCTCTCAAAGTATGTTTGACTTTAATTGTTTTTTGAAGTGTTGGTGTGTTTGAAGTATATACAAAAAGACACTAGCGAAAATTATTATCTCATCTGGTAAGGCAATGACCCTCCCAACTATCATTTGTAGTTCTGTTTCCTGCAAATGTCAATGAAGTCTACAAACCTGTATTGTGATTCTTACCTGGCTGATCTCTCAAAGTTTGTTTGACTTTCACTGTTTTTTGAAGTGGTGGTGTGTTGGAAATATCTACAAAAAGACACAAGCGAAAATTATTATCTCATCTGGCAAGGCAATGACCCTCCAAATTATCATCTGTAGTTCTGTTTTCTGCAAATGTCAATGATGTCTACAAAGCTGTATTCTGATTCTTACCTGGCTGATCTATCAAAGTTTGTTTCACTTTCACTAACTTTTGATGTGGTGGCGTGTTGGAAATATCTACAAAAAGACAGGACTGAATAATATTATTCTATTTGGTATTACGACGATATTTAACAGTTCCACCTAGTTTTAAGTTTTCGAAATACCGATGACATCTACAATGCTGACAAATATTGAATTTCCTACCGGATTGATCGTTCAAATTTTGTTCATCTTTACTCATTTTTAAAGTTGGCAGTGAGTCACAAACATCTGGAAAATACATGGGCGAAAGTTTTTTTTTTTTTTTTTTTGGTAATATGATGATCCTTATAAATTCCAGCTAGTCTTGCTTTCTCCGAATTGCAATGAAGTCTATAAAGCTGTATTGAGATTCTTACCAAGTTGATCTTTCAAAGTGTGTTTGACTTTAACTGTCCTCAGAAGTGTTGGTGTGTTGGAAATATCTACAAAAAGACACTAGCGAAAATTATTATCTCATCTGGTAAGGCAATGACCCTCCCAACTATCATCTGTAGTTCTGTTTCCTGCAAATGTCAATGAAGTCTACAAACCTGTATTGTGATTCTTACCTGGCTGATCTCTCAAAGTTTGTTTGACTTTCACTGTTTTTTGAAGTGGTGGTGTGTTGGAAATATCTACAAAAAGACACAAGCGAAAATTATTATCTCATCTGGCAAGGCAATGACCCTCCAAATAATCATCTGTAGTTCTGTTTTCTGCAAATGTCAACGAAGTCTACAAAGCTGTATTCTGATTCTTACCTGGCTGATCTCTCAAAGTTTGTTTCACTTTCACTGTTTCTTGAAGTGGTGGCGTGTTGGAAATATCTACAAAAAGACAGGACCAAATAATATTATTCTATTTGGTATTACGACGATATTTAACAGTTCCACCTAGTTTTAAGTTTTCGAAATACCGATGACATCTACAATGCTGACAAATATTGAATTTCCTACCGGATTGATCGTTCAAATTTTGTTCTTCTTTACTCATTTTTAAAGTTGGCAATGAGTCACAAACATCTGGAAAATACATGGGCGAAAGTATTTTTTTTTTTTTGGTAATATGACGATCCTTATAAATTCCAGGTAGTTTTGCTTTCTCCGAATTACAATGAAGTCTATAAAGCTGTTTTGAGATTCTTACCAAGTTGATCTCTCAAAGTGTGTTTAACTTTAACTGTCCTCTGAAGTGGTGGTGTGTTGGAAATATCTACAAAAAGACACCAGCGAAAATTACTATCTTATCTAGTAAATGACCCTCAATAATCTCAGCTGTAGTTCTGCTTTCTCCAAAGGTTAATGAAGTCTACCAAGCTGTATTGAGATTCTTACAAGGTTGATCTCTCAAAGTATGTTTGACTTTAATTGTTTTTTGAAGTGTTGGTGTGTTTGAAGTATATACAAAAAGACACTAGCGAAAATTATTATCTCATCTGGTAAGGCAATGACCCTCCCAACTATCATCTGTAGTTCTGTTTCCTGCAAATGTCAATGAAGTCTACAAACCTGTATTGTGATTCTTACCTGGCTGATCTCTCAAAGTGTCTTTAACTTTAACTGTCCTCTGAAGTGGTGGTGTGTTGGAAATATCTACAAAAAGACACCAGCGAAAATTACTATCTTATCTAGTAAATGACCCTCAATAATCTCAGCTGTAGTTATGCTTTCTCCAAATGTTAATGAAGTCTACCAAGCTGTATTGTGATTCTTACCTGGCTGATCTCTCAAAGTTTGTTTCACTTTCACTGTTTTTTGAAGTGGTGGCGTGTTGGAAATATCTACAAAAAGACAGGACTGAATAATATTATTCTATTTGGTAATGCGACGATATTTAAAAAATCCACCTAGTTTTGGTTTTTCGAAATATGAATGAGATCTGCAATGCTGAAATATATTGGATTTCCTACCAGATTGATCGTTCAAATTTTCTTCATCTTTACTCATTTTTAGAGTTGGCAGTGAGTCACAAATATCTGAAAAATATATGAGCGAAAATTTTTTTATTTTTGTTTGGTAATATGATGATCCTTATAAATTCCAACCAGCTTTGATTTCTCCAAAAGGCAATGAAGTCTACCAAGCTGTATATTTTTACCAGGTTGATCTTTCAAAGTTTGTTCGCTTTTAATTGTTTTTTGAAGTGGTGGCGCGTCGGAAATATCTAAAATAGACAGGAGCAAAAATACTATGTTATCTGGTAATGCAACAACCCCAAAGGGTTACAGTTCTAGTGTTCTTCTTTCTCTAAATGGCAATGAAGTCCACCAAGCTGTTTTGTGATTTTTACCTGATTGATCTTTCAAAGTTTGTTCCAATTTATGTATTCTTTGAGATGGCGGTGAGTCAGAAATATCTATAAAGGCACAAATTTTATGATTACTTGCTGTTATGATATGCCGAACTTCAATAATTAAATCTATCATGTTGGTTTACAATTCTAATGACGTTTGTGTATGACAAGAATTTTCAATTCATACCAGGTTGATGTTGCAGAGGGTTTTCTGTGTTTGACCTTGTATCTGTTCTTGGGTTGCTGGAGTTGGCTATCAGATGGGAATGTCAAGTATGTACATCAGAAGGAGAAAAAAATGAATAATATTAAAAACTGTTGAATACCTTCTAAGAACTTCTTAATAGTAGATCTTTTGTGTGATCCTAACAACATTTTCCCGTCCAGTGTTTTCAATTTAAAATTTCCACCAGCTGTTATTTCGTCAATAACATATGGTCCACGATATCGTGTCCGAAGCGCATCACCTTTTTTTCTTTTCTTGTTTAATAAATATACTTTATCATGAACACAGAACTCGGGAATTACACCCTTTTTAATAGTCTGGTCATAATAATCTTTTTGCTTGTTCCTTGAGTCGGTTAAATTCTATAAAATTAACACGTTTAAGATATGGGAATGTTTTATTTATGGTCTGAAGATGTGTTTTACAGAATATTGTTTTAGATGGTAGGATCCCTTTAAAGTTTACTCTCTTCATTTTATTTTAAATACAAAAAAACCCTTTGAATTAAAATTTACATAGTGTATAATGGCGGTTGTTGGGAGACGACAAAAATTAAACTTAAACAGCAGCAAAAAACCCTACACACAATTTTGACTAATATTTACAGTCAAATAATAATATCAAATAAATCAAAGAAAATAATTGATATTGATATGAAACTTGATATTGGGTAATCTCTTTCCCGTGCCAATCTTTTCTTCTATTTTTCTTTGAAGGTTTTCGTTGTTTTGACTATATTGGTTTATTAACCGATTCGTTTATGCACTAAAAATTCTATTTTTTCCTAATATGCTTTTATAAATTTCACCCACAAAAATATGACACTGTGATGGAGATTCTATTGAACTTGTCAGAGCAAATCCGAGAATAAAAGACTTTTTATCATTTTATTTTGATAAAAATGATCCGAAAGAAAGAAAGAAACTTTACATTGTTTGTTAGCGTTCCCTATCAAATCGTGTTGAAGACAATGACTTCATGTAACAGACTTTACAAATCTTTTGCATTTTTATGTAAAAATTCATTCCTTCACAGGTGCGTCAATTTCTTTCAGGCTTTACTGTATATATACCAAATATATACTTCAAGGTGGTAAGAAAATTTCACTGGAAAAAACTGGATTTCACGTATTCTTAAAATTAAATTCTTGTGAAAGGAAAGAATACTTTTTGCCTCAATGCCTGTCAATATATGCATGGTAATATTTAATTTTTAAAAAATAAGAAAACTAATTATTTGTGAAATTAACAAAATTAAATTCCTGGGAAAAGTTTATTTTATCTCAATTCGCGAAATTAAATTTGCACGAAAACTGTTACTATGGATCAGACATTGACCTGTAATGGTTCCAAATAATGATTCATTATGACTCATTTTTGCAGGACAAGATAATCGTTCCAGGAGTGAGCTTCAACTAAGCCGAATAGTCCTACGACACTTCCTTTTGACCTCAAATTTGTGAATTTTTGCCCATTAACTTTTGGGAGATTATCAAAATATGGGATATTGCAGAATTTCTTTTTATATTAAAATCAATTTACGTTGTTTTTTCAGGTTAAAATGAAAACAAAATCACATTAATTCTTCCCACTAAAATCTCTAAAAATACTTGTGAAAATTAGTTAGAAATTCATCACTAATGAATCTAAGATTGTATAGCATTTATATAATTTATTTTTTAGGTCCTTTGTTGGTGGCATCATCTCCTATCTGCTGCCAGAACTCCTCCTCAAAACTTGACCTTGTCAGAAATACCTGGACTTGTCCGAAGTCTTTGAACTTGTCGGCCTTATCTGAACTTGACATGATTTTTTACTTCCAGATATTTCCAAAAAATGATTTCCATTGTTCAATTTTGCATAGCTATTTTTGTCACGTGAGAAGTATATATTCTTCAGTTGTCTTCATACATTCTTCAGTTTTTACTTTGGCACATATTTTGTTACATTGTACTAAACAGTTTTTTATAATAGATTGAGTTCATAATACATGATGAAAAATTGTCTAAAATACTCCAGTATAAGGATTTCAGGTTGAAAATCGACAGTTATAAAGGATATCAGAATCGGAATAGAATTCTTTGTTTGGCCCAAATTTTCTTTCTAAAATGTAGTTCTTGCCGCCGCAGGAGAAAGGCTGTGAAATTTATAAAAAACACGCGGAAGGTTATCTGAAGTGTTCTAGTTTTCCTTCGTAATGTGTACTACTTTTCTGGTATGCCCAACCTCGCTGACCTTCAGGCCCCAGGGCCTCTTGTTACTTTTTTCAATCGCTATTTCAATGCTCTAACTAGAAGCCCGGTGGCTTTAACCAGTTTCCACTAGATAATGTCATTTAAAAAAGAAAGACAATGCCGCCAAATATTTATAGATGAGAGAAGAATAATCAAACAATCAAAACATTTTTATTCATCGCGAGAAACCAATGGTAATTCTGAGGATATCCTTGGAATATTTTTGGGGCGGTATAATATTCCACAATCTCACAAATGAATTTGCAAAAATCAAGTTTAGGTCGACCAAGTCAAATTTTGCATACTTAGGTCGGCTATAAAAAAAGTAAAAAAAAAATAAAAGTGAAAAAAAACAAAAAACAACAACAACGAAAAAATGAAGAATTGTTTATAATTAAGCTGTTCAAAGTTTTTCATACTGGAAAATATCATGACCAATGCATTAAATTGTTTAGTATTAAATTACTCATATATGAGCAAATCTTTAGCAATTTAAATAAAACTAGCACTAAAATTATGCATAGCAACAAGAGACAAGTAGTATGGATTAGAGTTAAATTCACCTGATTATCGGAGAGTATTGTTGCAGTTTTTTCATCAAATGTGGCAATCTAGGGGTTTCAGTCATTTCAATAATGCAAATGATGCAACATGCAAATTTATGTACAAAAATCCAAAGCCAAAAACCTTGTGGATTACAAAAAGAATGGGTCCTTACTTATTCGTTCAAACATAGATTCAGATTCCACAACATTTTTAAATTATGATTTTGATTCCTTTAACTCAAAGAATTACCAAGGAAAAACAAATTGTTAAAACCCGTTTCTTGTTATCCGCGGTTCTTCTCTCTTTTCATTTGACTGTTCCAAAAATTCCAAGTTCATGAGTTTTTCAGCTTTTGTTGCCAATAAATCTGCATCTACACATAAAGTAGTGATTTCGTTGGACAGTTTGAGTTTCTTTTCCCTTACTGCTTTGATTTCATCGGTAACGATTTTACGTATCAACGATTCGTTGCTGTTTTCCTTCTCTACTCTCTGCTTTGAAAGTTCAGATTGGTAACGAGAATGAGCTTCCTTTGCACCTAGAATCATTTTGCTTGGAATTCTAATGGTTTCAGGAGTTAGCTCTGAATACCTCATGTGGTCTACAATTGTTCGAATCGGAACCAAAGACTTAGGTTTCAGATTTTCTATAAGCAAATGCTGAAACCTTTTTCGATGGCTGCTTGGCTGTGGTAGAGCACCAGAAACATTTTGATGAATTCCCAAAGGTTTTTCATAAAGCTTCGAAGATCTCATCAAGTTGGAGAAGAACGTGTCAACTCTATCCTGTGATGGATTGAAACATGAAATGGTTCTAGGTTTTGATCAACAACCTCGAAGAACTTGATGCACTGTTTCTTTACTGATTCAGCAAACTTACCGGAAATTCTCCCAATGGAAACAAGCTTTTGAAGGATTATTACCATTCCCATGAGTTTCACATGAATTTCTCTTTGATTGATTTCCCATATAGAGTGGGTTTAAGCACTGCGAACGATGGCATACTTCAGTGGAGATTTTTATATAAGGTGAGATAGAAGATGTCCCAGGAAGTCTCCTGCCTCTTTTTTGAATTCCAATTTTTTCGATGACGATGTCACTCCTTCCAACATTTTCTTCGTTTCAAACCCAACATCAACATGTTCTGGCGGTTTCCTTATGATCTTATCTAATGGATCGAGCTGAATCAGGTTTTACCAGCTAGGAGTTTTCTTAATAACATTTCAAGATAATTCGGCTTAAAAAATCCTTCACCAGATCACCAATAGTATCAGCCATGAATGGAATCATTGGAGCATCTATTTGAAATCCCCACAAAAACGAATTCAGTTTACCTGCAACCATCTCAAAAAACTTTAACTTTGCCGGGAACAAAGGATCATGTATCATGCTTTTAAGCGGTGTGAAACTTTTGTTTTTACGGTCAGGTTGCTGGCTTTTATTCAGGCTGCAGAGATGTGTTACAAACTTTCGATACCCACCCAATAAAGAGACAGCTTTTGCAGCACAATCTTCATTTTCAACCCATCTGTGATCACAAAACTTCGCTGGGTAGTCTAATGATTCAGTAATATTTTCATAAATGGCCCTTCTTGGGGACGCATTATGTAAAAGTTGCCACATGGACTTCAAAAGTTTCTGAAGTTCCCAACCAGTTCCCTTTTTGGCACCAGTTTTGAAACTACCATGGATGACATGGAGACCACATGTGCCTAAAAATAGGAGGTTAACATTTGGACTATCCGACGCAACCTGCAAGATTTTCGATTGGTCAAGGTCCTTCACACCAGTTAAAAAAGTCTCAAGAACGTCTTCTGCAGTCGATCTACCCATGAATTCTGAACCAAGATAACGAGTAGCGATTTGATTAGCATCATCATCCCAATATCGAATATTAAGATCCAGTTGACCCTTCTGTACAACATCATTCAGAGATTCATTAAATGACACTGAATAATATGGACAACAATAGTTGAGAAGTATATTGTCTTTGAAGTATGGTGCAAGACCAAAATGGGCAACATAGCCAGCCTTTGTACGTCCACGTTGAAAGCGCTTTGCAATGTTGCTATCTGCAAACGAGATTCAATACCCAACGAATTTCTGCCATAATTACAGCAGAATTTGAAAACGACTTTGAAAGGTGAACTGGAGATTCTTTTTTCTGCTGTGACTCTTTTTTGCTCGATTTTCCTGAACTTTGTCTTTCTTGTAAGAAGTACCGAATATTCCCAGCAGAGTTGTTACTTGTAGATGGAGACCATTCAATGTGGCAGTAAGATGAGATTTCAGGGCTGGTTCTCCCATATTGTCTATTCTCTATGTCTTTGCAACAATACTTGCAATAGGCATTGTTATTACTACACTATAAAAAAACAATGTTAAAATCAATCTTATAAAAAGAAACAGGGAAAGACCAGCTCTTAAAATGAGACAATTCTACTAGTCTAAAACAAAAGCTAAGTGTAATCTAAAGGTCAATAGCAAAACCTGGAAAGGACAGTAGTCAATCACTGATCCAAAAAATTATAATGGATGTTATTCAAATTCCAGGATTTTCCAGGACAATTTCATTTTTTCCCTGAAATTCCAGGATTTTCCAGGACTCTGGCAACCCTACCCTGTGAGGTTATCCTTGTAGTAATTTGGTAATTTTTTGTCACGTAACATTCTCTTTCAAGTTTATCAAGTTTATCATACATAAGAATATCAAGAACATAAGATATATCATCGGAACCATTCAACAACGCATAATTATCGAGACCGTAGATTACTTATGGAATTTATGGAGGGCTATATTTGAATGTTATTAGGACCGGCCATTAACCTAAATAAACACCGTTCAATACATGTTTTCCCTTTCATAAAGTGCCGGAATTGGACCAAATTTAACGAACGAAAATCGCTATCGGGACCACATATATGCTGTTGATTTATCGGCAGTCACTTTGCCGGGACGAAAAGTGGAATAACGGTGACATTAGCGAATAAAGAGAATAAAGAGAAAATAAAGAGAATAGGGTGTTAAACTTGACCTCTTACACATTGTATTGTTAAAAAAACTTGACGTATGCACCAATAGCTGATTTTAGACCCCGTAAACGCTTTGAGCCATTGAAGAGAAGCTTGCATGTTGTTGATAACAATTTAACCATTAATAGAGGTTGTTCGAAATGAGTGTTTCAAAGTAGACCCTGAAGAGTTTCATTCCATAGATGAGCAGTCATACCTTCGAACACACGTCGTTTGAAAATCCGTCAGTACAAGCCCAAAAAACCCGGAAAATGTGGTTTCAGAAAATCTTGTTCGAGGTAGGATGTCTGGTTTTATGTACGATTTCTACCTGTATGCTGGAAAAGATGAACCTGATCCCAAGCGCTCTGGTCTTCAAAAATGTGCACAAGTGGTTTCCAAGTTCTGCAAGGATTTGCATCAAACATGGGGCATAAAGATTTTTTTGATATTTGGTTTGCAACGTTAGAGCTCATGCAATTCTTGAGAAAAGAAGGACCTCTTGCTGTTGGAACTATTATATCAAACAGACTTCATAAACGCCCCTAAGTTCCAACAAACACTTGGAGCAGGAAGGTCCAGGAGCTGTTGATTATCACACTGATAACAATTCTGGTCTTATTGTTGTAAAGTGGGTTGATAATAGCACCGTTACGGAAGTTTCTAATTTTGTTGGTATTGAACCTATGTTAACAATAGACAGATAAAACAAAGCTTTGCTGCAATCTGTGAAGGGGAAAGTAACAAATTGACATAAAATAAACAACATAAAACATGTTTCAACAAAATTGATATATATTAGTAATATATATTAGTGATATATATTAGCTCTTATGTTAACATTCGAAGGTACGTTTACTTCAGCGATCGAATTTGCAAACCATGTTAAGAATCATCCATACAACGAACTCGATATTTTGTGTCCATTCAAGGTTCATTATGTGGAGAGTTTTAACAAATCCAAATTCCCGTTGGAATTCAAGAAAATTTTAATTAACAATCATACTCTCATTGTCACTAGTTTCAATTTTTTCAAACGCGATTATGAACAAGAAGATACCTGTTCAGACACCCGATGTAAGAATCGGCTGATTTTTAGTATCAACTAGAACGTATTCTTCACTTCTATACACGTTGTATAAAGAGAAGAGTCTCTCGAAAACGCACGGGGCGGAAAAGCGTGCGTCTGCATCGTCATCCCAGCAGTCTACAGTTTGGTCTTCCCAGCAGTCTACAGTTTGGTCATCCCAGCAGTCTACAGTTTGGTACAAATTAGTTACAGTATCTGAAAGATAAAAGGGTTTTAAGAAATTATACCGTTCCAACAAAAAAATGATAATCCAGAACGAGAGATTTTGTTTATTATTCACGTAAAATCATGCCACCCATTTGACTGGAAAATAATCTTATCAGCATCCAATATACAATCTAAAATCACATTCTCTTGCCACTCGTGTTTGATGATCGGCCGAAAATGTCTGTCCACGACACAGGCACGCATATCATCGATGGTTGGGTGCTGACCGACTTCATTTTCAAACACAACACGAAAAGTATCAACCGTGCCTAGGATTACATAGAAATGTGAATTTTCTTTTTCCGATTTGGACAAAAAAGAAATGTAATGAATTCAATCAACTTACCAGTGGCATTACGTGTCAAGCACTCCCACATAACAACAGCTAAGAGGTAGGCATCGATGCTTAAAAATGATTCTGTTTGGAAGCCAACAGCGTCTCGTAAAACTTCAGGTGCCATGTACCTCTTTGTTCTCACATGAAACAAGTGACTTTGAGATGTATAGCAGTCTATTTGAAAATAAAATGTTAGAAGAGAGGAGACAGGGAGAAGTTTTCTTGCCTTCAGAAGGCATTTGTAATAATCAGCTAATAATAACTTTTGTTAATATTTATAATTTGCTATGAATTTTTAATCAAGGGAAACCCCCAGATACTCTAAAAATACGTTTTAATAAACAATTTGAAATGTAATCGAACATTTCATGATACATAAAATTGTTATCGTAATACCTGTAACCTTGATTTTTCACTTCCATGACCATCAAAAAACGAACAAGCAAGTACAAAATCGCCTATACAGTAACTACCATCAGGCTTTACCAGTATATTACGAATTTTGAAGTCACGGTGCTCAAATACCACGAAGTAATCGACCAACAGCATGGAAAATGTGAGAGAAAACCATTGTTGCTTCATCGATGAGAAACAGGTCCATACTAGTAAGTATTCAGCATGTTGGGGTTACATAATAAACACTGCTTTCTAAATTGATTAAGGCATGGAGATGAAGGCAGCCAAAATATGTTGCGAAACTTGTGTGTTTTTTTATTTGTAAACACTAAAAAAAATAAACTCTTTTTTATTCTTTATAGAAAAAATCAAACAGTCACAATAAAGACCTATCGGACCCATTAGATGTTGCTCTCTATTATGTCAGAGAAAGAAAAGACCCCCCAGGCTTAATAAAATGTTGGTTGAATGAATTTATAGGTTTGTCCCTCTAAATGATAGCTTTTTGTTCTGTTTATGTTTTTATATGTCTATGGCTCTTTAGTAGTTGAGGTCTACATGCATAAAAGTTAATTAGATATTCTTGACTATAATCATTACACATTTCAATCTTACATTTGTTATGAAAAAGAAGATTTTGGAATTATATTATTTTTCATGTAATTTACATTTAGGCTTTGGTGTATTTTGTTCAGTTGATTTTAAATTTTTTTATATGAATACCACTTCTATCTGCACAAAAAGGAAGAGAGCTGGAGGGGTCCTACCCAGCATCATACGGATCATACTTGTTTTTTTATGGAAAATACTGGTAATATGGAGTCATTTCTTTCAATATATTATTACAGAAACGTAATGTGAGTGTTTCTTTGTCTGTTTCTTTACTTTTGATGCAGCGTTGATGCAACTTTTGAAGAGCATTATGGAAAATATGTCAATCACTCGTTTAAGCATGCAAATTGTGTTATAAAGCCAATGGATATTGGTAACGAGGTTTCTTTGTGTTTGTTTGCCTTGTGTGATTTGTCCAAGGGTACAGAGCTACGTTAGAATTATGGTATTACTGGCATGTCTTGGCGAAAGGTATAGACTTTTTCTGGATTGATTAATTGATTGATTCTTCTGTTTTCCAAAAAATATTACTACCCTATTACCCCGCATATAAGCGCACCCCGGTTATAGGCGCAATGCGCCTATATCCGGGTCATGGCACATGCGCCTATATCTCGTCGAAATGACTCGATCACAGGTCCAAGCTTAGGGGACGAAACCAATAAAATATTCACATCTTAATGACGACTTATTTTGTTCTTCTCAGGTAATCTCTTACAAATAGTTCCACTTTAGACACCATAAAGTGTGGTAAATATATGTCAGTACCTGATATGACCCCAATTGAGGTACATTATACAATAAAAATAATTTGTTGACAAATGTTTTATCAAAGATTACACTTGACATTTGTTCATATTCTTCATTTATTACTCTAGGGCTTTGAAACATTCATCACAGGGACTCCAGTGTTTTCCAAAAGTACATCATATTAGATTTTTCCTTTGACTTTGTTATTATAGTTTATTAATTATTTTCCTTTCATAAAATATGTATTTTTCTTTCTCAGCTGTTAGCATCATTCAAAAATTCAAAATCTCCAGAACTGCCTTGATGGTATATGCAGTTTGATTTCCTCTTTGATTTATGTTATGAAGATTACTTCTGTTACATCTGATAATTATACATATTGAAGTAATTTACTTTTCTTAGTCCAACCACTGTCAGATGATGTTATGGTTGCAATAGATGAATTTTGGAAAACGTACAGTCTAGAGACATTGGATAAGCCTATGGATGTTGTGTCACTGCTAGTTCCACTATTACTTACAGGAAGCCTGATGGTAGTTACTGTATAGGCGAGTGTAAGGTATTGACAGGAAACATATCTGTATTATCAATTTTTTTTCCGATTATTTAAGAGTGTTCAGGTTACAAAAACTAATGAAACTTCTGAGAAAAAAAAATACTGAGGCATGTGACAAATTGCTGATACCCAATGAAGCCCCAGTTGCAATATGTATGCCTAAATTTGAATTTGTTGTTGACAGATAATTTTATACATTTTAACATTATTTTATATATTTCAATTTTTTTCCATTCTTTTAAGACTGTTACGGTTACGAAAATTACGGAGGTTACAAAATAATACCGACTGTGACATTGGGCAGAAGCTATAGTATTATGAATGATTGAAATTTCAATAATAAATGTTTTATTAATACCTTTTAGAAAGATGACTCTTACTAAAGGTAAATTTTGTTTAAAAATACCGTTACTAACTGAAAAATTTCCAATGTTCCATTTTTAAAATGGTATTGTCGTTTCACATCAGTTCCTATTCTTTCTGATTTATAACAATAAGTAGTAGTATTTTCAATGCTTTAGCCTGGTCCACGAAAACATCCTACTTAAGAAGAAAATTGCTGAATTAGAGAAACAAAAAATGTCTCCTGCCTCAACCACACAAGATGAAGTCGTATTTTATAGATAATATTTGAGTAGAATATTGCAACTGCCGTAACCATTAGTACTTTTTTTACAAAAGCTCAAACTGAAAACCATGCCCATTACCGTCTTGTATTAGTGAAACTGTCAATTTATCCTGCCATTTGATATAGGTACATCACTGGCCACAAAAAAAGAGCTAAATATGCTGTCAACGCTTTTGGATTGAGAAAAAAGAACGCAAAAGCAGAAAACTGTAAAGATACTTTACCAGATGGGAATCCCAAATTTAAAAACTATCACAAAATGAGAAAGTGTCGGAACATGCAAATGTCACAAGTGCATAAGATTGAGAAGGGAACGCCATTGTTATTACAGCTTGCTTATGACGGCTCTACCATGTCAAACATCAAGTCTTAAAGAAACGAACGAGCAACCTGATGATGTCACAGAAACTGACATTGATAGTGAAAAGCATCATCATTCTGACGATTTCTTGAAAATGCTCGACCTTTTTGAAGCATATAAACTTTCGGTAGATGTTGGCAAAAGTTCCATGAAGACAGCAGTTCAGGTGAAGCAAGAATAAAGGGGCATAATGTTAGCTCTTGAAACCACTAAACCCAGTGATTTGGTTAAGAAATATAAAATATGAGATGTATTTCTGGCGGAATATGCGGAAAAAAAGAAGTGATACAAAGCCTTGACAAATAAAAGATATTTGCTCTCTCTTGTGGATTTTTATGATTTTATATTGACAGAGGAAATCAGCCTTCCAGCAGTAATGTCGGAGGACATACCGAGAATGAATGTGAGTGTTGCACGTTGGAGCAAGTCATACAATGATACCACTCAGATTCAACAGCTCAGCCGGCAAATATTGCCGTATGCTGATTTTCAGCGACAAGATCCTAAGCCAGATCCAGTGTGATCTGGATAATGTGTTTGTTTCCTTTTATGGAAAAAGTAAGAATCCAGGGCTATATCAAAGTATGCTATGGACAGCAAGTCGGCATCTGTCATTCCTCCATCTGAATGTGGATGCAAAATTACTATGGCCAAATCTACCGAAAGACATGAATTATTAATTATTTGTTGTTTCTCTGTTGAAAATCTTTTATAGTTTATTTGGAAAGTATAGACTTTGATGACAATAGTAGCTACGACCCCCATGATTCATCAAGTAATTCGGATGGAGAGCCTGGATTAATTGGAAAAGCGAAACTGTTTACAGAAGTAGGAGCAAAAACAATTTTATATACTAATAGGAAGGTGTGCATCCCACTTTTATTTTAAAGAGTGATACATTTTTAAAAATTTCACGGTCATTTTCTCAGGAGGAGCGCATAAAACCACGATGCTGTGAGAAGCATTTTTTCATTAATAGTATAGTAGTTGAAATGACGACGTGACGTCTGATTTTTTGCAAGGGGATCATTGCCAATGGAACGTGACATTTTGGGGCAAATATCTCCTGAACCAATGAGAATAACTGACGTTTTTTGGTTTCGCGATATTGGCCATGGGGTGACGAAAAAAAATTTGGGTCTACAACTTTTTGGGATTGGGTGTGACATCATTAGATTCTATGATTGAGGATATCTCCGTAACGGTACATCGTACACAGATGATCCGATACATTTTTTTGATCAGCTTTTGGAGCTTTACAACTTAATGATACTTAACCTTTTGGATTGTGTGATTTTATTTTCGGTCATCCCTATATTGAAAGGAAAATCACGGGATGGGGTAACTCTTGGAGAAAGTGATCCAGTAAAATGTTTTTACCCGGGATACTAGTTATTGAAAATTGTTCTGACATTTTCTGTTCAGGGCCAATTTCACAAACTAGGATCCATCAAGCGCTCGACAAAAGTGCAATTGGAAAATGAAAATTGCAGAAATATGAAATGAAGCAAATTCAAACAAGATTAAAATATGAATGTTTAAAGTGTAGGAAGAAAAAATAACTAGTTATTCCATGACAAAATACGCACCAATAAAGTGGCGTTGTTTTATTTTATTGTTTATATTCTTTTGTTGTTTCTTGTATCAAGTCTTGGTCGATAAGGTATTTGTTTTCTTGGATGCATCAGTGTTACAATGAAGACTTAAAATTTATGAATGCCTAAGGATTTTTTAGTTGGGTGTCCCACAGTAGGTTAGCATTCCAAATCAGAAACCACTAGGTAGTGCAAAACTAATTTACATGTACAACTTCTTTATTTCTATTTCTGTTATTTCTGTCTGGGTTAATGAGAACATTCTTACCTCGTTCTTTCAAACGAAAACACAAGACTTATAACCATTAGGTTTTGTGTTTGCAAAATGGTATGTAATAATACACTAGGTCACAAATTCAACCTAGATTTTATAGTAAGAACTGACTTAAGAACTGACTATTTTGTGTTTTTCTTACATGGTATATTTAAAAACTGTGACGATCTTGTATTTTATTTCCGGAGTTCATGCTTTAACTTTGTGTTGCAATAAAAACTGATACACGGTCAGTTTTTCAAAATATTTGATAACAGTGAGATTGGTCCGTAGTTTGAACAATCAACTTTGGAGCCTTTTTTAAATATAGGAATAACCTTTGCAATTTTTAGTTGGGATGGAAAAACACCAGATTGATCAGTAATGAGAGTGGCTTGGCAAATTCAAATTTGAGAAAAGATAATAGATGACTAGGAATACTGAAAGGGCCAGATGCTTTATTGCAATTTAGTGAGGAAATGCATGAGATTATTTCATCAGTATCAGTTGGTGAGAGAAACATAGAAGCTGGATTACTGTTTTGAAGAAATTGAGAGAAGTGCTTGGAAGTGAAAGGAATTTTAGATCGTATAGTATCCGCAATAAAGGAGAAATAATCATCGCAGGCATTGGATATAATGAGAGGGTCAGTCATATTAAAATTACAAAGATTTAGGCAGGTAGGAAAAGATGACTTTGACTTTTAGTAGACATGATAGAATTGATGCCTTTCCAAACCTTATGTTGAGGCTATTTCTAAAATAGTTTATATAAAAAATCCTTTTACTCAACCTGCACAAAGTTACAATTATATTGC
This sequence comes from Turritopsis rubra, assembly GCA_039566895.2. Taxonomy (NCBI): domain Eukaryota; kingdom Metazoa; phylum Cnidaria; class Hydrozoa; order Anthoathecata; family Oceaniidae; genus Turritopsis; species Turritopsis rubra. The sequence continues at coordinate 10,591,832 of CM077626.1, read as the reverse complement.
GATAATGCTTATATAAATTATTGAGAGTAGATTTAATCAATGGATCTTTAGCCTTTATAAATAATATTAATAATGATCTTTAGCGATCCAAGGATTTGAATCACGCTTTTTTGACGCTTAGTCAGTACCCTTATAGGTGCATCCAGCCCTCTACCCCGTTGAAAAACTTTTCAAAAAGAAGGTTGATATCATCACAAGAATCAATTTCAAGGGTTTGCTTCCAAACCGTATCAAGAATGTCTAGAATAAAATTTTCACGGTCAAAATTTAATGTTCAAGAGCTATATATAGGCAGAAAGAAGAAAAAACACATAAGGGTAACGGGTAAAAAGGGGAGGGTCGGTAAGGGTATCTTTACTTTACTTACCTTGTTCCAACAGATTTCAACATATGTACTGAACTGGTACGCTTGAGCGTATTCGTCAGAAATGGATTACCAGATATGCGTTACGCTAAAAGATATACGTGAAGACCATGGGGGGTCAATATTATCTACGGGGTCAATATAATCTACTACAGCGCCAAGAGAATTATTGATACGCATATTTCCAAATTATAATAAATGCGCATGCTCAATGATACGGTACGTGCTGATACACGTATTATTTTTTGAAGTGAAAATCCTGCTTAACACAACTAACACAACTTCAACATCTTAAATCTTTCCAAGCAAGGACCGGATAAACAATTTGTTTTTTTTTTTTCATTTATTTATGGCGGTTTATAATACAAAGAATCCGACTTTGAATGAAGCAATGAAACAAAGAAATAAACAAACAAACAAATCTTCTTAAAATGTTTTTCTCCTGTGTATATCTTTCAGGTCGTTTAACTTGTTGAAATTGACAATGACTTCGTTTATTATATATATACTAGTGTAGCGTGTAAAAACATTTTATAGTTTTTCTCCATAAGTTGTTTTTACGCGCAATACTGCAATGATAAGTCTGTGTATTTACAAAAATTGTTGTGTTTCTCCATGTTAGAATTATATCATATTTAACACAATATTGTTGTATAAATATTTTGGATCGATCATTCAAAGAATGCTATTATCCCTATTTTTCAGTGCTATCTGGCCTATTTAGAGATTTCTAAAGTTGTACAGTTAAACTAAAAGCTAAAATTCCAATGTTCAGAGATTTAGAAAAGAGACAAAACAACGTATACTCCAACCTAACCACGATTAAACTTCTGAAATACAAGAAAATACCTTCATATTTCCCCATTAACTAAAGCTAACAAAAACAATACCTTCTCAAACTATTTTATCTTTCAAATCTTTATTCTTCTATGTTTTTATCTTTCAAATCTTTATTCTGCTATGAATTGTGGAAATGTTAAAACCCAAAACTCCACTCGTGCATCATGATACAAAAACCATGTATCTCTTCTTGTATTACATTCATCTATACTACTCAATTTTCTAATCTAAAACAAAAAGATAAGAATCAAATACAATCAAAACAATATAATAATGATCTTGCTACCTTCGTTTCCCTAAAGGCGAGCCTTAATAATAACAATCCACACACTACAATGAAATACCAAATAAACTGCTAGCTACACATTTCGGAATAGTAGTGAAAACTAATAACAGGTCTACATCGACTATCTCTCGGTTAGAATAGTTACTGATACCTATCAAGATTGTTACTCTTTATTACTGAACTTAAAGCGTTGAATAAAAAAATAAAAACAAAAACAAAAAATGTTACGCACAACGTCTTAATTTCTCGTTTAAAGAAATGAACGTTGAGAAAATTTGAACTTTCGAACGCAAAAACATTGCATTGCCTTCTCATCCAGGCGGCTTTATGATGTCTTCCTTAAGGTACAACACTCCATGAAGTAATAAAAACCCATAAAATGGAGCTAGTGATTCTCCTAATGTGAGATTCTCCCTATACTAACACGGAAAAAGCAAACATCCATTCACGAACTTCCCGAGAAATTTTATCTAACGTTCTTTCTTTAAAAGTTAGGTAAGAAAAAAGGAAGATTGCGTATTAGTATAAGAAGATAGCGACTGTGCATCCACTTTTTAGTTTGGTCAGTGTGAATAAAAGGACTGGGAACGAAATGTTCGTATGGAAAATGTTACAATTTAAATTTTAGGTCGTGCGTAACTGAGTTGTGACTTTAATGGCGATTAGTATTATAGGAGTAGCGTGACGTCAGTAGGCACATTGCATTGTACCCTAAATAGAACGCGATATTTAAGGGCAAATATCTCGACAGCCAATGGGAAAAACTGACGTCACTTTGGGCGCGCGATATTGGCGATGGGGTGTCGAAAAAATTGGGTCTAAAACTGTTTGGGGACGGGTGTGACGTCATCAGAATCTTTGATCGACGATATCTCGGTAACGGCACGTCGTACGCAGACGATCCCATACATTTTCTTGATCAACTTTTCCAGCTCTACAACTTAGTGATACTTATTCTTCACCTGTCTATGATTTTATTTTTCGTCACCTCCATATTGTATGAGAGAGGACAAGCACGGGGTTTGGGTCAGTAACTCATGGGGAAAGGGAACCGGTAAAATGTTTTTACCCAGGATACTAGTATATATATATTAACAAGTTTAGTTTGGTCAGTGTGAATAAAAGGACTGGGAACGAAATGTTTGTATGGACTGTGATATAGTGACATTTTAGGTCGTGCTAACGGAGTTATCCAGATATAGGCGATATTAGTATTACAGGAGTAGCGCGACGTCAGTGGGTACATTGCATTGCACCCAAAATAGAACGCGATATTTAAGGGCAAATATCTCGAGAACCAATGGGAAAAACTGACGTCACTTTGGGCGCGCGATATTGGCGATGGGGTGTCGAAAAAATTGGGTCTAAAACTTTTTTGGGGACGGGTGTGACGTCATCAGAATCTTTGATCGACTATATCTCTGTAACGGTAAGTCGTACACAGGCGATCCCATACATTTTCTTGATCAACTTTTCGAGCTCTACAACTTAGTGATACCTATTCTTTTGAATTGTGTGATTTTATTTTTTGTCACTGCCATATTGTAAGAGAGAGGGTAAGCACGGGGGTTGGGGTCAGTAACTCATGGGGAAAGTGAACCTGTAAAATGTTTTTACTCGGGATACTAGTCTTATATACTAATAGCGAGCTGTGCATACCACTTTTATTTTAGAGAGTGATACATTTGTAAAAAATTCACGGTCATTTTCTCACAAAGAGCGCGTAAAACCACGCTGCTGCGAGAAGCGTTTTTTCACTATTAGTATATTAGTAGTAGCAATGACGCGACTTAAATCTTTTGGCACAGGGGACATTGCATTGCACCCTCAATGGAACGCGACGTTTAGGGGTAAATATCTCGAGAACCGATGGGGATAACTGACGTTTTTGGGGTCTGCGATAATTTGGCGGTGGGGAGACGAAAAACAAATTGGGTCTAAAACATTTTGGGGACGAGTGTGACGTCATCAAAATCTTTGATCGACGATATCTCGGTAACGGCACGTCGTACGCAGACGATCCCATACATTTTCTTGATCAGCTTTTCCAGCTCTGCAACTTAGTGATACTTATTCTTCACCTTTCTATGATTTTATTTTTCGTCATCTCCATATTGTATGAGAGAGGACAAGTACGGGGTTGGGGTCAGTAACTCATGGGGAAAGGGAACCGGTAAAATGTTTTTACCAGGGATACTAGTATATATATATTAACAAATTTAGTTTGGTCAGTGTGAATAAAAGGACTGGGAACGAAATGTTTGTATGGACTGTGATATAGTGACATTTTAGGTCGTGCGTAACTGAGTTGTCCAGATATAGGCGATATTAGTATTATAGGAGTAGCGCGACGTCAAATGGCACATTGCATTGCACCCAAAATAGAACGCGATATTTAAGGGAAAATATCTCGAGAACCAATTGGAATAACTGACGTCACTTTGGGCGCGCGATATTGGCGATGGGGTGTCGAAAAAATTGGGTCTAAAACTTTTTTGGGGACGGGTGTGACGTCATCAGAATCTTTGATCGACTATATCTCTGTAACGGTAAGTCGTACACAGGCGATCCCATACATTTTCTTGATCAACTTTTCGAGCTCTACAACTTAGTGATACCTATTCTTTTGAATTGTGTGATTTTATTTTTTGTCACTGCCATATTGTAAGAGAGAGGGTAAGCACGGGGGTTGGGGTCAGTAACTCATGGGGAAAGTGAACCTGTAAAATGTTTTTACTCGGGATACTAGTCTTATATACTAATAGCGAGCTGTGCATACCACTTTTATTTTAGAGAGTGATACATTTGTAAAAAATTCACGGTCATTTTCTCACAAAGAGCGCGTAAAACCACGCTGCTGCGAGAAGCGTTTTTTCACTATTAGTATATTAGTAGTAGCAATGACGCGACTTAAATCTTTTGGCACAGGGGACATTGCATTGCACCCTCAATGGAACGCGACGTTTAGGGGTAAATATCTCGAGAACCGATGGGGATAACTGACGTTTTTGGGGTCTGCGATAATTTGGCGGTGGGGAGACGAAAAACAAATTGGGTCTAAAACATTTTGGGGACGAGTGTGACGTCATCAAAATCTTTGATCGACGATATCTCGGTAACGGCACGTCGTACGCAGACGATCCCATACATTTTCTTGATCAGCTTTTCCAGCTCTGCAACTTAGTGATACTTATTCTTCACCTTTCTATGATTTTATTTTTCGTCATCTCCATATTGTATGAGAGAGGACAAGTACGGGGTTGGGGTCAGTAACTCATGGGGAAAGGGAACCGGTAAAATGTTTTTACCAGGGATACTAGTATATATATATTAACAAATTTAGTTTGGTCAGTGTGAATAAAAGGACTGGGAACGAAATGTTTGTATGGACTGTGATATAGTGACATTTTAGGTCGTGCGTAACTGAGTTGTCCAGATATAGGCGATATTAGTATTATAGGAGTAGCGCGACGTCAAATGGCACATTGCATTGCACCCAAAATAGAACGCGATATTTAAGGGAAAATATCTCGAGAACCAATTGGAATAACTGACGTCACTTTGGGCACGCGATATTGGCGATGAAGTGTCGAAAAAATTTGGGTCTAAAACTTTTTGGGGACGGGTGTGACGTCATCAGAATTTTTGATCGACGATATCTCCGTAACGTTACATCGTACACAGACGATCCCATACATTTTCTTGATCAGGTTTTCGAGCTCTACAACTCAGTGGTACCTATTCTTTTGGATTGTGTGATTTTATTTTTCGTCACCCCTATATTTTGAAAGAGGAAGAGCACGGGTGAGGGGGGGGGGGGGGCGGCAACTAATGGGAAAAATCAACTTGTATAATGTTTTTACTCGGGATACTAGTCTTCTTATACAAATACGCAATCTTGCTTTTTTCTTACCTAACTTTTAAAGAAAGAACGTTAGGTAAAATTTCTCGGGAAGTTCGTCAATGGATGTTTTTTTTTTCCGTATTAGTATAGGGGGAATCTCCCATTAGGGGAACATCTAGCTCCATCTTACGGGTTTTTATTACTTCGTGGAGTGTTGTGCCTTAAGGAAGACATCACAAAGTCGCCCGGAGGAGAACGCAATGCAATGTTTTTTGTGTTCGAAACTTCATCAAATTTTCTCAACGTTCGTTTCTTTAAACGAGAAATGAAGACGCTGTGTGCAAAAGTTTTTGTTTTTGTTTTTATTTTTTATTAAACGCTTTAAGTTTAGTAATAAAGAATATTAACATTAATCGGTATTAGTAACTATTCTATCGGAGATAGTCGATGTAGACCTGTTATGTGTTCGTGTTATCAGTTCATCATTTTTTACCGTTGTTTATGTTTTTAATGTGGTTGAACGTAGCTTTTTCGTATAAGTTAGTTTTAACTACTATGCCGAAATGTGTAGCTAGCAGTTTATTTTATTGTAGTATGTGGATTGATATTATTAAGGTTGGCCTTTAGGGGAACGAAGGTAGCAAGATCATTATTATATTGTTTGGATAGTGTTTGAATGATATCTTTTTTTTAGATTATAAAATTGTACAGTATAAATGATTGTATTGCAAGAAGAGAGTGATTACATACATATTTACATGGTTTTTGTATCATGATCCACAAATGGTGTTTTGGGTTTTGACATTTCCAAAATTCATAGCACAATAAAGAATTGAAAGATAAAAACGTCTGAGAAGGTATTGTTTTTGTTAGCTTTAGTTAATAGGGAAATTTGAAGGTATTTTCTTATATATCAGACGTTTTATCGAGGTTAGGTAGGGGTATCCATTGGTTAGGTAGGAGTATACGTTGTATTGTCTCTTTTCTAAAACTTTTAGTTCAACTGTGCAACTTTAGAAATCTCTAAATAGCCCAAATAATAGCACTGAAAAATAGGGATAATAGCATTCTTTGAATGATCGATCCAAAATATTTGTGTAAAATATGATATAATTCCAACATGGAAAAACACAACAATTTTTGTATATACACAGACTTATCATGGCAGTATTGCGTGTAAAAATCAATTTATGGAAAACTGTAAAATGTTTTTACACACTACACTAGTACATATATATATATCATATAAGGACATTAGGGACATTAACAAACTTTCGCTTACAATGGCGACAGAAAAAACAACTTCCCAAGTTGTGAGGAATACCTAGGACAGAAGAACTATCCGGTATGAACACAGTCTCATTGAGGAATTACTCTCCTCCGCTGTTATTCAAAACAGGCTTCTACTGCTCCGAACATTTAGCACTGATTGGTAAATGCCATCAATAATTTTTAATAAGTTGATTATTAATGTGTTTGCATAACCGTTTGCCGTCTTTTGAAGGTAATGCTCTGGATGAATTCCTCGAAACCTTCCATTGCTTTAAAGATGAACAGCTTTATATGCGATTTGTAGCGGTAACTAACAAAGTTCCATCGATGCCAGAAAACCTTTATCTGCAGTAATCACCCAATACCTACGGTTGCGAAAAAAACTGGGATCTAGTTTTTTGTAATAGGTTTTAGTCCCATCCTTATGATAACATAAATAGAAGTGCTGGTCCATGAACTCGTTCCCAATCTTTTTTGTCTCCATGTAAGGCTCTCTGTATGTATCAAGTCCTTGATAGGTCGCTTTGATGCTGTTCAAACCGCTGACATCATCACGATCGTTCCAATAGACTGAATCCCATCTTGGTTTCCATGGATACCAGATAGAACTGGTATTACTGAAGAATATTGACAGGAAAATGGTGCAGAATATTTTTTGAATCATCGTTGAATTAATTAGTTCCTGTGAAAAGAAATCGATAAAAAAGAATAATATACACAGTGTCCCTCTTTGGAAAGATAATTATACCTTTCCTTTTCGAAACACTTTATTGCATATATTGTGTTTTTAGGAAGGCAGTAGGAAAATACCCCCTCCCTCGGTGAATTACCTGTAACAAAAACCCGAACGGAATATTCACTTTCACATTCATATTGCTTTTTTGTCGATTTTCTGTGCTCTTTGATTCTCATATGCCACTAAATAACGGTTAATTCATTTATGAACTTTTAGGGAGAGCGCCTTATGTTTGGAAGTGGGCGGTTATTATAAATGTTCCATAGTTCTGATGACATCATTATCACGCTGATGATGTTTGTCCTGGTATTTACGTAAGGTCCCTGATGGCTCAATAAAAACATGTGTGAAGTACTTTCATTATTTGGCTGGAGTTGTGATCATTTTTATAATATACAAAAGAATGCTTATAACACAGACAAACAAAGCGAAACGATTAACGGCCCATAATGGCGTTAATTTCCACCACTTGGCGTTAAAATGGGCGGCGCTAGATGTGTGTCTGTGAGAGTTTGAACATCGACTTTTTAAAAATAACGCCAATGAAGACCGGCGTAAAAAATGAAATTTAGGCCGGCTGAAAGGGCCAATAAGATATCGCATGGTATCGCATTTTGTTTTTAAACAGGTCACCTGTTTATCGTTAATACATTAAACTCTAGGAAGGGTAGGCATTCTGATCGGACATATCGATTTTCGTCATTCAAAATTCAATTGGGAATATTCGGATTTATATTCCATTCTTTAGAAGAGACATAAAGTCGAGGATATTCAACGCCGGGCGATGTTTACCCTTCCAACCCGATTCTAATAATACATTCACCCGTTCCAATTTGTTATACACAGCAACTTTCTCTTACAAACACTGTCACTTTTGTATACGTGACTTAGTATACACGTTAATGATTTTGAAAGTCAGGAAAATTCTGAGGAGATTTATCTTAACTAAACGTTATATTAAACTGCAAAAACATCATTTTATATTCTCATTTCTTTTTCTTCTTCTTCATCTTCTTTGTTTTCTTTGGGAAACAAATAATATACTGTCTTCTTTCTCCAGATCCTCTTCTTTTTTTTTCCCTTTTTTTTGTATATATCAGTAAATTAGTTTTTCATTTTTTCTTAAACTGTTTTATGTTGTTAAAAAAACTTCGTTCAATAATATACTTGTTAAATATTTATAAGCCATCATGAAAATGAAATCTGAAGCTACTGAATTATTCATGTTTTATTCTTCTCTCTTTTTGATTTCGAATGTCCCGAGTGTCTCCCTGCTCGAAGTGCATTTACACAAGAGTATGTTAATCTGCCAATTTGAAAGTCTTATTAAAACCGTTTGAAAGAACGAAACATCGCGTCAACTTATACTCACCGACCCAAACAAATTTAACAAGGTTTAAACTATGAAGTTTTGACGGTCTGAGTTTGGCAGATAAACTGTGATGTATGCTCATCCCTTGTGATATAATGGTGGATTGTCGAGAACATCCAATAAGAATTTTTACTTTCACATTTTGCATTTACAATAAAGTGAAAACGCAACTTATTCTCTCGAAAAATCAATAGTGGTAAATTGGTTACGTACAAAACTAATTTCGCATTAATTCGCTCTCTTATAACGTGCATCAGAGATAGGAGATCGACAAACCGATTAGCAGTCGTGAATTCATCCGACATCGAATTCGAAGTCCAATAATGTTAACTCACGCTTGAAAAAACTATTTGTGATTGGGAATAAAACCTTGAAAATTTACTGATTTCAAAAAAAAAATCGCGTTGAAAACTTATTCTCTCGAAGCGAAAGTTTCAAATGAAACATAATTATTATTATTATATTATTATTATACAAATTTCTGGAAGTAGGCACATGGTGCCTTTAACACCAAGTTCAATCTTTAACGACTTGTCGATATCGCGTTTGTCGACAGGCTGTTGTTTCTACGAGATTCAGATCGATATCGAACATAATACCAGCACTTTTCCATAACTTATCGAGTTAAGGTCCGATGGCAGGTTGTTCCATTGTTCCGCAATTCGATTTTTAAACGAATACTTTTTTACGTCTTTAAGACACTTTCGTTGGGTGACCGTAAATTCGTGACGACGTAAGTTGTGTTCTTGACCATCCTGCGATCGAAAGCGAAGAAAATTTCCAATAGCTTCTTTATCATAAAGTTCATGGGTGATCTTATACATCTCGATCATGTCGCCCCTATATCGATGATATTGCAGGGACGGAAGGTTCATGATTTCCAATCTTTCCTTGTAGCTTAAGTTTTTCATTCCAGGTACCAATTTTGTTGCGCGTCGTTGTACATCTTCGAGAAGGAAGATCTGTCGTTGCAGGTGAGGGTTCCACAAAGGACCACCATATTCGAGATGGGGGCGTACAATGCTTGTGAACAGCAGCTTGAAACAATCCTTATCTAGGTAGACAAATGTTCGCCGTAACATACCAACAAGAGCATTAGCTTTGTTCACTTTGTCGTTAATGTGTTTTTCGAATGAAAGGTGCTCGTCGAAATGTTTAAAATGAAAGTAGATTAGGTAAATTATATTATTATGTAAGTTTACATGTGGCGGGCATGCCATAGAAAAGATGTATTGGAAATGAAAAGTAAATATATATGTGCGCAAATGTGAACATCAAAAGAATTTTTGAATTACATTATTATTCGGCGCATATATCCTCAAAAACTCTCTGAGGAAGAGCGTTCTTTTTTTATTGAAACAGCAGGCGATATTGTTTGCCATTCCTATAGAAAACACTCTTCCTCGTAGACCTTTTGAAGATTTTGCGCACTGGGCGCTCGCACAATTTTTTTGAACGGAAATCCAGCTTAACTGAACAAAAATACGACTTGCAAACGTTATAATTCTTATTAGAAAAATTTAGAAAATAATAAACTTGTGGTGTATATACAAACTACATAATACCAAAAACATGAGAGCATCGTTGAAATTTGTATAAAAAATAATTTAAGATTCAAATGTGTGGTCAATTAGTTGACATAATCAATACTGGAAACAATCCTAAAAAAGTGTTCAACTGTTCTCAAATATCTCGTTCATTCACACGTGTGATAGAGTATACAAGTTGACGACTGGAGTTTCCTCTGCCCAAACTTTCGTTCAATTTAACATACGCAAGCAGCAATATGGCGCATTCCAAAACATTCTGGCTGACGTACCTAGTAAAAACATCATCTCCGATATTCTGGAGGCGCGTTGTACGGTGGCTCGTTACCCTCGGCTGAATATGGCGGAGGCGGACTGTGATGACTGTGATGATGGTTGTGGTGCTGGCAGTCTAAAAGATTAATACAACTTATTATTATTATTTTTACACAGGACAGCCTCTTCAATTCAATGATGGGCCTGCGTAGGAGGTCCTAGAGAATTTAGAGCACAAATTTGGGCTACGGAAACCGCAAGTATGCTTCAACCGCTCAACCCCCTTAAATGTCAATCCCGCTCTCAAGCTGAGTGCTAAGCTGATTGGATCGATTCACACTGTTATAGTCGCTGGAATGACTTGGCCAGGACATGAAACCTGACCTCCCGCACTGGAGGCGAGCACTCAGTCGGTTACTAGACACTTAAAAAATACTTGTTTCTACCGTTTTTCCGTTGACTTCGACTTCTTCTGTTACAAGATTCGGCATATAGGGAGTTAAAGAAAGTAAGACAGGAACGAGGGCGGCACCGTGAATGAATCAAAAGCTTGGTTTTCTTTATAAGATCCAGTAAGAAAGAAATGCTCACTTCGAAATATCCATTGGGAATATTTATGAAGTAATTACCTCATTAGTGGGAATTTCACGTTCTTTAGACAGCGTGAAAACGTATGCTTTCATGACCTGTTGTTAATTCGTTGGAAAGTTGCATATTTTCACGTTTTACATACAAAACGTCGAAAGTTATGTTTTGAAATCGTATTGAAAACAAAGATGCGATGATCGTTATATCTTGTATTGCTTTCATCCTGTTTCGATAGCATTTCTTTCTTTCTTAGTTTATCGATCAAACTTTTAGTCGTAAAAGACCAAAAAAAGGAAATATTTAGAAAATATTCATGGATTACTCTCACGCCGCCATCCTCGTTGCTGTCGCAGTTGTTTCTAACTTTTACGAGATCACGAAACGGTGCCAAACATATTCGAAGGTTGGCCACTAAACGAAACTAACGTACTGTGTGGTGTGTTGCACGTGTAAGCAGTTTGGTGAGCTTGATCTATCAAGTTCCGATAAGGCGAATGAATGTGATGTGGAGCTGGCGGTTGACTCTCACCAGGTGTAGTCGAGTTTGCAGGTGGTGCTGAGGGATTGTGATTGGCTGGTACCATGGGATACTACATTTGAAAACAAAAACAAAAACAAAACAGTTCAAACAACAGCTTCTATCTTTGGAAAACAGTTACATAAACCCAGTGGATTAAATCTTCAAAAATCTCTGCGAAGGAGTGTTTTTTTTTGAAACAGCAGGCGATATTGCTTGCCATTCCTATAGAAAACACTCCCACTCATAGACTTTTTGAAAATTTTGCCCACTGGAAATAATACCGTATTTCCTTGAATAAGCGTCCTCGAATGAATTAATAAATCTTCCAAAAACATCCTCAGAGAACAAATTCGCGAAAAGAAATCCGCGCGAAATGTAAAAGAAAATAACCCGCCAAAAGAAATCCACGCGAAAATTTCTGTCCTTGAGGTGCCTTATATAGATATTCAAAATTTTATAAGGAATCGAATTAGTATTAGTTATCGCACAGTGCCGAGTGCAATGTGGCGAATGTATGGCGAGTGAAATAAATGCAAAAATATAAGAAACAAGAAAAATATGCCATATTGCACATGGCACTGTGCGATAACTGATTTATCATTAGTACAAAAAAACCCGAAAAAACGTCAACTTTGTTTAGGATTTAAATATGACAAGGTTTTTTTTATCTGTATGTGTATTAAAATAGGGGGAAACCCTTGCATTGGGTCAAATGTATACAAATCATTTATTTTCACTGCATCTATTTTTTATTTGCATTGATAAACGAGATATACTCTACTGATTAACCAATCAGATTGCAGATATTTTTTGACCTAATGATAAACACCCTAAAACATTTGTGCTAGTGAATTTCGTGCGCATGAGAATGGACTAAAAAGGACAGATATCGTTTTTTTCCCTTCTGTTATCGTCAGTGTCTTATTTATTCATTAGGTATTTCACTTTGCCTTGGCTGAAGTATAACCACGAACCCTTTTACTGCTCTTTGACGTACAACGACAAAATATAACGACGAAATGTCACCACAAAATAATACTCACACTCAATTCGTTTTTTTGTATCATTTTCAGACCAGCTATAACGTCTCTAGTGAAAGCTCTTATAAAAGTGTTTGAAAGAACGAGGCATAGCCTAATGGTTTTACACCATAAACTCTGGTGGTCTGAAAACTGTATGAAAACGCATCCTAATCGTGTGAATTGTAAAGTTTCCATAACAAAACATATATGAGCTAACTTCTAGAATTGATTACATTTACAATATGACAAACCTGAGCTGCATCCAATATAAGAGGGACAGTTGATAAAGCTTGCATCCAACTTACCATTTCTTCCTGAAAGATAATATTGCTTTAAATCTACTAAAACTTTCCAATAAGAAAAAACATACCTCTTACAGTTGATCAAAAGATCTTCCCGTTGACATAATTCAGCATATTCCACAGTTTGGTTTGCCAAGATAAAATAATATTGAATGCCCTTACAACGTGGTTGACACAATCACAGGATTTAATCAAGAAGGAATTGATATGAAGAATACTAAAGAGTAACATTAGTAGCTTCATGTTTTTATTTAGGAATAACGAAACAATGAAAAATAACTTAGAAAAGCTTTCTATTCAGCCATACATTCTGAAGGCCATCATCAGAGTGATATGTGGTTCATTGTGGGCATGCAAAGGACTGGTTCAAGTCATTCGTATCAAATAGACAGTTGTTTGTTTACATAGGTGGTGCTAGATCTATGATATCCCTAGCTGTTCATTAAGGATTAGTGTAAGGCCCATTATTGTTTCTCACTACATCAATGACCATCGGTTAAATTTTCTTTTTTGTATCACTTTGCTCATGACAGTAAAATGCTAAATTGAAGTAAAAACCTAAAGCAACTCAAAGCTATGTTAATATTGATTTGAACCTTTTTCTTCATTGGCGGCTTCATGCCAACAGGATTTCAAAATTGTCAAATTTGTCTTATTCAAACACAAACATAAGTTACTCAATCACAATATTCGTATTAAAATTAATGGCAAAAGAATTTTTCCAAGCTCTTCTATTAAATATGTTTGAGTATACTTAGATGAAAATTTAAGTTGGTTAAAGCATGTCGATGAATAATCAGTCATTTTTCTATTGCAAAAGCATGCTATACATACATTATCAAATGCTCACTGGTCATCCCACACAACTCCACTGTTTTCAAACCTCTAAATTCTAAAGCTTTTCGACTATGTTAGATATCTTAATAATACTTTTTGTTCACAAGCTTTTAAAGAGTAAACTACCACCATTACATAATAATTTCAATCTTGAACACTTTGAACCACTTCATATTACACGTGGAAGGAAGGGTGTCTGGTACCACAAAGATATAGTTTCTTTTGGGCAGTACTCTCTGCATACGAGTCTGCAACTTGACGATTTATCACAGTTGACATTTTCTGAACAGCTATACTGGGCAAAAATTAATTTTCTCTAGTTACATTGATTAACTCACTTTTAAAATGTTAAAGACCATGTGTTGTTATAAATACCGCCAGAGGTACCACCTTGTGCTGACATCATCATTATCGATGCAGATCTTGTAAAATTCTATGAAAACTCATCAATCAAAGCAACAGCTTATATAAGCAGTATATAAGCAGTAGCTTATATTTATGACCAACGATAATTCACGTGCTACTTTTATGAAGATCAAACAATACCACAATTCCTTTTCTTGTCTCTCACCTGTTGTTATTGTTTATGCTCATGTGTTGAGATCATGATGATGTCAGATTTTTCTATATTTATAACAACACATTGTCTTTAAGTTACATTTTCATTTTTTAATTGTTTGTTTGTTTATTTTTTTATAACTTTTATCATGATTAAATATGATAATTATTGCTATTGTACTTCCCTCCATAAGAATTTCTAAGTGAAGTGGTCTCCTGTTTTTCTCAAACTATTACTTGTTTGTTTATAGTTTTCAACAAATAAATAAATACTTACTTACATATTGGAACGAACGTATGACCGAATAAAAAATTGTTTAAGAAAACAGTCCATTCCTAAAAGTGACTGTTCTTTTACTATTCGTTACCACATTGCATGCCCGAAAATTGTATAACCGATCGTTACATCAATATTGATAGCAACTATGACAGGATATATATATACATTTGGGTATTCAGCTTCACAACAAATTATATAATTAATACATACTACAGTTTTTGCTTGGCAATACCACACATAACCAGTCTTTTGTACAATTTCAAATACATTGGATTTGCCAGGAAATGCTGTACTTGGTTTTACTTCAGTAATTTCCCCTCTAGTTATTGTGGCAATAGGCTCATGGGACTAAAATAATGACGTAGATTAATATTCTACCATCACACATCTAATTATAATCTGTGATGTTTAATTGTAACAGACCGTTCTCTAATGTTTATTAAGTTGCCTTCTGACTATTTCAACACAGAATGCAGCATAATAAACATTACAGCGGAAGGTCATCAGCCTTGCAAATAAATGAACTCACATGTTTACTTTCAAAATAATGTAAATATGTACGTTCCAATCGAAAATATCGTTTGCCCCAGCCTGAAAATACATTCTTGTACTTCCAAAGTTCACCATCTTTCTAAAAAAATAAGTGCAGAAATAGGTATGGAAATCTTTCCATACTTCAATAGATTTTGGACATTTGGCAAGTGTTCCATCATTGTGAAGTTCTATGACATCCATTACTATTTTTTGTCTTCATAGAAACAGCAACAAAAAATCCACAGATATCTTTACTTTTAAGTTATTCTTTTTCCTTCTTTGTTTTTTCTTTGAAGTTTTGGAGCTTCCCAAAAATCTTTGATGAGGGAATAAACTTTCACAGACAACCAACTTTCATAAATTTTGCTGACTTAAACTTTTGCAGATACCAATTTTGAAAAATTTTGGACTTAACCTTCTGTGGGAAAGGACGATAAAAACCGTGAAAGTTTCTTCCCACAAATAACAAATAGCATTAAATTAGATTTTACAGTCATAAGAGAATGATACACCTTCTTTGGAATTGGTAACTAAACATCGTTGATAACCAAAACAGTTATCAACCAAAGGAGGATCATAAAAAACAACCTTACTCTGTTTATAAGAGAAGCATTGGGCATGACCAGTAGAATTTGTGAGCATGGATTGCATCAGATAGATTGCACTTTCTGTAAAAAGTATTTTAATGATGATTTTTCTGCCTGAAATTTTACATCATTATTTTAATTAACATCAGATGCTGAAATATAACAATCATGTTAAAACAGTTATAACTTCATCAGAAAAACACAAGAGATATTAAAATAACATTCAAACACTGGAATTATTATCAACAAATAGTTTGCATAATACTCAGATTTTCAGAATTCATTTCCAAATATTCTTTTCCCACCGAATAGAGAGATGAAGGAATTTTATCTGATAACTCTCATTATCATAAACAAAGATAGATGTCTCAGAAATATTACACCAGTTTTTGTTTACCCATGTTCCAACCACTCTAATTTATTCAAATAGATTGATTGGGCAAAATTATCTTAAAAATTTATACACAGTACACCATATAAAAATAATGCAAACAGAAAATAAAATAAAATATTTTGAAAATGGTTTAATCGGATAAACTTTCAAAAATCTCAGAAACATTTTCGGATAAGCATTTTAGGGAATGAAATTAAAAGATTTTCAACATTTTTATTATTATTTTGCATTTGTATAAATTAAAAATTATTTGGAAAATGAACAATTCATTTTCTTCCAACGTCAGGGCTCTTCTGATCATCAAACAAAAGCACCATTATTCTTTATTCCATTAAAACAAGTATGATGATAAAGATGATTTCACGATTTGTCAGTATGGGCAAGAAATAAAATCAAAAAGCAAGCAGAGGTTTATCTGAAACCTTCAGTGCAATTCAAAAATTGAATAACTCTATAGACTTCATCTCTTCAATACATCTACTGTTCTCAAACTTTTACATACATAATAATTTAAAATGTAAATTATTACAATTTTTTCGGTTCATGACAACTGAAACACAATTTCAGATCATTCTTTTTCTTCTGAAGACAATAGATATTCTTGGTACTTTTGTTCAAAATGTTTTCTTCCGGTCGCACCCTTTTCACGATTCACTCTCCTTCTTTCCCTGGATTCTTCAGCAAAACATTTCGATATCTCAAACTTCAATTTGTTGCATTTACCAAAAAATTTTCCAATTTTGTGTTCTTCATGACATTTCTCTAATAGCTTTATGATGTCTACACATTTGGGATGGAGATGTGGGGCTAGAGAGGAGTGCATAACCACTTTCTAATACCACGGTCTCTTCTAAATAATGAAAATTTAAACATTATCCATCCTTTCCCAAAGGTACTGTGCAGAGGTTGTTTATTATACATGCCAATTTAAAAACACTGTTGTGTTAAAAAAAAGTGAAAAATAGATCCTTTTCAGTCAACAAAATAAAGTCTATAATTGCTTGCTATATCACTGTTACCTACACAAACTCAAATGGGTTCAGGGTGCCAGTAAAAAGATTAACACCATAGTTGTTTTCAAAGGGAAACTTTCAAGATGCTCTACATACCCCAATTTAAAGGAATGGTCCAGTAAATTCTGAGGCAGATAATCTTCGAGTTATGATTTTGAGTTTAGCAGTTATGACATCACAATTCTCAATTTTAATAACTCGAGGTAAGAAGAACATAAATACATTATCAAGTTACTAACTCGATATTGGAAAAACATATTTTCACTTTCGAGTTAGTAGCTCAAATCTTCCCCATTTCGAGTTACTAATTGAAAATGAACTTATATTTTAGCCTTGGTATGCTAGCGTAGTAGGAAATTTGATACCCATTACGTTAACGTACTCGTTACTCAGGGCACATGTTGATAACATAATTAGTTTATCCTTGTATATATTTTTCTGAAGGGTAAATACCCTGTAAAAAGATTCGATCGATAAATAAATAAAGTAAATAAATAAAAAACTTAAATCTTGAGTACGTCATTCAGGCTTCTCATTTCAACCATCATCATTGCATTCCTGCCTGCAATCACGTAGCTAAAAATTTCTATGTATATGTGAGAAGCGTTTGTTGCACTTCATCCCATGTTATGTGCCTTTGTAAAATTTTTCACACTTTGTAATAGTAAACATAAGAAAATGCTGAATTTTTCCTTTAAAACTTCTTTTAAATAGAATATTGCTTTTAATTAGTTATCTATTCATTTAGGAATGACTATTGCACAACTTTTCTTTTCACCCTAGTGCATAGAAATGTTTCAAGTATTTACTAAAAATAGGCTCTATCCCTCCCTATCTAAGAGCTCGCTTATGCTCTCGCTACTATGGGACTGCACAATAAGAACCTAAGCAGTAATAAAACAGCAGCAGAGGCGTTAAAAAAACAGCAAAACAAGTTTAACAATAGAATGTTGAAATATTGTATATGTATTTTTGTAGGAACGACTCTAGGGACCACTCCTTTAAGTTAAGACTTTTGGATCTCATGTTTGACATTTGAAAAGAACTCCTGGAAAAACATTTTCTCACTCACTGGTTCGGGTGGAATGACTACCTATCATTCTTCTATTAGTTTTCACTTTAGGTTGTTACGCAACAAATAATCTAATTTGCATGCAGACTTTGTAGAAACAAGAAAATGTCATGTTAAATTACTGGTGAAAGAATGTGATGACATGTTCTCTCCCACACTACATTCTGAAGAATATTCTTTGCATCCATCGTAATATTTTTTTACATTATATTTTTCGGTCGGGCTGGTTGATCAGAACTGAGCATCAGTGGATGACTGCTGATGCAAAAAGCATGCCTTCCATCACAAAAAATCCCAATCTTAAAGAATGATCATCAGGGAGATGCGCTGATTTGATTAAGAACTAATTGGCTACCGGAGCAGTACTACAAGGGGAAAAAACAGAAGATGCTATGATAACAAGGTTCCTAATTGTGTTCACCATCTCACACCTCCTATGCACCTTATTACATCCTCACTTTCGTCAAAAACATCTTTTTACCGTCTTTAAAGGGGCTACGACACGAATCACGTGATATTATGAATTATGGAAAATTCGATTTGAGGCGAGAAGAAATGAACACAGAGATAAGAGAATAAAAAATAACTACATAAACAGGAGAATTCTTATTTTTCATTAGCTTTATTAATATAATAATACAACTTGTTACTCATTTTAACATAGAAATCAACAACTCGCACGCCACATGTTCTGCAAATAAATATTTCTAAAATTTTCAAAAGTCTTGAAAAATCTTTATCTTTCGTTTTCTTGTGCTCTAAAACACCATCTTATAACTTCTGTACTTTCGGTTCGTCTTGCTTGGAGGTAATAAGGCCTTGGAGCTACGAAAACTTTGAAATTCATCAGCAGCACGAGCATCAAAACAAGCCACTTCTTCTTCTTCACGATCTTGAGCAAGGGTAAAATTTGCAGACCAGATCAAGAAACAGCAGACACGACATTTGGCCAGCTATAACTTAGATAATCATAGCTAATATTATTTGATAAAATAACCTTTACAAACTTACTTGTTCTTTTCGCTAACTCAAAAGCACGTTCAATTTGGTTCCTCCAGCTGGTCTGCAGATTCGATGAGTATTTGAAATGCGATAACACTACGGCGGCCGGGGAAAAAGTAAACAAAAACACAGAATTCACGTGATTCATGTCGTATGCCCTTTAAATTAAAGTAAATTATTATGTCCACAAAAATGGTAGTCTGAAAGCGAGTTTTGGACGAAGAGAAAAGAATAAAAATGTCAACTGCTGAGGGTGATCACATAAACAATTATAAATCTAAGGATACACTTGAAAAAGGAAAGCGTAAAGCACCATTAACTATCAAAGTTAATTCAGTGGCAAAGAAATCAAGGTTTGAAGATGAACTGACTGGTAATATTTGCAGTTTTTAATCTCCTTCTCGAGCACAGGGATCTGTACAGATCCTATTGTACATCAAGTACAACAGCTGTTGTGTGCCAAGGGAAGAGGGGTAGCAGGGCAAACCTCAAAAAAAGGTAACAAGCTGAAACTTTCAGGAAATGCTCATAATTGCGCTAGTTTCAATATACTAAATATCTACCTAAATTCAAGCCAATCTTTAAGAAACTTAGAACTAGAGCCTCGGGTACCCATCATCCAAATATAAGAAACTTTTGGTACTAAAGACTATAGTTCATCTGACATTCTCTTCACCTAAGTTTATGTTGGAAAGCTTATAAATTTTGTCTGTAAAAGTGAGGCTGGAGTCAAATTATGCCCCATTTTTTCAAAAAAAATTATAAGGCTTTTCACCGTTAATTCATCATAGTTAGGAAAAATTGTCAGATGAACAAAATACTATATCTATAAAAAACCAATGCTATTTTTCCAACTATATAAAAAACTCAAACACTCAAACAGTTTTGAAGGTAAAAAAATAAATTAAAGAGAGCTCTGATACCATTAGGTGTTTAAGTGCATAAAATGGAGACACTTTAACTCACTTATATGCTCTTATTTGTTCTTATTTGCACAATAAAATAGACCTAAAATAGATAAACGTACAAAAAAAATTTTTTTATAACATCAACAATTTAAAACACTCTTAAAAACATTTATTATATTTATACGAAGCTTTTCGTAATCTAGTTACATTATCAAGTATTACTTGACAATTTTTTTTATATTAATGACTTATATTAATGTTCAAAGGATGCTGTTATTAACCATGCTCCAAGAGAGTTTAAAATTCCTGAAACACGGTTTTTAGTAAAACAATTTAGTTTCTGAAAGGAGTCTGCTAAATCTTGTGGGTATTGTACATCATGTGCCATCATGTCTTCGTGGGTTACATGTTTCGCTTGTGGGCAAAAAAAATAATTATTGTGGATTTTATATGTTTCATGAATATACTTTTTTTACCTACGAACAAGATGTCCGGTATATGCCTAAATTGGTCGGACATTACTGTGATAACATTTGACACCCATTTCTCTGTTATCGAAGAAGAGTGAAGTGTGGGGGAGGATTTAACCTGTGAACCCTAAACACAGGAGACTGATTACCTTTTTCTTTACTTCATTATTAAATGATGTTAATCAAATGACCTGTATGAAATATAGGTTGTTATATTATTTTTTCAAATACGAAAATGACATGGATAGGATCAAGTTTTTCTTTGAATGTTGTGCCAAAAGTTTTGTGTTTAACTTCATATGTGTGAATCAGGCTTAATATGAAAAGTCTAATCTTATTAAGATAATACATATTTATCTCTCAATTCATGTTACTCATTTTATGTATAGGGAATTAATTTCCTGTCTCTAACATCAAGAACAGGTGGTGTATAATAATATTTAAAGAAACTTCAAAACACCAGTCTTTCCTTTAAAAGTTTAAAATAAAATGCAGGTTTTAAAAATGTTGTGAAGATCAACAGCTATTATGGTTTGTCTTGATTATGTATTAAAATATTGTATGAAACACATGCATATAACGTAAAATAAATTTTTCAATATAATATGACGTTTACTAATAAACATGTATGCAGTCTAATGATAATATAAGATTGAAATTTAGTTATTTTGTGTTATCTTATTTCGTTTATTAACTTTATCCTAAGACACGGAAATCTAATCGACCACATTTGTTTTGTCAACAAGGCTTTTTGTGAATCACGTCAGCAATCACGTCAGCATTTATGATAGGTAGACAAACACCAGTAGAAACATAATGATAAAGATGGTAAAAAAGGCGACACAAGTTTAGACTAATCCATATATTTTAACTATGTTTCGAACGACACAGCGTTCATTATCAAGTCAATTGTTTTTTTTACAACGAAAACTAACATTTTATATAAAGGCGTGTTCACACGCGTGAAGCATAATTAGCTATGTTACAAGCAGTTACCAGATTAACACATATAAGAAACAAAAGATTATATGCATAAATTATCAAAAATCTATCCGTGCACGTTAATTATAAAGATATAATGGAGTGGAGCGAATAGTTTTATTAAGGACCGGGTTGTCTCGTATAATAAAAAGAGACTCTTTGAGTTCTAACATAAAGGAATTTTTAGCGTGTGCCAGAACAGAAAAATTACTATAATCAACAAAATGATCACAAGACAAAGTATGTTCTTGCACAGCTGTAAGATGACCGTTTTCCTGTTAAATGCGATATACCCATATGCTCACTCATTCTGACTTTTAAATGGCGCTTAGTTTGGCCAATATAAGAAGTGTTGCAACTTCCACACGCAAATTTGTAGACAACGCCAGAAATGAGATCTTTGGATGGGCGATCCTTAAAACGAAAAAAACTAGACAACCTGCCAGAAGATTTGTAAACGATATTGAGTTTACAACAGGGCAATATTTTGGAAATAACCTTGTAGAGGCTTCTTTTAGTTTGTTGCGAAATAGCGCCTAAAAATGGTAAAACAATTAAAAGGCTTTTCTTTTCAACAGTGGTAACGACTTGTTTAGGATTGTGTAACTTGTCCAAAAAAGTTCTGATGCAATTATCAATAAAAGAAATGGGATATCCATTTTTTCTGAAAATATCTTTAACTTTATTGAGCTCCTTATGAAATAAGCTGAAACTGGAGCAAAGATTAAAACATCTGAAAATAATCATCACAGCTACCCAACTTGCTGGCACACGTATATGAGATCTTTATAATGATATGGAAAATAAAAAAAACATGGCTTCTCCAGATTTTCAAGGCCGTTTATCAAAATAAAATTAGCAAAGATAAACTAGTATTGCTTGTGTACGAAGTTTCATCATCAAGTGTTAAATTGACTACTTTTCTACTTAAATTGACTAGTGTTCTTCGCAATGTAACAACTTTTCGACAACCTAAAGATACAAATATCTGTAACACCTTGCAGAAACCAGGTTAATGAAAAAGAAATGTATAACAAAGAGCATCTGGACATCAGTCAAAGGACTATGCATACTGTTTACTTTCTTTGGTTTGAAAATGATATTGAAAATTATAATATAACAAAATCCTTGTCTAATACAGAAAGAATATAATAGTAGAGTAAAAAAGACATTATAAACAGAAGAAAAAAAGTTACAGTTTCTCCTTTTGGGTATTTTTGGCGTTTTTTTTTTTTTTTTTTTCAAAGAACTTTGTTCTTTCATACAAAGTTTCTCACTATTAATATTGGTTACTCCGAAGATTTTATGTAAAAATATTGAAGTAACCTGGGTTAACCAGGGTTTGGAAAACTGGATCAATTTCGAAACAAACTTTGTGAAAATGATCACTACACACAATGCTATCTAACGAAAAGTTATTGAATGATGGTAAAAAACCTATTCCACAATGTTCTGTCATACGTAAAAACGTTTTCTTAAACTAATAGTTTTAATCGTCCCAAAAGTAAGTTTGGCGGCTGTGACATCACAAATTCATAATTTCTGAAAACTTTAACCTTGACTTCAAATTTTGTATGAAGATGTATTTTTTAAAAATGAATCAATATAAGCTAAAAAACTAGGTGGTCAATTTTGACGTTAATTCTCCCTTAACGATGTTTCAAGCAAACATTATCAGTCAATAATTCCTTTAAAGGGGATGTGAGGTTTTGAAACTCTTTTTTTCTATTTTTGTCCCAACAACAAGCAGCAATTTCCACTAATTTATTTTCCAAAATCCGTGCAGTGTATAGATGATATGCTGTGTAAAAAGTTGCCTAAAAAGGTTTTTGTCTTTAGTCTTTAGTCTTTTTATCTTGGACTACATTGTCGTATGAACTAGCAAATCTAGATAGACCCTTATGATAACTTGGAGAATTGTTGCTCATATTTGAAATCAGAACTAAAACATACTTGTCATTCATTTCAGATACAGAATTATAAGAATTTTTACATGAACTTTCATTATCAGATTCACTTTTAACACTTTCGTTTAAAGATTTGCTTTAACTGTATATCAGAATATGTGATTTGCTGTACAACATTCACAATTTCGGCGTCACAAAGCTATGGCAACAATTGTGAACTTTAAAAGGCCTGTTTTTGGTATAAAAACCCCAAAGAACAAATGAAATATATATTTTCATGATAATTAGAAAAATATAATGCTAAAATTTTGACCTCGGGTCCCCAAATTATGATTTAAAATTTCTTCGTAAAAATATAAACATAAAGTGGTAAAATGTAAAGAAAATATTATCAAGGGAGTTTTATAATTAAGCCTCTTCACTTTCCTTAATTTGTATTAATTTTGGTTTTAGGTGAAAGTAAACGAGAAGATGATGGTGTTGAATATGATATGAGAATAAGTAAGATATCGGGCGGGATTAAAACATTACTGGAATGTATAGGTGAAGATCCGTCCAGGGATGGATTGTTGGATACTCCTGAAAGATATGCTAAGGCAATGTTGTTTTTTACGAAAGGTTACACACAAAACTTAAAAGGTAAAAATCTCGAACATGGCTATTTACAGCAATTCTTGCCCAACAATGTTTTTTATGTTTGTTTGGTTATTGACTTAATGTTCGTTAGAATCGTTTTGATAAAAATAGATGGCTTTTCATATTATTCTTGGCTTTTGAATCAATTCTTTGTAGATGTTGTCAATGGTGCTGTATTTGATGAAAATCATGAAGAACTGGTCATTGTGAAAGATATTGACCTATTTTCTATGTGTGAACACCACCTGGTGCCATTTTGGGGAAAGGTGAGTTTCTTTTCATTGTGAAAGTACTTAGTTAGCCATGGTAGGCACATATAGGCAGTACTCAGAGTGTTTCTTTAACCCCTTTAGAGGCTGCAACTTATCACGATTCAACTGTAACACAAAAATGTGTTTCAAAAAATGCAAGAAGAAAGAAGTGATGCATTGAAGTAATTACGAGTTCGAATGAATATTTTGTAATTGATTAGCAATAATTACATCATTCTGTCAAAATTGATATATTGTGATAGGGGCCATACATTTATGAGATCCCATAAAAATCTCAAAATTTTGACCCTATCTGTCCCCTGGTCTTAATGCAATTTAAAAGGCAGACCGCCACTGACCCTCCTCTCATGACATGTAAACCAACCAAGCAACCCCCACTCAAAGCGTCTAAATTTTGATGATCCTCCCTTAACAATGTCCACAAAAGTATGTACGCATATAATCTAACACTTATGTCTATCATAGGACAACAATTTAACAGCAAATATAACAGTTTTGTTAATAAATTACAGAAAGCTAAGACATATGTTAGATCTTTCTCTGAAACTTCAAAGACTTTCAACTCATCATACAGAAATCCACTAAATGCATGTAATTGCTTTCAAAGGTTCACATAAATCGAAAAAAAGATTTTTTAATTCAAAAGTTTTTCTGATTCCTGTATTGTGTATGGGATCGATAAAATTGCAATTTACACAGACACAAAAAGAAAGGCTTCAATCATTTGAAAGAAGAATTTTGTTCATTTCTTTTAAATCAGTACAATCCATCATCAATATCATCAAAAGGAAAAAGGGTGAAGCTGTTAAAAGATGGCTGGAGAGGAAAATATGTCACAAAATAATTAGATTATGTCGTACCAAACGAAAACAATCTGAACACATTGCTAAAGTTGCGAAAATATATAAGTTTGTATGGAAAAGGGTCTGCATAAAAGTCACCCAAAAGTGTTGGAACCTCCAAGATTGTAATAAGTTAACCTGAATTAATCCTTATTTATACAACAAGATTTAATCACCCAATTAACTAATTTTAATCTTGGGTTAGACTTAATTCGGGATAAAATTGATAATAACAACTGGCCCCAGGAGACTTACACTCATATTTAGCATGTATATGGCCCACCCAAAGCTGTGTCCTTTTCAAGTAATATCAAGTTTGTTTGAATTTTTACATTATAATGAACACTTTTCAATCTCAATCAAATCTTTGTTGATAGGCTCATATTGGATATCTACCTGACAAAAAAGTTCTTGGACTCAGCAAACTTGGAAGGTAGAAAAGAGTTTTGTTTCCATTTCTATGTTTGTAGTACAAAATTATTATCAGCATTGAAACTTGTTATAGCTTCTTACTTTAAAAATTCAGTTTGGATCTATATTGATGTTGGGAGAAATACCAAGCAGGCCTTCTTTATTTCTTATGATTTGATGTTAACAGTTCACCATTCCTAAATTTTTAGGCCATTGTTAGTTAATAGTTTGTTCATCCTCAAATGCATGCATGATCACAATAAATGATATTTTGTTTTTGTTCCTGGGATATTTTTGAAATGTTTATAAATTTGAAAATTTTTTTTTGAGTTTTTTAAAACATCTCATTTGAGATCGTCATAAACTTTTTCTGCTAGGTTTTCGACTAGGCAGAATATTCCGCTTGCAGTCTAGCAGCTTTTATTTTTTTAATAAATTCCACCAAAAAATATGTTTACAGCAAAAATATTTCCTGTCTTGCGAGCACAACACCATTATATTTGCTACGTGTTTGAGGATGAACAAACTATTAACTAACAGTAGCCTTAATAATCAATAAAAATAATTGGAGTTGAATTAACAACGAAAAAGGAGTTATTTCCTTGAATTAAGCCATTTTGATCTCCCTTTTCCACTATTATATTATGTGGTTACTTTTATTTTCTCTGCGATTGCTTTTGCAATGATCTTACTGTGTTTATTTTTTGTTCATTCTAGGATTGTTGAAATGTTTAGCAGAAGATTGCAAGGTGGCTTAAATGTCTTTCTTCATGTGTTTCACTTAAGCAACATTTATGCTATAAACCGTCACCGAATTTCTGTTAAAACACCATCTTATAGCCAAGTCAACATGTCAACCTTGTTAATTTTTATTATTATATCGAGAATTGGAATAATGGAGACCACTATTAAAGTGATGAACTAAAACAATGAATTTCATGAAAACATGTTAGACATGTTGACTATGTTATTAAACAGTGTTTAAACAGATATTCGTGAAAGGTCTATTAGAATTTAAGTAAAGCAATTTTTATTTGTACGACAAAAAGAAAAATCATTTACACCATTCAAAAATCGAAATTGCTTCAGTTAATCCAACAGTGTAAACACCGCTTTACCGAGATTAGACAACATTATCTTATGCCAAATAATATGTGTATAAATAATGTTGATAATAAATGTTTAATATTGTAAACCTTATTCACACAATGAACTTCCAATCACCCCAGTGGTTACCGATCAAGTGGGAATTGAACCCACAACCTCTCGCTTGCGGGGCGATTGTTCTCCTGATTGAGCTACCGATCTGATGTCATTACAGTTATCTAGTAGACAAGGGGAGCGCAGCACTTTCAATTGGACCTGAATCCTGTGAACCAGTGATATGTCATCGAATTGAGGCACAGATGGAGCTCAACTCCCAACCAACCCACTAGCTTTATGATGATTGTAAAGGGATGATTGTGTACATTGAGGGAGAGTACGGTGTCTCATTAATTGTTGCCATTATCTCAGATTGGACAATATTTCTTTCCATTGTCTTCAACAGGATTGAGGATGTGTCGAGATAATGCTTATCTGTTTCTGTTTCAGTACAAGAGCGACTTACGAAACAGATAGCTGTTGCAGTGGAGGAAGCTATTGCACCAACTGGTGTTGGGGTGATCATAGAAGCCTGGTAAGTTTATTAGCTGCAACATGAAGTATGATAATGAGTTCACTGGTTGTTCATAATAGGCAGTAGTTCCATTATAGCTTGCTCTGTAAATGATTTTGGATAACCCTGTTAGAAAAGTTTCCATATTTTTTTATTTTTCGACTTCAAAATTTTGAATTACTTTTAAATAATCAATCATTACTCCCAAGCATTAATATGACAATCTGTAACCAAACTTTTTCTATTTGTTTATCAGTCACATGTGTATGGTGATGCGTGGTGTGCAAAAACCAAATGCAATGACATTGACAAGCTGTATGTACGGCACATTTCGAGATGATCCAAAAACTAGAGAAGAATTCCTACAGTTGATTCATAGATGATAAAAACACAAACTACAATGGAAATGACTGCTAAATTCAAAATCGCGTTGATTTGGTTGTACAGTAATTTCCTATAAAAAGGTCAGGCAATGTTAACTAGGTCATAGATAATGTTGGAACAGCTAAATTCGTGTTTTCAACATGAATAATAATTACTTTTGCATCATTTACAAAAAGTTACCTAGATACCTCAGAGAAATTTTTTCTTTACTCATGCTTAATTAGGTAGTAGTAATGAATTACAACTTTGACTGCTCAAACATTATTTTGTAAAAAGGTCTACTCCACGTGAAGTTTCTCTGCGGAAATATGTGAAGTGGAAAAAGTGGATTTAGTTGGATTTTATTAGTTATTCTTGTAACTATCTTTCTGTATGCCACTCTAAAATTTAGAACTTTGATATAAAAAATAAAATAAATTAGAGAAGATCTTAGAAGAAGGTACTATATTCACATTTTCTAGTATCAATTAATTATACTATTATATTTGTTTTTTATATTTACTAGCATGTAAAATTCTTTTAGATATATAAAAAAACCCGAAATAATTGCTACTTCTTTGCTAATCCTCACTACCCCTTTATGTGGATGTATAACAGGTTTTTCAGATCTCAGGGTATGTGAAAAGGAAAGAATATATTAATTTGAATATTTTGTTTAAAACAATTTTTGCGGGAATCACTTTAAGTATGAATGATGCCTTTTAAATTGCTTAGTAGGTTGCAAAAAATAATTTTGAATCATATAATCGATCTTTTAATTTAACTAAACGGAAATTTGAATATCGAAAGCTTCACAAACTTCTAAATAATTGAATATTTATATCGACACCATTGAAAATTAATAAAAGAAGATTGATACTTGAAAGCCAGTTCACACTATTCAATTAATTGAAACAATTATTTTGATTTTTAAGAAAAGAAAATAGTGTAAACAGAGAATTGTATCAATTTCAGTGTTAAAAATTGTGTACATAATGGTTATTCATCATAAAATTTTGGCAATAATCAGCTAATGAAATATCCTTTTGTTCCCTAGGGATTTTTTTTATTTTGACTAAGAGAAATCATTCAATCATGAAGTTCTGTGTGAAGGTAATATTAGGAGAAATATTTAGATCCAACTTTATCCTATAAATCATCATGTTGATTGTTGAAAACTCCCTTGTATTTTGATAAATACATTAGGATTCGGCTATTACCACTTCGTCCTCTTTGTGCTTCTCTGTTTATAAAGGCTTTTATCCGAAAGTATTTGGATTGGTGTAATCACACAAAAGGAATTTGTACCTATTACTTATATTTTATGAACTTCTGTTGTTTTCATTCTAATCTTAATTGATTCACAACATTTCATCAGTGTGTTCTTGAAATTTACTTTACTTTGACATATCTTTTGTCTGAGACCAAATAAACTTAAAGCCAGCATGATGTATTCTTCATAATGTAAATAACTTTTGCTTGATTTTTTTTCTAAGCATATTTGGATTGGCGTCACCACAGACAAAGAAAATGTGTTGTATTTCATACTTTCCATTGTGGAAGATTTTCTATTGTAAAGTGTCAATTGTTAAGTGTTATTTATCAATAAATTAATATGTGTACTTGCCAATTCCCTTTTCTTTGGCCAAATACATTAGGATTTGCCGGTTACTTCAACGTCCTCTGCGCGTCTGTCTGTTTGGAAAGGCTTTATCCGCATGTATTTGGATTGACGTAACCACACAAAAGGAAGTTGTACCTATTACTTATATCGATGCATTCTAGGTTATTGTAAACTTTATTGAACTACAATATTTTTGCAATGTTTTCTTGAAATTAACTCTACTTTGACAATTCCCTAGTCTGTGGCCAAATAAACTTGAAATCAGCATGATGTATTCTTCATAATGTAAATAACTTTTGCTGGTTTTTCCAAGCATATTTGGATTGGCGTCACCACAAACAAAGAATAATGTGTTGTATCTTTCTATTTTGCATTGATGGAAGATTTTTTATTGTTAAGTGTTAGTAGTTAAGTGTTATTTATCAATAAAATGTGTACTTGTCAATTCCCTTTTCTGTGGCCAAATACATTAAGATTTGCTGGTTACTTAAACGTCCTCTGCGCCTCTGTCTGGTTGGAAAGGCTTTATCCGCATGTATTTGGATTGACGTAACCACACAAAAGGAAGTTGTACCTATTACTTATATCGATGCATTCTAGGTTATTGTAAACTTAATTGAACTACAATATTTTTGCAATGTTTTCTTGAAATTAACTCTACTTTGACAATTCCCTAGTCTGTGGCCAAATAAACTTGAAATCAGCATGATGTATTCTTCATAATGTAAATAACTTTTTCTGCTTTCCTTTTCAAGCATATTTGGATTGGCGTCACCACAGACAAAGAAAATGTGTTGTATTTCATACTTTCCATTGTGGAAGATTTTCTATTGTAAAGTGTCAATTGTTAAGTGTTATTTATCAATAAATTAATATGTGTACTTGCCAATTCCCTTTTCTTTGGCCAAATACATTAGGATTTGCTGGTTACTTTAATGTCCTCTGCACGTCTGTCTGTTTGGAAAGGCTTTATCCGCATGTATTTGGATTGACGTAACCACACAAAAGGAAGTTGTACCTATTACTTATATTGATGCATTCTAGGTTATTGTAAACTTAATTGAACTACAATATTTTTGCAATGTTTTCTTGAAATTATCTCTACTTTGACAATTCCCTAGTCTGTGGCCAAATAAACTTGAAATCAGCATGATGTATTCTTCATAATGTAAATAACTTTTGCTGCTTTTTCCAAGCATATTTAGATTAGCGTCACCACAGACAAAGAAAATGTGTTGTATTTCGTACTTTCCATTATGGAAGATTTTCTATTGTAAAGTGTCAATTGTTAAGTGTTATTTATCAATAAATTAATATGTGTTCTTGCCAATTCCCTTTTCTGTGGCAAATATATTAGGATTTGCCGGTTACTTCAACGTCCTCTGCGCCTCTGTCTGTTTGGAAAGGCTTTATCCGCATGTATTTGGATTGACGTAACCACACAAAAGGAAGTTGTACCTATTACTTATATCGATGCATTCTAGGTTATTGTAAACTTAATTGAACTACAATATTTTTGCATTGTTTTCTTGAAATTAACTCTACTTTGACAATTCCCTAGTCTGTGGCCAAATAAACTTGAAATCAGCATGATGTATTCTTCATAATGTAAATAACTTTTCCTGCTTTCCTTTTCAAGCATATTTGGATTGGCGTCACCACAGAGAAAGAAAATGTGTTGTATTTCATACTTTCCATTGTGGAAGATTTTCTATTGTAAAGTGTCAATTGTTAAGTGTTATTTATCAATAAATTAATATGTGTACTTGCCAATTCCCTTTTCTGTGGCCAAATACATTAGGATTTGCCGGTTACTTTAATGTCCTCTGCACGTCTGTCTGTTTGGAAAGGCTTTATCCGCATGTATTTCGAATGACGTAACCACACAAAAGGAAGTTGTACCTTTACTTATATCGATGCATTCTAGGTTATTGTAAACTTAATTGAACTACAATATTTTTGCAATGTTTTCTTGAAATTAACTCTACTTTGACAATTCCCTAGTCTGTGGCCAAATAAACTTGAAATCAGCATGATGTATTCTTCATAATGTAAATAACTTTTGCTGGTTTTCCCA
The DNA here is from genome assembly GCA_039566895.2 of Turritopsis rubra. Taxonomy (NCBI): domain Eukaryota; kingdom Metazoa; phylum Cnidaria; class Hydrozoa; order Anthoathecata; family Oceaniidae; genus Turritopsis; species Turritopsis rubra. The sequence goes on along the minus strand of CM077626.1, from coordinate 10,560,459 downwards.
AGCATATTTGGATTGGCGTCACCACAGACAAAGAATAATGTGTTGTATCTTTTTATTTTGCATTGATGGAAGATTTTTTATTGTTAAGTGTTAGTAGTTAAGTGTTATTTATCAATAAAATGTGTACTTGCCAATTCCCTTTTCTGTGGCCAAATACATTAGGATTTGCCGGTTACTTCAACGTCCTCTGCACGTCTGTCTGTTTAGAAAGGCTTTATCCGCATGTATTTGGATTGACGTAACCACACAAAAGGAAGTTGTACCTATTACTTATATCGATACATTCTAGGTTATTGTAAACTTAATTGAACTACAATATTTTTGCAATGTTTTCTTGAAATTAACTCTACTTTGACAATTCCGTAGTCTGTGGCCAAATAAACTTGAAATCAGCATGATGTATTCTTCATAATGTAAATAACTTTTCCTGCTTTCCTTTTCAAGCATATTTGGATTGGCGTCACCACAGACAAAGAAAATGTGTTGTATTTCATACTTTCCATTGTGGAAGATTTTCTATTGTAAAGTGTCAATTGTTAAGTGTTATTTATCAATAAATTAATATGTGTACTTGCCAATTCCCTTTTCTGTGGCCAAATACATTAGGATTTGCCGGTTACTTTAACGTCCTCTGCACGTCTGTCTGTTTGGAAAGGCTTTATCCGCATGTATTTGGATTGACGTAACCACACAAAAGGAAGTTGTACCTATTACTTATATCGATGCATTCTAGGTTATTGTAAACTTAATTGAACTACAATATTTTTGCAATGTTTTCTTGAAATTAACTCTACTTTGACAATTCCCTAGTCTGTGGCCAAATAAACTTGAAATCAGCATGATGTATTCTTCATAATGTAAATAACTTTTGCTGCTTTTTCCAAGCATATTTGGATTGGCGTCACCACAGACAAAGAAAATGTGTTGTATTTCGTACTTTCCATTGTGGAAGATTTTCTATTGTTAAAGTGTCAATTGTTAAGTGTTATTTATCAATAAATTAATATGTGTTCTTGCCAATTCCCTTTTCTGTGGCCAAATACATTAGGATTTGCCGGTTACTTTAACGTCCTCTGCGCGTCTGTCTGTTTGGAAAGGCTTTATCCGCATGTATTTGGATTGACGTAACCACACAAAAGGAAGTTGTACCTATTACTTATATCGATGCATTCTAGGTTATTGTAAACTTAATTGAACTACAATATTTTTGCAATGTTTTCTTGAAATTAACTCTACTTTGACAATTCCCTAGTCTGTGGCCAAATAAACTTGAAATCAGCATGATGTATTCTTCATAATGTAAATAACTTTTGCTGGTTTTCCAAGCATATTTGGATTGGCGTCACCACAGACAAAGAATAATGTGTTGTATCTTTTATTTTGCATTGATGGAAGATTTTTTATTGTTAAGTGTTAGTAGTTAAGTGTTATTTATCAATAAAATGTGTACTTGCCAATTCCCTTTTCTGTGGCCAAATACATTAGGATTTGCCGGTTACTTCAACGTCCTCTGCACGTCTGTCTGTTTGGAAAGGCTTTATCCGCATGTATTTGGATTGACGTAACCACACAAAAGGAAGTTGTACCTATTACTTATATCGATGCATTCTAGGTTATTGTAAACTTAATTGAACTACAATATTTTTGCAATGTTTTCTTGAAATTAACTCTACTTTGACAATTCCCTAGTCTGTGGCCAAATAAACTTGAAATCAGCATGATGTATTCTTAATAATGTAAATAACTTTTCCTGCTTTCCTTTTCAAGCATATTTGGATTGGCGTCACCACAGACAAAGAAAATGTGTTGTATTTCATACTTTCCATTGTGGAAGATTTTCTATTGTAAAGTGTCAATTGTTAAGTGTTATTTATCAATAAATTAATATGTGTACTTGCCAATTCCCTTTTCTGTGGCCAAATACATTAGGATTTGCCGGTTACTTTAACGTCCTCTGCACGTCTGTCTGTTTGGAAAGGCTTTATCCGCATGTATTTGGATTGACGTAACCACACAAAAGGAAGTTGTACCTATTACTTATATCGATGCATTCTAGGTTATTGTAAACTTAATTGAACTACAATATTTTTGCAATGTTTTCTTGAAATTAACTCTACTTTGACAATTCCCTAGTCTGTGGCCAAATAAACTTGAAATCAGCATGATGTATTCTTCATAATGTAAATAACTTTTGCTGCTTTTTCCAAGCATATTTGGATTAGCGTCACCACAGACAAAGAAAATGTGTTGTATTTCGTACTTTCCATAGTGGAAGATTTTCTATTGTTAAAGTGTCAATTGTTAAGTGTTATTTATCAATAAATTAATATGTGTTCTTGCCAATTCCCTTTTCTGTGGCCAAATACATTAGGATTTGCCGGTTACTTTAACGTCCTCTGCGCGTCTGTCTGTTTGGAAAGGCTTTATCCGCATGTATTTGGATTGACGTAACCACACAAAAGGAAGTTGTACCTTTACTTATATCGATGCATTCTAGGTTATTGTAAACTTAATTGAACTATAATATTTTTGCAATGTTTTCTTGAAATTAACTCTACTTTGACAATTCCCTAGTCTGTGGCCAAATAAACTTGAAATCAGCATGATGTATTCTTCATAATGTAAATAACTTTTGCTGGTTTTTCCAAGCATATTTGGATTGGCGTCACCACAGACAAAGAATAATGTGTTGTATCTTTTTATTTTGCATTGATGGAAGATTTTTTATTGTTAAGTGTTAGTAGTTAAGTGTTATTTATCAATAAAATGTGTACTTGCCAATTCCCTTTTCTGTGGCCAAATACATTAGGATTTGCCGGTTACTTCAACGTCCTCTGCACGTCTGTCTGTTTGGAAAGGCTTTATCCGCATGTATTTGGATTGACGTAACCACACAAAAGGAAGTTGTACCTATTACTTATATCGATGCATTCTAGGTTATTGTAAACTTAATTGAACTACAATATTTTTGCAATGTTTTCTTGAAATTAACTCTACTTTGACAATTCCCTAGTCTGTGGCCAAATAAACTTGAAATCAGCATGATGTATTCTTCATAATGTAAATAACTTTTGCTGCTTTCTTTCAAGCATATTTGGATTGGCGTCACCACAGACAAAGAAAATGTGTTGTATTTCTTACTTTCCATTGTGGAAGATTTTCTATTGTTAAAGTGTCAATTGTTAAGTGTTATTTATCAATAAATTAATATGTGTACTTGCCAATTCCCTTTTCTGTGGCCAAATACATTAGGATTTGCCGGTTACTTTAACGTCCTCTGCACGTCTGTCTGTTTGGAAAGGCTTTATCCGCATGTATTTGGATTGACGTAACCACACAAAAGGAAGTTGTACCTATTACTTATATCGATGCATTCTAGGTTATTGTAAACTTAATTGAACTACAATATTTTTGCAATGTTTTCTTGAAATTAACTCTACTTTGACAATTCCCTAGTCTGTGGCCAAATAAACTTGAAATCAGCATGATGTATTCTTCAGAATGTAAATAACTTTTGCTGCTTTTTCCAAGCATATTTGGATTGGCATCACCACAGACAAAGAAAATGTGTTGTATTTCGTACTTTCCATAGTGGAAGATTTTCTATTGTTAAAGTGTCAATTGTTAAGTGTTATTTATCAATAAATTAATATGTGTAATTGCCAATTCCCTTTTCTGTGGCCAAATACATTAGGATTTGCCGGTTACTTTAACGTCCTCTGCGCGTCTGTCTGTTTGGAAAGGCTTTATCCGCATGTATTTGGATTGACGTAACCACACAAAAGGAAGTTGTACCTTCACTTATATCGATGCATTCTAGGTTATTGTAAACTTAATTGAACTATAATATTTTTGCAATGTTTTCTTGAAATTAACTCTACTTTGACAATTCCCTAGTCTGTGGCCAAATAAACTTGAAATCAGCATGATGTATTCTTCATAATGTAAATAACTTTTGCTGCTTTTTCCAAGCATATTTGGATTGGCGTCACCACAGACAAAGAATAATGTGTTGTATCTTTTTATTTTGCATTGATGGAAGATTTTCTATTGTTAAGTGTTAGTAGTTAAGTGTTATTTATCAATAAAATGTGTACTTGCCAATTCCCTTTTCTGTGGCCAAATACATTAGGATTTGCCGGTTACTTCAACGTCCTCTGCACGTCTGTCTGTTTGGAAAGGCTTTATCCGCATGTATTTGGATTGACGTAACCACACAAAAGGAAGTTGTACCTTTACTTATATCGATGCATTCTAGGTTATTGTAAACTTAATTGAACTACAATATTTTTGCAATGTTTTCTTGAAATTAACTCTACTTTGACAATTCCCTAGTCTGTGGCCAAATAAACTTGAAATCAGCATGATGTATTCTTCATAATGTAAATAACTTTTGCTGCTTTTTCCAAGCATATTTGGATTGGCGTCACCACAGACAAAGAAAATGTGTTGTATTTCTACTTTGCATTGATGGAAGATTTTCTATTGTAAAGTGTCAATTGTTAAGTGTTATTTATCAATAAATTAATATGTGTACTTGCCAATTCCCTTTTCTGTGGCCAAATACATTAGGATTTGCCGGTTACTTCAACGTCCTCTGCACGTCTGTCTGTTTGGAAAGGCTTTATCCGCATGTATTTGGATTGACGTAACCACACAAAAGGAAGTTGTACCTATTACTTATATCGATGCATTCTAGGTTATTGTAAACTTAATTGAACTACAATATTTTTGCAATGTTTTCTTGAAATTAACTCTACTTTGACAATTCCCTAGTCTGTGGCCAAATAAACTTGAAATCAGCATGATGTATTCTTCATAATGTAAATAACTTTTGCTGCTTTTTCCAAGCATATTTGGATTGGCGTCACCACAGACAAAGAAAATGTGTTGTATTTCTTACTTTCCATTGATGGAAGATTTTCTATTGTAAAGTGTCAATTGTTAAGTGTTATTTATCAATAAATAATATGTGTACTTGCCAATTCCCTTTTCTGTGGCCAAATACATTAGGATTTGCCGGTTACTTCAACGTCCTCTGCGCCGTCTGTCTGTTTGGAAAGGCTTTATCCGCATGTATTTGGATTGACGTAACCACACAAAAGGAAGTTGTACCTATTACTTATATCGATGCATTCTAGGTTATTGTAAACTTAATTGAACTACAATATTTTTGCAATGTTTTCTTGAAATTAACTCTACTTTGACAATTCCCTAGTCTGTGGCCAAATAAACTTGAAATCAGCATGATGTATTCTTCATAATGTAAATAACTTTTGCTGCTTTTTCCAAGCATATTTGGATTGGCGTCACCACAGACAAAGAATAATGTGTTGTATCTTCTTACTTTGCATTGATGGAAGATTTTCTATTGTTAAGTGTTAGTAGTTAAGTGTTATTTATCAATAATAAATGTGTACTTGCCAATTCCCTTTTCTGTGGCCAAATACATTAGGATTTGCCGGTTACTTCAACGTCCTCTGCACGTCTGTCTGTTTGGAAAGGCTTTATCCGCATGTATTTGGATTGACGTAACCACACAAAAGGAAGTTGTACCTTTACTTATATCGATGCATTCTAGGTTATTGTAAACTTAATTGAACTACAATATTTTTGCAATGTTTTCTTGAAATTAACTCTACTTTGACAATTCCCTAGTCTGTGGCCAAATAAACTTGAAATCAGCATGATGTATTCTTCATAATGTAAATAACTTTTGCTGCTTTTTCCAAGCATATTTGGATTGGCGTCACCACAGACAAAGAAAATGTGTTGTATTTCGTACTTTCCATAGTGGAAGATTTTCTATTGTTAAAGTGTCAATTGTTAAGTGTTATTTATCAATAAATTAATATGTGTAATTGCCAATTCCCTTTTCTGTGGCCAAATACATTAGGATTTGCCCGTTACTTTAACGTCGTCTGCGCGTCTGTCTGTTTGGAAAGGCTTTATCCGCATGTATTTGGATTGACGTAACCACACAAAAGGAAGTTGTACCTTTACTTATATCGATGCATTCTAGGTTATTGTAAACTTAATTGAACTACAATATTTTTGCAATGTTTTCTTGAAATTAACTCTACTTTGACAATTCCCTAGTCTGTGGCCAAATAAACTTGAAATCAGCATGATGTATTCTTCATAATGTAAATAACTTTTGCTGCTTTTTCCAAGCATATTTGGATTGGCGTCACCACAGACAAAGAATAATGTGTTGTATTTCTTACTTTCCATTGATGGAAGATTTTCTATTGTTAAGTGTCAATTGTTAAGTGTTATTTATCAATAATTAATATGTGTACTTGCCAATTCCCTTTTCTGTGGCCAAATACATTAGGATTTGCCGGTTACTTCAACGTCCTCTGCACGTCTGTCTGTTTGGAAAGGCTTTATCCGCATGTATTTGGATTGACGTAACCACACAAAAGGAAGTTGTACCTATTACTTATATCGATGCATTCTAGGTTATTGTAAACTTAATTGAACTACAATATTTTTGCAATGTTTTCTTGAAATTAACTCTACTTTGACAATTCCCTAGTCTGTGGCCAAATAAACTTGAAATCAGCATGATGTATTCTTCATAATGTAAATAACTTTTGCTGCTTTTTCCAAGCATATTTGGATTGGCGTCACCACAGACAAAGAAAATGTGTTGTATCTTTCTATTTTGCATTGATGGAAGATTTTCTATTGTTAAAGTGTCAATTGTTAAGTGTTATTTATCAATAAATTAATATGTGTACTTGCCAATTCCCTTTTCTGTGGCCAAATACATTAGGATTTGCCGGTTACTTCAACGTCCTCTGCACGTCTGTCTGTTTGGAAAGGCTTTATCCGCATGTATTTGGATTGACGTAACCACACAAAAGGAAGTTGTACCTATTACTTATATCGATGCATTCTAGGTTATTGTAAACTTAATTGAACTACAATATTTTTGCAATGTTTTCTTGAAATTATCTCTACTTTGACAATTCCCTAGTCTGTGGCCAAATAAACTTGAAATCAGCATGATGTATTCTTCATAATGTAAATAACTTTTGCTGCGATTTTTTTTCCAAGCATATTTGGATTGGCGTCACCACAGACAAAGAAAATGTGTTGTATTTCGTACTTTCCATTATGGAAGATTTTCTATTGTAAAGTGTCAATTGTTAAGTGTTATTTATCAATAAATTAATATGTGTACTTGCCAATTCCCTTTTCTTTGGCCAAATACATTAGGATTTGCCGGTTACTTCAACGTCCTCTGCGCCTCTGTCTGTTTGGAAAGGCTTTATCCGCATGTATTTGGATTGACGTAACCACACAAAAGGAAGTTGTACCTATTACTTATATCGATGCATTCTAGGTTATTGTAAACTTAATTGAACTACAATATTTTTGCAATGTTTTCTTGAAATTAACTCTACTTTGACAATTCCCTAGTCTGTGGCCAAATAAACTTGAAATCAGCATGATGTATTCTTCATAATGTAAATAACTTTTGCTGCTTTTTCCAAGCATATTTGGATTGGCGTCACCACAGACAAAGAAAATGTGTTGTATCTTTCTATTTTGCATTGATGGAAGATTTTCTATTGTTAAGTGTTAGTAGTTAAGTGTTATTTATCAATAAAAATGTGTACTTGCCAATTCCCTTTTCTGTGGCCAAATACATTAGGATTTGCCGGTTACTTCAACGTCCTCTGCACGTCTGTCTGTTTGGAAAGGCTTTATCCGCATGTATTTGGATTGACGTAACCACACAAAAGGAAGTTGTACCTTTACTTATATCGATGCATTCTAGGTTATTGTAAACTTAATTGAACTACAATATTTTTGCAATGTTTTCTTGAAATTAACTCTACTTTGACAATTCCCTAGTCTGTGGCCAAATAAACTTGAAATCAGCATGATGTATTCTTCAGAATGTAAATAACTTTTGCTGCTTTTTCCAAGCATATTTGGATTGGCGTCACCACAGACAAAGAAAATGTGTTGTATTTCGTACTTTCCATAGTGGAAGATTTTCTATTGTTAAAGTGTCAATTGTTAAGTGTTATTTATCAATAAATTAATATGTGTAATTGCCAATTCCCTTTTCTGTGGCCAAATACATTAGGATTTGCCCGTTACTTTAACGTCGTCTGCGCGTCTGTCTGTTTGGAAAGGCTTTATCCGCATGTATTTGGATTGACGTAACCACACAAAAGGAAGTTGTACCTTTACTTATATCGATGCATTCTAGGTTATTGTAAACTTAATTGAACTACAATATTTTTGCAATGTTTTCTTGAAATTAACTCTACTTTGACAATTCCCTAGTCTGTGGCCAAATAAACTTGAAATCAGCATGATGTATTCTTCATAATGTAAATAACTTTTGCTGCTTTTTCCAAGCATATTTGGATTGGCGTCACCACAGACAAAGAAAATGTGTTGTATTTCGTACTTTCCATAGTGGAAGATTTTCTATTGTTAAAGTGTCAATTGTTAAGTGTTATTTATCAATAAATTAATATGTGTAATTGCCAATTCCCTTTTCTGTGGCCAAATACATTAGGATTTGCCCGTTACTTTAACGTCGTCTGGGCGTCTGTCTGTTTGGAAAGGCTTTATCCGCATGTATTTGGATTGACGTAACCACACAAAAGGAAGTTGTACCTTTACTTATATCGATGCATTCTAGGTTATTGTAAACTTAATTGAACTACAATATTTTTGCAATGTTTTCTTGAAATTAACTCTACTTTGACAATTCCCTAGTCTGTGGCCAAATAAACTTGAAATCAGCATGATGTATTCTTCATAATGTAAATAACTTTTGCTGCTTTTTCCAAGCATATTTGGATTGGCGTCACCACAGACAAAGAATAATGTGTTGTATCTTTTTATTTTGTATTGATGGAAGATTTTTTATTGTTAAGTGTTAGTAGTTAAGTGTTATTTATCAATAAAATGTGTACTTGCCAATTCCCTTTTCTGTGGCCAAATACATTAGGATTTGCCGGTTACTTCAACGTCCTCTGCACGTCTGTCTGTTTGGAAAGGCTTTATCCGCATGTATTTGGATTGACGTAACCACACAAAAGGAAGTTGTACCTATTACTTATATCGATGCATTCTAGGTTATTGTAAACTTAATTGAACTACAATATTTTTGCAATGTTTTCTTGAAATTAACTCTACTTTGACAATTCCCTAGTCTGTGGCCAAATAAACTTGAAATCAGCAAGATGTATTCTTCATAATGTAAATAACTTTTGCTGCTTTTTCCAAGCATATTTGGATTGGCGTCACCACAGACAAAGAAAATGTGTTGTGTCTTTCTATTTTGCATTGATGGAAGATTTTCTATTGTTAAAGTGTCAATTGTTAAGTGTTATTTATCAATAAATTAATATGTGTACTGGCCAATTCCCTTTTCTGTGGCCAAATACATTAGGATTTGCCGGTTACTTCAACGTCCTTTGCACGTCTGTCTGTTTGGAAAGGCTTTATCCGCATGTATTTGGATTGACGTAACCACACAAAAGGAAGTTGTACCTATTACTTATATCGATGCATTCTAGGTTATTGTAAACTTAATTGAACTACAATATTCTTGCAATGTTTTCTTGAAATTAACTCTACTTTGACAATTCCCTAGTCTGTGGCCAAATAAACTTGAAATCAGCATGATGTATTCTTCATAATGTAAATAACTTTTGCTGCTTTTTCCAAGCATATTTGGATTGGCGTCACCACAGACAAAGAAAATGTGTTGTGTCTTTCTATTTTGCATTGATGGAAGATTTTCTATTGTTAAAGTGTGAATTGTTAAGTGTTATTTATCAATAAATTAATATGTGTACTTGCCAATTCCCTTTTCTGTGGCCAAATACATTAGGATTTGCCGGTTACTTCAACGTCCTCTGCACGTCTGTCTGTTTGGAAAGGCTTTATCCGCATGTATTTGGATTGACGTAACCACACAAAAGGAAGTTGTACCTTTACTTATATCGATGCATTCTAGGTTATTGTAAACTTAATTGAACTACAATATTTTTGCAATGTTTTCTTGAAATTAACTCTACTTTGACAATTCCCTAGTCTGTGGCCAAATAAACTTGAAATCAGCATGATGTATTCTTCAGAATGTAAATAACTTTTGCTGCTTTTTCCAAGCATATTTGGATTGGCGTCACCACAGACAAAGAAAATGTGTTGTATTTCGTACTTTCCATAGTGGAAGATTTTCTATTGTTAAAGTGTCAATTGTTAAGTGTTATTTATCAATAAATTAATATGTGTAATTGCCAATTCCCTTTTCTGTGGCCAAATACATTAGGATTTGCCCGTTACTTTAACGTCGTCTGCGCGTCTGTCTGTTTGGAAAGGCTTTATCCGCATGTATTTGGATTGACGTAACCACACAAAAGGAAGTTGTACCTTTACTTATATCGATGCATTCTAGGTTATTGTAAACTTAATTGAACTACAATATTTTTGCAATGTTTTCTTGAAATTAACTCTACTTTGACAATTCCCTAGTCTGTGGCCAAATAAACTTGAAATCAGCATGATGTATTCTTCAGAATGTAAATAACTTTTGCTGCTTTTTCCAAGCATATTTGGATTGGCGTCACCACAGACAAAGAAAATGTGTTGTATTTCGTACTTTCCGTAGTGGAAGATTTTCTATTGTTAAAGTGTCAATTGTTAAGTGTTATTTATCAATAAATTAATATGTGTAATTGCCAATTCCCTTTTCTGTGGCCAAATACATTAGGATTTGCCCGTTACTTTAACGTCGTCTGGGCGTCTGTCTGTTTGGAAAGGCTTTATCCGCATGTATTTGGATTGACGTAACCACACAAAAGGAAGTTGTACCTTTACTTATATCGATGCATTCTAGGTTATTGTAAACTTAATTGAACTACAATATTTTTGCAATGTTTTCTTGAAATTAACTCTACTTTGACAATTCCCTAGTCTGTGGCCAAATAAACTTGAAATCAGCATGATGTATTCTTCAGAATGTAAATAACTTTTGCTGCTTTTTCCAAGCATATTTGGATTGGCGTCACCACAGACAAAGAATAATGTGTTGTATCTTTTTATTTTGTATTGATGGAAGATTTTTTATTGTTAAGTGTTAGTAGTTAAGTGTTATTTATCAATAAAATGTGTACTTGCCAATTCCCTTTTCTGTGGCCAAATACATTAGGATTTGCCGGTTACTTCAACGTCCTCTGCACGTCTGTCTGTTTGGAAAGGCTTTATCCGCATGTATTTGGATTGACGTAACCACACAAAAGGAAGTTGTACCTATTACTTATATCGATGCATTCTAGGTTATTGTAAACTTAATTGAACTACAATATTTTTGCAATGTTTTCTTGAAATTAACTCTACTTTGACAATTCCCTAGTCTGTGGCCAAATAAACTTGAAATCAGCAAGATGTATTCTTCATAATGTAAATAACTTTTGCTGCTTTTTCCAAGCATATTTGGATTGGCGTCACCACAGACAAAGAAAATGTGTTGTGTCTTTCTATTTTGCATTGATGGAAGATTTTCTATTGTTAAAGTGTCAATTGTTAAGTGTTATTTATCAATAAATTAATATGTGTACTGGCCAATTCCCTTTTCTGTGGCCAAATACATTAGGATTTGCCGGTTACTTCAACGTCCTTTGCACGTCTGTCTGTTTGGAAAGGCTTTATCCGCATGTATTTGGATTGACGTAACCACACAAAAGGAAGTTGTACCTATTACTTATATCGATGCATTCTAGGTTATTGTAAACTTAATTGAACTACAATATTTTTGCAATGTTTTCTTGAAATTAACTCTACTTTGACAATTCCCTAGTCTGTGGCCAAATAAACTTGAAATCAGCAAGATGTATTCCTCATAATGTAAATAACTTTTTCTGCTTTCCTTTTCAAGCATATTTGGATTGGCGTCACCACAGACAAAGAAAATGTGTTGTATTTCATACTTTCCATTGTGGAAGATTTTCTATTGTAAAGTGTCAATTGTTAAGTGTTATTTATCAATAAATTAATATGTGTACTTGCCAATTCCCTTTTCTTTGGCCAAATACATTAGGATTTGCTGGTTACTTTAATGTCCTCTGCACGTCTGTCTGTTTGGAAAGGCTTTATCCGCATGTATTTGGATTGACGTAACCACACAAAAGGAAGTTGTACCTATTACTTATATTGATGCATTCTAGGTTATTGTAAACTTAATTGAACTACAATATTTTTGCAATGTTTTCTTGAAATTATCTCTACTTTGACAATTCCCTAGTCTGTGGCCAAATAAACTTGAAATCAGCATGATGTATTCTTCATAATGTAAATAACTTTTGCTGCTTTTTCCAAGCATATTTAGATTAGCGTCACCACAGACAAAGAAAATGTGTTGTATTTCGTACTTTCCATTATGGAAGATTTTCTATTGTAAAGTGTCAATTGTTAAGTGTTATTTATCAATAAATTAATATGTGTTCTTGCCAATTCCCTTTTCTGTGGGCAAATATATTAGGATTTGCCGGTTACTTCAACGTCCTCTGCGCCTCTGTCTGTTTGGAAAGGCTTTATCCGCATGTATTTGGATTGACGTAACCACACAAAAGGAAGTTGTACCTATTACTTATATCGATGCATTCTAGGTTATTGTAAACTTAATTGAACTACAATATTTTTGCATTGTTTTCTTGAAATTAACTCTACTTTGACAATTCCCTAGTCTGTGGCCAAATAAACTTGAAATCAGCATGATGTATTCTTCATAATGTAAATAACTTTTCCTGCTTTCCTTTTCAAGCATATTTGGATTGGCGTCACCACAGAGAAAGAAAATGTGTTGTATTTCATACTTTCCATTGTGGAAGATTTTCTATTGTAAAGTGTCAATTGTTAAGTGTTATTTATCAATAAATTAATATGTGTACTTGCCAATTCCCTTTTCTGTGGCCAAATACATTAGGATTTGCCGGTTACTTTAATGTCCTCTGCACGTCTGTCTGTTTGGAAAGGCTTTATCCGCATGTATTTCGAATGACGTAACCACACAAAAGGAAGTTGTACCTTTACTTATATCGATGCATTCTAGGTTATTGTAAACTTAATTGAACTACAATATTTTTGCAATGTTTTCTTGAAATTAACTCTACTTTGACAATTCCCTAGTCTGTGGCCAAATAAACTTGAAATCAGCATGATGTATTCTTCATAATGTAAATAACTTTTGCTGGTTTTCCCAAGCATATTTGGATTGGCGTCACCACAGACAAAGAATAATGTGTTGTATCTTTTTATTTTGCATTGATGGAAGATTTTTTATTGTTAAGTGTTAGTAGTTAAGTGTTATTTATCAATAAAATGTGTACTTGCCAATTCCCTTTTCTGTGGCCAAATACATTAGGATTTGCCGGTTACTTCAACGTCCTCTGCACGTCTGTCTGTTTAGAAAGGCTTTATCCGCATGTATTTGGATTGACGTAACCACACAAAAGGAAGTTGTACCTATTACTTATATCGATACATTCTAGGTTATTGTAAACTTAATTGAACTACAATATTTTTGCAATGTTTTCTTGAAATTAACTCTACTTTGACAATTCCGTAGTCTGTGGCCAAATAAACTTGAAATCAGCATGATGTATTCTTCATAATGTAAATAACTTTTCCTGCTTTCCTTTTCAAGCATATTTGGATTGGCGTCACCACAGACAAAGAAAATGTGTTGTATTTCATACTTTCCATTGTGGAAGATTTTCTATTGTAAAGTGTCAATTGTTAAGTGTTATTTATCAATAAATTAATATGTGTACTTGCCAATTCCCTTTTCTGTGGCCAAATACATTAGGATTTGCCGGTTACTTTAACGTCCTCTGCACGTCTGTCTGTTTGGAAAGGCTTTATCCCCATGTATTTGGATTGACGTAACCACACAAAAGGAAGTTGTACCTATTACTTATATCGATGCATTCTAGGTTATTGTAAACTTAATTGAACTACAATATTTTTGCAATGTTTTCTTGAAATTAACTCTACTTTGACAATTCCCTAGTCTGTGGCCAAATAAACTTGAAATCAGCATGATGTATTCTTCATAATGTAAATAACTTTTGCTGCTTTTTACAAGCATATTTGGATTAGCGTCACCACAGACAAAGAAAATGTGTTGTATTTCGTACTTTCCATAGTGGAAGATTTTCTATTGTTAAAGTGTCAATTGTTAAGTGTTATTTATCAATAAATTAATATGTGTTCTTGCCAATTCCCTTTTCTATGGCCAAATACATTAGGATTTGCCGGTTACTTTAACGTCCTCTGCGCGTCTGTCTGTTTGGAAAGGCTTTATCCGCATGTATTTGGATTGACGTAACCACACAAAAGGAAGTTGTACCTTTACTTATATCGATGCATTCTAGGTTATTGTAAACTTAATTGAACTATAACATTTTTGCAATGTTTTCTTGAAATTAACTCTACTTTGACAATTCTCTAGTCTGTGGCCAAATAAACTTGAAATCAGCATGATGTATCCTTCATAATGTAAATAACTTTTGCTGGTTTTTCCAAGCATATTTGGATTGGCGTCACCACAGACAAAGAATAATGTGTTGTATCTTTCTATTTTGCATTGATGGAAGATTTTTTATTGTTAAGTGTTAGTAGTTAAGTGTTATTTATCAATAAAATGTGTACTTGTCAATTCCCTTTTCTGTGGCCAAATACATTAAGATTTGCCAGTTACTTAAACGTCCTCTGCACCTCTGTCTGGTTGGAAAGGCTTTATCCGCATGTATTTGGATTGACTAACCACACAAAAGGAAGTTGTACCTATTACTTATATCGATGCATTCTAGGTTATTGTAAACTTAATTGAACTACAATATTTTTGCAATGTTTTCTTGAAATTAACTCTACTTTGACAATTCCGTAGTCTGTGGCCAAATAAACTTGAAATCAGCATGATGTATTCTTCATAATGTAAATAACTTTTCCTGCTTTCCTTTTCAAGCATATTTGGATTGGCGTCACCACAGACAAAGAAAATGTGTTGTATTTCATACTTTCCATTGTGGAAGATTTTCTATTGTAAAGTGTCAATTGTTAAGTGTTATTTATCAATAAATTAATATGTGTACTTGCCAATTCCCTTTTCTGTGGCCAAATACATTAGGATTTGCCGGTTACTTTAACGTCCTCTGCACGTCTGTCTGTTTGGAAAGGCTTTATCCGCATGTATTTGGATTGACGTAACCACACAAAAGGAAGTTGTACCTATTACTTATATCGATGCATTCTAGGTTATTGTAAACTTTATTGAACTACAATATTTTTGCAATGTTTTCTTGAAATTAACTCTACTTTGACAATTCCCTAGTCTGTGGCCAAATAAACTTGAAATCAGCATGATGTATTCTTCATAATGTAAATAACTTTTGCTGGTTTTTTCAAGCATATTTGGATTGGCGTCACCACAAACAAAGAATAATGTGTTGTATCTTTCTATTTTGCATTGATGGAAGATTTTTTATTGTTAAGTGTTAGTAGTTAAGTGTTATTTATCAATAAAATGTGTACTTGTCAATTCCCTTTTCTGTGGCCAAATACATTAAGATTTGCTGGTTACTTAAACGTCCTCTGCGCCTCTGTCTGGTTGGAAAGGCTTTATCCGCATGTATTTGGATTGACGTAACCACACAAAAGGAAGTTGTACCTTTACTTATATCGATGCATTCTAGGTTATTGTAAACTTAATTGAACTACAATATTTTTGCAATGTTTTCTTGAAATTAACTCTACTTTGACAATTCCCTAGTCTGTGGCCAAATAAACTTGAAATCAGCATGATGTATTCTTCATAATGTAAATAACTTTTTCTGCTTTCCTTTTCAAGCATATTTGGATTGGCGTCACCACAGACAAAGAAAATGTGTTGTATTTCATACTTTCCATTGTGGAAGATTTTCTATTGTAAAGTGTCAATTGTTAAGTGTTATTTATCAATAAATTAATATGTGTACTTGCCAATTCCCTTTTCTTTGGCCAAATACATTAGGATTTGCTGGTTACTTTAATGTCCTCTGCACGTCTGTCTGTTTGGAAAGGCTTTATCCGCATGTATTTGGATTGACGTAACCACACAAAAGGAAGTTGTACCTATTACTTATATTGATGCATTCTAGGTTATTGTAAACTTAATTGAACTACAATATTTTTGCAATGTTTTCTTGAAATTATCTCTACTTTGACAATTCCCTAGTCTGTGGCCAAATAAACTTGAAATCAGCATGATGTATTCTTCATAATGTAAATAACTTTTGCTGCTTTTTCCAAGCATATTTAGATTAGCGTCACCACAGACAAAGAAAATGTGTTGTATTTCGTACTTTCCATTATGGAAGATTTTCTATTGTAAAGTGTCAATTGTTAAGTGTTATTTATCAATAAATTAATATGTGTTCTTGCCAATTCCCTTTTCTGTGGGCAAATATATTAGGATTTGCCGGTTACTTCAACGTCCTCTGCGCCTCTGTCTGTTTGGAAAGGCTTTATCCGCATGTATTTGGATTGACGTAACCACACAAAAGGAAGTTGTACCTATTACTTATATCGATGCATTCTAGGTTATTGTAAACTTAATTGAACTACAATATTTTTGCAATGTTTTCTTGAAATTAACTCTACTTTGACAATTCCCTAGTCTGTGGCCAAATAAACTTGAAATCAGCATGATGTATTCTTCATATGTAAATAACTTTTGCTGCTTTTTCCAAGCATATTTGGATTGGCGTCACCACAGACAAAGAATAATGTGTTGTATCTTTTTATTTTGTATTGATGGAAGATTTTTTATTGTTAAGTGTTAGTAGTTAAGTGTTATTTATCAATAAAATGTGTACTTGCCAATTCCCTTTTCTGTGGCCAAATACATTAGGATTTGCCGGTTACTTCAACGTCCTCTGCACGTCTGTCTGTTTGGAAAGGCTTTATCCGCATGTATTTGGATTGACGTAACCACACAAAAGGAAGTTGTACCTATTACTTATATCGATGCATTCTAGGTTATTGTAAACTTAATTGAACTACAATATTTTTGCAATGTTTTCTTGAAATTAACTCTACTTTGACAATTCCCTAGTCTGTGGCCAAATAAACTTGAAATCAGCAAGATGTATTCTTCATAATGTAAATAACTTTTGCTGCTTTTTCCAAGCATATTTGGATTGGCGTCACCACAGACAAAGAAAATGTGTTGTGTCTTTCTATTTTGCATTGATGGAAGATTTTCTATTGTTAGTGTCAATTGTTAAGTGTTATTTATCAATAAATTAATATGTGTACTGGCCAATTCCCTTTTCTGTGGCCAAATACATTAGGATTTGCCGGTTACTTCAACGTCCTTTGCACGTCTGTCTGTTTGGAAAGGCTTTATCCGCATGTATTTGGATTGACGTAACCACACAAAAGGAAGTTGTACCTATTACTTATATCGATGCATTCTAGGTTATTGTAAACTTAATTGAACTACAATATTTTTGCAATGTTTTCTTGAAATTAACTCTACTTTGACAATTCCCTAGTCTGTGGCCAAATAAACTTGAAATCAGCATGATGTATTCTTCATAATGTAAATAACTTTTGCTGCTTTTTCCAAGCATATTTGGATTGGCGTCACCACAGACAAAGAAAATGTGTTGTGTCTTTCTATTTTGCATTGATGGAAGATTTTCTATTGTTAAAGTGTGAATTGTTAAGTGTTATTTATCAATAAATTAATATGTGTACTTGCCAATTCCCTTTTCTGTGGCCAAATACATTAGGATTTGCCGGTTACTTCAACGTCCTCTGCACGTCTGTCTGTTTGGAAAGGCTTTATCCGCATGTATTTGGATTGACGTAACCACACAAAAGGAAGTTGTACCTTTACTTATATCGATGCATTCTAGGTTATTGTAAACTTAATTGAACTACAATATTTTTGCAATGTTTTCTTGAAATTAACTCTACTTTGACAATTCCCTAGTCTGTGGCCAAATAAACTTGAAATCAGCATGATGTATTCTTCAGAATGTAAATAACTTTTGCTGCTTTTTCCAAGCATATTTGGATTGGCGTCACCACAGACAAAGAAAATGTGTTGTATTTCGTACTTTCCATAGTGGAAGATTTTCTATTGTTAAAGTGTCAATTGTTAAGTGTTATTTATCAATAAATTAATATGTGTAATTGCCAATTCCCTTTTCTGTGGCCAAATACATTAGGATTTGCCCGTTACTTTAACGTCGTCTGCGCGTCTGTCTGTTTGGAAAGGCTTTATCCGCATGTATTTGGATTGACGTAACCACACAAAAGGAAGTTGTACCTTTACTTATATCGATGCATTCTAGGTTATTGTAAACTTAATTGAACTACAATATTTTTGCAATGTTTTCTTGAAATTAACTCTACTTTGACAATTCCCTAGTCTGTGGCCAAATAAACTTGAAATCAGCATGATGTATTCTTCAGAATGTAAATAACTTTTGCTGCTTTTTCCAAGCATATTTGGATTGGCGTCACCACAGACAAAGAAAATGTGTTGTATTTCGTACTTTCCGTAGTGGAAGATTTTCTATTGTTAAAGTGTCAATTGTTAAGTGTTATTTATCAATAAATTAATATGTGTAATTGCCAATTCCCTTTTCTGTGGCCAAATACATTAGGATTTGCCCGTTACTTTAACGTCGTCTGGGCGTCTGTCTGTTTGGAAAGGCTTTATCCGCATGTATTTGGATTGACGTAACCACACAAAAGGAAGTTGTACCTTTACTTATATCGATGCATTCTAGGTTATTGTAAACTTAATTGAACTACAATATTTTTGCAATGTTTTCTTGAAATTAACTCTACTTTGACAATTCCCTAGTCTGTGGCCAAATAAACTTGAAATCAGCATGATGTATTCTTCAGAATGTAAATAACTTTTGCTGCTTTTTCCAAGCATATTTGGATTGGCGTCACCACAGACAAAGAATAATGTGTTGTATCTTTTTATTTTGTATTGATGGAAGATTTTTTATTGTTAAGTGTTAGTAGTTAAGTGTTATTTATCAATAAAATGTGTACTTGCCAATTCCCTTTTCTGTGGCCAAATACATTAGGATTTGCCGGTTACTTCAACGTCCTCTGCACGTCTGTCTGTTTGGAAAGGCTTTATCCGCATGTATTTGGATTGACGTAACCACACAAAAGGAAGTTGTACCTATTACTTATATCGATGCATTCTAGGTTATTGTAAACTTAATTGAACTACAATATTTTTGCAATGTTTTCTTGAAATTAACTCTACTTTGACAATTCCCTAGTCTGTGGCCAAATAAACTTGAAATCAGCAAGATGTATTCTTCATAATGTAAATAACTTTTGCTGCTTTTTCCAAGCATATTTGGATTGGCGTCACCACAGACAAAGAAAATGTGTTGTGTCTTTCTATTTTGCATTGATGGAAGATTTTCTATTGTTAAAGTGTCAATTGTTAAGTGTTATTTATCAATAAATTAATATGTGTACTGGCCAATTCCCTTTTCTGTGGCCAAATACATTAGGATTTGCCGGTTACTTCAACGTCCTTTGCACGTCTGTCTGTTTGGAAAGGCTTTATCCGCATGTATTTGGATTGACGTAACCACACAAAAGGAAGTTGTACCTATTACTTATATCGATGCATTCTAGGTTATTGTAAACTTAATTGAACTACAATATTTTTGCAATGTTTTCTTGAAATTAACTCTACTTTGACAATTCCCTAGTCTGTGGCCAAATAAACTTGAAATCAGCAAGATGTATTCTTCATAATGTAAATAACTTTTGCTGCTTTTTCCAAGCATATTTGGATTGGCGTCACCACAGACAAAGAAAATGTGTTGTGTCTTTCTATTTTGCATTGATGGAAGATTTTCTATTGTTAAAGTGTGAATTGTTAAGTGTTATTTATCAATAAATTAATATGTGTACTTGCCAATTCCCTTTTCTGTGGCCAAATACATTAGGATTTGCCGGTTACTTCAACGTCCTCTGCACGTCTGTCTGTTTGGAAAGGCTTTATCCGCATGTATTTGGATTGACATAACTACACAAAAGGAAGTTGTACCTATTATTTATATCGATGCATTTTAGGTAATATTAAACTTAATTAAACTACAATATTTTTGCAATGTTTTCTTGAAATTAACTTTACTTTGACAATTCCCTAGTCTGTGGCCAAATAAACTTGAAATCAGCATGTATGTAAAGAACAGTTGCTGGTTTTTCTAAGAATATTTGTATTGGCGTCACCATGGACAAAGAAAATGTCAGGATTCAAATCCTTGGCGAATCATGCCAGCGACTATAACAGTGTGAATCGATCCACTCAGCTAAGCACTCAGCTTTAGAGCGGAATTGATATCTAAGGGGGTTGTGTGGTTTGGCGATTGAAGCATACTTTAGGCTTCTGTAGCTGAAATGGGGGCTTTAAATGCTCTGGGATCTCCTTTGCAGGACGCTCATTGATTATAGTACTATTAGAACTGAAGAGGTGATCCAGGGTAAACATTAATAATAATAATAATAATAATAATAATAATAAAAATAAAGGTTAAAATCATTACATACTGTTCGGAACAGATGAAAATACACGTTTTTGTCTGTCGGTCAACTTTTGCTTTGGTTTACTTTAAGCATAACTTGTTTTTCATTTTAGTTTTGTGTTAATGCTTCAGACATAATTACCTGAATTGTTCACTTACGGTTTCTTCTTTTCTTCGTTATTGCTCGTTGTCCTTTCTATCCATTTTAATTGTGTTCCTGATTTGATACCTCCGGCATCTTTTGTTGTTCTTCTCACAATTCTGTGTTATCGTTTTAATTTTTGTTTCTTCCTTTTTTGTTTGTTTTTCCCGTTTCCATGGCAGCAGTGCTAAAATGAACGTCAAATAGTTCTTGAGACTTTTTTATGAAATTTTTCTTTCTTTTATTTAGTCTTAATAGCTTTTCTTCTTAAGAAATTCGATCTCGGAAAGAATTGTTTGAAAATATATCTTGTACAATGGATGGTTGATATCCCCATTGTAGTTTGTCTATTGCTTCCTATCAATAAGTATTTTTTTACATATTTTCACAGAGCCCATGATCGGAGATGGGAGATTAGTTTAGAACTACAATACGTTTTTGGAAGGTCTTTAGAAAGTGATTCTAGTGCTGCCGTTCTGGAGAATTTTATTGATCATTCAGATTTTCAGCTCTTCCCCTGTTTGAAATTACGTCGGCCGCCTTACAACAGTATTGTGCTGTAATTACTCACCATACGATTATTTCCTAAGATTCTTTGTTATACTCATACATAATAAAAATTGTGTATATATAATTTCATAGCTACCCTTACCTTTTTCTTAACGGGAAAGGTTTCATTTTATGCACAGATATTTTGTCAAAATAACCAACTCTGCTTCGTTTTCATGTCTATACGATTTTTTATAAACCACACGAGGCTCAAATTTGCCACAAAAAGGAAGTAAATGGTAAGCAACAGCCCAGGAAAAAAACAATAAACTAAGAACAAGTACCACTAAATTAATCGGCAGAAAGAGACATGTTATTTTGCTGGGGTGAGAAACGTGTTATAAAAGTTCCGTTGGTTTAAAGTAACCTCTCTGGCCTACATGAGGAGTAGAGAAACACGTAAATTTGGTCTTTTCTCGTAGATAGTCGAGAAGCAACAACTCAGCGAGTAAAAGAGATCAACTCGAGCTTTCATTTAAGCCGGGCGTTCTTTCAGATAATTCGGTCAGTGCAAGTCAGTAAATATCGGCTTTTTAAAAAGAAAGTCGGGAAAGTTGTTTTGTTTTGATTTATTCCTTCTCGAATCAATCGAATGCAAGAAATAAAATCGAATTCGATTTTAAAAGTATTAACACGGGGGTTGAGTTTAAGACAAAGGTGGAGTTTTTCAACGCAAATTAGTTCATTGATATGGCTACTGTAGATCTCATTGTTTTGGTACCTTCCTTCATAATAGATAAGTGTAAAATGGCTTGTAAAATATTTTTGATGTATAAAATTTTCTGTCATTTATTGCTTTGGTCACCCGTCGTTCTGACTGCTTTGATTTTCATAAACGTAATTTGTAAAGTAAAGGGTGATAAAAAATCATTTTGTAACGTAATGAACTGAACAGTGTTTAGAAGCTAATATTTCATATTGTATAAACGCAACACTTTGTATACACTGGGGTTAATAAAGAGATTTCATCGGAAACGATATATCATAATTCTTTGAAAATGTTTTGTTTTTTCTCAGGCTTTCTTTGCAGGTCATCATTATTTGAAATCAAAAGGTCACTAATCAAGCCAACGTAATCTTTCAAATGTATTAAAAGGCTTTTACCATCCTGCCGACACAGCAGTTATTATATTATATAGATAACTTTGGATTGGGGAAAACAATGGAGAAAATTCTCTCTGTGATGCAGTAGCTAAGTAGCTGCAGGTTTTTTTTGACAAACTTTGTTTCACACACATTAGAAGTGCATAACAGATCAAATTAATTATGTTATATCCCCTGCCTGTATTAAACGTTGACAAAAGGATAAGATTATCGAATTGTTTCTGTCTTGTTTACTTTTTAGTAGATCTTGATAGACAACAATAGTTTACCTTTCTGTTAGTTGTTGTGTTGTTGAGTGTACTTAGTTGCTATCGTTTCTTCATCAGTTCCTTGTCGATATCTGTTGATAAATTTGTTTTCAGTGACGTCAAATTACGGCTCTATATAAATCTTATTTCCAATTGGTCCATTTATATATGACGTCAAAATGTTCAGTACTTGAAGGGTTTTTGTTTACAGGGTTGTTATGGTTACGGTTTGTTAGGAACCTCGTACCCAGGGTTTGTTAGTACACATTAAACAAAGGTGGAAGGATATTATCAAACAAAGTAAATGAGGGTTGTCAAATCAGAAACACTGTTCCCTTCATATGAAAACATACTGAAGACAGAATAATTGTTCTGTCTATACAACTTTCCCTGTCTTTTATCTCTGGCTTATGTCTTCGTAACGTTATCTGTAGGTATGTATATTTGCAATAAAAAGAGGGTATAAGACATTACCATATATACGGGGTCGCCACTATGGGGACATCATCGCCCTGCTGATAGGGACACTATTTCTTTGCCAAAAAACATTGAAATGACCTCTATGTATTCTTGATTAAAGGCTATTTTCACTGGAAAGTCAGACAAAATTCTTTCTTTCTTTCTTTCTTGCAAAATATCATAACAATACATTTTCTTGAACACCGTCTTGATAGTGGTGACTTCCCTCCTCAAGGTTTGTTGACATGACCAAATCTAATGCTGAAACTGTTGTTATTTCGGGTTTTTTTATTTTAGTACAGTGGAATCTCTCTAAAGCGGACACCATTGGTGCGAAAGAAAGTGTCCGCTTTAGATAGATGTCCGCTTTATTGAGAGTTTTCCTAAAACTGATTTTTATGGTCCAAATTTACCAAAAGCTGTATTTTTATCTCGTGTATGGTTCACTTCGTTCTCAGGCTATAAAACAACAACAACAACGGAACAAAAATAGGCACTGGAAATACCAGTCTTACACGAACTCATTGGGCCTGAGAAAGCCGTTGATTGGAGCGAAAAAAACATTAAAAAAATACTTGAAATTGTAAACAAAAAAGTTGAAAAATGTACAAATTGATGAAAGATATATTGTGTTACTTTGTGTCCGCTTTATGCCGAGATTTTTTAGGGGAAACCTTCATTTGGTGCAAAAAAAAAGTTTCCGCTTTAGTACTGTCCGCTTTATAACTGTCCGCTTTATAGAGATTTTTTTTATGAGAATTTGACCGTAAATCATTCCGTTCCACGAGATTGCGTCCGCTTTAAACAGATGTCCGCTTTATACCGTGTCCGCTTTAGACAGATTCCACTGTATTAATTTATATTTTATTTATTTATTTATTTATTTATTTATTTATTTATTTATTTATTTATTTATTTATTTGTTGAAATTGTAATTGTAATTATAATAAAAAAGGCTGTCCCCCTGTCCACGAGGACAATAATATGGATGGGAAAAGTGTAAGAAAGGTATATATATTTTTGATAACATTTTAGAAGTTGGTTGAAAGCGTTGGTGGAAAGGATACGTAGTCATGCGTGAAAAAAACCATTTTAGAGTCGAGATTTAAAAGATAAATTCAGCAAAGACGGGCTAAAAAACAAACGAGCATTCATTAGGACAAGACACTACGCAAGTCTTTTAGGTAAGTTGGTCGGTTTTGTTAACCTGAACAGTTCTGAAATAATCCCACTTTATAATGAGGAAAACGTAGTCTTTTTACGAATTTCTTGAGACGCGTTTGAAAGGAACTGGTTCTGGGAGTTCTGCGCAGTATGTTTATTTGAGATTGACTTCCATATTATTTCATATTTATTCTTATTTAGGGCCGATTGTTGATCCATGAAAAGGTGGTTCTACAAAAAGTGCCATAGATTTCCTTATCATTGACTTGTTAAAGCGAACCAGTCGAGGGTAGTAATTAAATATACGAGATGATGAATAAGAAGTACCTGAACGTTTTACACAACACATGAATAAATTTCGCTGAGAAACTGGAAACAGTATAACAAACTTTGCGTATTTCTGTATATAGTTCCTATCATCCAAAAAAAACTTGAATAACTTCAGTTCGAGACTGATTAAACATTGACAATTTTTTTATTGATTCGTTTTATGCACGTATCTCATTGCACTACGCAAGGAGGAACACGTCGCAGCGAAATTTGCATAACTAAGCACAACTTAAGTCTTATCCCATATTTCAAGATTTGTATATAATTAGGCCGTTATAAATGTGTATATAATATATATATATTGTCTTTATTTACATGTAGATATAGTTTTATGTTTTAGTTTGTATTTCTTGGAATTGGTGGGAAGATGCGTGAATTCACTAATTTTCGTTTCTTCTTTACCTTGTGCTTCGGCTCTATTTCCCAGGTAACTGTGTGAGGAATTAAGTGAACAAAGGTCATTTTCTACGTCCAAATAAGGTCCATGCGACGTACTTGGTCGTTAACTAAAACGTCCATTAGCCGTCCACTGGGAGATTCGAATTTGGAAACGACATCCATATACATACAGCACCTCAAGAACTGTCAGTGAAGAATAATCTTTCAAGTACAACATTCAATGTGCTCAAGACGTTTCACAATAATTATAGAAAAAAACGTAGAGCAATACAGATAAGAATTACACAGTTGACTCCCGGTAACTCGAACTTTTATTATTTCGCACTATTTATTTGGGACCCTTGAACCCCTAATACTTCCTTATAAAAATCACTCGTTAACTCGGATAACTCGAGCCATTTTTTAGTTCCCCTCCCGGCTAATTTCTTCGGAAAACTCGAACGTTTACTCAGGAAGAGGAAGTCAAAAACTTGATAATGGATGACAAAATTTACATTCTTGACTTTCATTATAATCAATCTTGACGTAAAATAGAGATCCATTTTGCCTGTAAGGGATGGAAGAGACTTGCATGCCCTCTCCATCGCCAAGAAGATTATTTTTGCGCAAGAGCTTGAGTACGGATCCCACCGGACAGGTAAAATCGCCTTAACTCCAACTAATATCTCATTTTTGCCAAAATTCGACTTAGAGGGAGACTTCGCTTAACCACCTATCACGCCTGAACCGACACCCCTTATATATATATCTTGGAAATACCATCACGTAGTGTAAGCGCTGACTCGGACTAGGCTTTTTAGCGGGAAGTAACACTCTGCAACTTCATTCGAACATTTCGTTAATTCGAGCCATTTTTCGGTCCCCCTGGCAAAATACATACACTAATTCGAACTTTCACAAACGGGCATAAACTTGATTTCCCCTTTTAAATCCGGCTAAAAAATTCGAACATTTCTTAAAATTCGAAAGTGGTTGGATCGTCAAAAAGGCAAGAAGCCTGGGAACGAGAGGATCTGCGTGACCATATTAAACGTACGTGATTCAGACTGTAGCAGGGACATTCAAAGTTGTTTTCGCTGCAGTGGGGTACACCCATCTCTCCTTTGAAAAATAGAAGAGAATAAATCCTTATTTTGTCTTTGCAAAAATACTGGAAGCCCTTAACCACACAGTCTCCAATACTTATAAAATGTGGTTTACAAACATCGATTTTTTGGATGGAAATATTCAGGGACTTTTGATTGGTTTAAATTTTCTGCGAAAAATATCGATAAAAAAAGTTGAACGCATGTGTGATTTGCCTTAAAAAACTGTGTTTCGGTTCAAAGAAACAATCCACACAAAAAGATTTCTTTCTTAAAATTTTCTTTCAATTTGCATGAAAATGTTCGACATAAATCCATCAAAGGAAGAAACTTTCGAGAGTCGAATAAATCGCGAATTTTAGGGAATAAACTTTCGCGAATGACCCGTTTTGAAATTTTTAGATGCTACTGTTTGGTCTTTTCCGTCTGAAAAAACTATTAAACAAACTGCTAGAAACTGGGAACAAATTTTTCGCGGGAACTAACTTTCGCGAATGTGCTCTTTTAAGATTTTTCGCGGGATCATACTTTCGCGAAAAAATCTTCCTTTAAAGGATACTAAAATATGTGCGTTCATAGGATATATCTCTTCGGGATAGTTAATTGGAAATTATGGAACGATAGGTTAATGTAACAAGATGCGATCACCACTAGTTTGCGGTGAAAACCTTGTTATTTCTGTCTGGGCTAAAGGTAATGGTTATGTCATGCCTCGTTCTTTCAAACAAAAAATAGAGACTTTCAACCAAAGAGTTTAATGATCACATCTTGTTAGATTAACACACTCTAAAGAACAACCATAGTTTTGAAATACGAGATGACAAAACGAAAGACAAAATTTCCAGCGCATTTCCAAATACTATTTTCTTTCTGCTCCATCTTCAACGAAATGCTTTTTATCAGTGCAAACCCTACAGCAACAAATTTACGAAAATGTATAAATATAAAAAAGAAACTACGCGTAAAATAAATATAGCACCAACAAAAAATACAAAAAAGGAAAACCGAGACGCCAATCATCATTCATTCAACGTTTAATATCACAGCTCTACTTTCGTTTTCCCCTTGCCCTTTCCAGGAAAATCCATATTTTCAAACGACACACTCTCGCACGTATCTAAAGAGACTAAGTAATTCTTAATGTCAAACGCTTGACCACCATCTTCTAACTGGAACAAAACACGATCATCTGAAATCACGTATCTAAAGAGAAATCGAAACGATCGTTCTTTATACAAGAGATGTAAGATCTCTATTAACCACTCCGCCCAATCACCTGTTCAAACAGAAGCCTACAAACACCGTTAATTATGGCGTTCGGATGTTTAGTCACTGAAAATAATGAAATGAATTGCAAATGGGATTGGAGCAATATTTGATCAAAGGAAGATTTCACCAAACTGTTTACTCAGTTTAAAAACATGCACATAAAATGAAATGAGTTGGCAGTAAAAACGTCCAAATACACCTTTCCCGAATTTCTGTTTAAACACCGTGTTAATGCTTAGTTATCAAGTTTCGTCTCGTTTCTATGCATTGTATTGTTTTATTAATTTAATTTCAACGTTTTTACCAAGCAATAGTCACCTATTATTCCAACTCCCCAGTAGAATAATTAAAAGCAATTAAGGCCATAGTTGTTGACTAGACCATAACACGGTGTTTAAACAGAAATTCCGGAAAGGTCTATTCTCAAGATCGTGCAAAATCAATGATGAATTTGTTGAGTTTGATTGCAGAAAATTTATTTCATTTTGACTAGAAACCAGTATCATTCAATAACATATCTGTAAAAGTATATCCCTATGTATAAATTGTGAGATTCCAGATCTGCCTATTGTTATTATTTTTACAGGATAATCTGTCAGTTATAAACATTTAAAATGCACATCTGTTGTCAATAGAGTCCTGCAATAGTCCTGCAATAGTCCTGCATAGTTCTGCACAGTCTGATTTTAAGCCCGGTCATTACCATGAAACATTATCAGTTATCAGTTACCTTTGCACTTGTATCTGAGCATTTCGGAGACTTGTTTGCCAGATTCCAGATATTGTTTCTGTTTGTTGACGAGTAGGTTTACCAGCTACAGTAGCAAAAATCATCATTGGCTGACCTTTCTTAGACGCTTTCATTATTGCTTCTTGATCCCCACCAGCAGAAAATACCTGGTCCATATTAACCTTTGGAGGTTGCTTAAGCCTAGGATCATCCTCATCTGTATCATCATTGTCTTCATCGTTTTCCTAGAAAGAAATGATGTCAGGATGATTAGATAGATGTGTGCAGTTTGCTAAAGTGATAGAATATCTCTTTGGGAATTGAGAAACAGAATGCGATTAATTAGCTTAATAGAATGTGTAGAACAAAGAGCACTATTTCCTTTTCGCATACTCTTTTTTCAACTGCAATCCATTCCAAACGTTCCCAGTGGGCAAAATCTTTAAAAAGTCTATGAGGAGGAGTGTTTTCTAAAGGAATGGCAAGCAGTATCACCTGCGGTTTCAATAAAAAACACTCCTCTACAGAGACTTTTGACCACTGGGTTTACGAGGAACATTCATATGGTGGAAAAAATCATGATTACAAGTATTTCTCGAATAAAAACAATGAATGGTTATCAAGGTTACTATAGGAAAAACAGTGTTTTTCTTTATCACTGAATATTTCGTTAAATCTTTGAAATAAATAAAAGTATATAGCTTTTTTCTTACTCTAAATAATGGAATAAAAATTTTCATCTAAAAGTAAACATTTTTTGGAAAATTGAGCTCAATTTGTAAGGTTACTATTTTCACTCAACGAGTTCCTGTCACACTAATGTTTTTGCTTTGAAAATTACTTCTTTCAGAAGTTAGCACTTAACTAAAATCGTGTGTTACCGTTTTCTTAAATAATTCCGTATTTCAAAAGATATATTCATTTTTTCTTTACTGGCATAAATTTCTTCAAACACTGTGCTTTATTGCATAATAATTTTTGAACGGAATAATTATTTTAAAAACATTGACACTTATTTGTTAACTGATGAGTGGACCCTCTCTCGCGGCACAGTGACACAATCACTTGATAGGGAAAATATAAACAAATATGGCAGATGAGATAATAAAAATGATGACTTCGCAAAATTTATCAAGATCTGATATTGGATAGAGTATTCTGCGAACGGAGCACATTGAAAGTAGTGGCATGTGAACCACCACCATACTACACCACTATAAAATACACTATTATATAATCTCCTGGGGCCCTAATTTTATCTGTCGCGACTAGATGTTAAGCTGGCAGAGGTGGGTGTTTCAAATTTAGCATCTAATCGACGTTAAGCCTGGCACATTCAGTTTTGACATCTCCCCTAATTTTTATTTTCGTGAGAGTACAAGTAGTACAAGTGATTACTCAGTGAAAATACAGTTCCATTTCAGCCTCATTGTTTTGCCTGATTCTCTTAGGGTTTGAATATTTGGCTAGCCAATTTAGCAACTAGCTCTTGCTTACGCAAACCTTAATATAGTGTAATATTAAGTAAATTTATATTATTACTTAATATTATTACTTACATTCCATTGATCTAGCAACTTCTCAACATCAATGTCATTGTAATCAGATATTTTTTTCCCAATTTTTTCAGCTTTAATCTTCCGCTCCGCGGAAAAGGTTTTATTGGTCAGAATAAACAAAATCGATAACAAAAAGAATTGGTTCATTATAAAATCTTCTGAAAAAACTTATAAAACAAACCAACGAACCGACGGCTCAACCAACTGTAGTAGTAGCTGCAATTATGAATTTATGTAATGAATGCACTAAATGATTTTGTGGGCAAAACCTAAAATAGGAACAGAGAGAGCAAATTAAATAGATGTATAATATTTTTAGTTTCTGCCCTTAAATATTAAACAAAATAAAAATATTCAACAGGTAAAAGCTGATATTAAAAGAAGAATCAAAGAAGGATCAACAGTGTTGTTTCATATTGTAAACCAGGAAAATCACGTGCCTCTCGATATACGTCATGTTTGTTTTGAAATGCTCCAAAATGTCGCCGATGTTGCAGAGATTTGGAACTTTTGTTTTTGATCAACCTTGTTGATTCTGTATTTTGAGGTACAACTAACCAGACACGCCAGTTTCGTAATTTGAAGAGCCAAGACAAGTTCTTTATTCAATTCAGAGAAAAGTAAGCCCAAGGCTGCTGTAATTCTTGTTTTCGTCCATTTTCTAAAAACTCTTCACAAATTTTCAGAGAGTATGCAAAAGTTACTGATTGTGGTGTTGCTGAGCGAGTAGTTGTATTTTCTTTTGTGTGTCACGTCTCCCACCCTAGCCTGTTCACCGTCAATATAAATTCTAAGAGGAAAAAAAACACTAGGTGTATTTTTTTAACAAAGTGGTCGGCATCTGAATGGTACACTGACGGCCACAAATAAATGATATCATTTATTTGTGGCTGTCAGTGTACCTTTCAAATATAATAGTTGCTCTGTAGAGTTAGAATAAAAAAGGATAAGCAAGTCAACTACTGGCCATTTAAGGCTAAGAAAACAAAAGAAACCGCCAGTCATCCAGACAGCGTTTTTTTTAAATATCTCAACGATAGTATATATTATGCTTTTGTAAAATTGAAGGAAAAATGTTGAAGAAAAGAAGAAAAATGAAGAAAAAAATGAGATTTCTTTCTACGTAAACCTCATAGCTCATTTTTGGTATGCTGAAACTTCTATCTTTCCTTATCTTTCCTGATTACAAATATACAAAAATATTTACATTTTTTCCCCGGAGTTTTAAAGTAAGGGCTAAAAAAGAAATGTAAAATTGACTAAAAACAGTGATGTTTCTACAAAAGATTGTTCATTGTAGATTTAAAAAGTATGGCGACATTTTTTTCTGTTGTTAAGATCTTTCCTGACAGCATTTTTGGCTGGAAAAGCTAAATGCCGCCATAAATTCAGAGGGCTGGTATATTCCCTAATTCGAATGCTGCCTAATTCGAACTTTTTGTTAATTCGAACAATTCCGAGTAACCTAGATTTTTGCTGTAAGAAAGTTTAACTTTCTGCAGCTTAGTTTGCACTTAACCTTATCTCACGTTAAGTCAAAGTTTCTTTAAAAGTTTGACTTAACGTGATTATTTAAAAATATGACAACAGAGTTTCAGTAACACATAGTGATGTACCTTCTTGATAAAAATAACTCTTCTTCTTCATTAAACAGATATTTAGCAATTTTACCGTTCTCCTTAAACATGCTCCCTTTGAGGGGATTTTGTAACTGGAAACTGTTTATATGACTGAAATTGTATAATTATGCTTGCCTTTGTGATGCTGAACATATTCCTTTACTTGTTGAAGCTATCCGTTTCCAATTTTGTTTGATCAATATTCATAAATAACAATTTCAATACAATCATTGAAAATCATTTAAAAGTTCATACACAATAGCTAATTTTTAAAACCTGTTTATAATTAAGTGTCTCAAAAATAAAAACTGGATTGCTAATAAAATTACAGCTGTTTCTGTTGAATCTGATGGCTGCTTATGTAACTTTTAGTTACAGTAACGTGTTTGCTTTCTGTCGTTGAACGTCTTGCATTGTACATTAAATAAAAGCAGCAGAAATAACTATAAGTTAAACTTTAAGTTATAAGTAAACAAGTGTATCGAAAATCTTATTGAACATTCTCCGAAATCTTTTAAACTTAGCATGCAAATACGTCTTTGTTGCATATACACATTATAAATGATAATGGTTGTCATTACCAGTTTTGCATTCTAAATTCAATTCCAAATTCAATTCCAAAATATGAAAAGTTATAAGAACTTCGCTCTGTCAGTCTTGTACTACGGTTGCCATGGATGAAATGATCAATATCTACTTGCAATCCGAAACAAATAACAAATGCATTATTTCTTATCAAAACTGATGAAATAAGACCTTATTTACTACTTCCTGCAGTTTACATTTTTTCTCTTGTTCAGCTGGAACATCAGTATGATTGAGATTTGGTCATTTCAAATCTGTTTAGGAACAATATGAAATAAAATCAATCTATGCCCATTAGATGAAAAGGTGTTTCCTTGACTCAATGTAAGAACTGAGAAACTGATATAAAAATTACCAAAATTATACATTTCAAAATTATATATTTATGATTTTTGAATAATAATGATTATTAGTTTATAATTAGTAAAATGACTATAATGACTGTAATCTCAACAACGCTTCATCATAGACATAATATCTTTTACATTTTTGTTAGATTTGTTGTTTTACGTGGGAGACAGGGTTCCTCTTTTGAGACTGAGAAGTGACTGGGAATAATATAAGATAATACAAATAATATGTATAATATAATATTGGTGATATCATAAAATGTTTTTGATTCATCATCTGAATTGTTATTTAGGTGTATGTAACAACATAATACATGGCTGAAGCTGTTAGACCAAAGACCAAGAAGAAGAAGAAGATCAAAAATGGATCATCAGAATATAGCAACAAATGTCAGATTTTTAGCTATTTATTTTTTATAAACATTCACATAAACGCACCTTTATAAGAAGTTTGCCTATTACGATTTACTCAATTAATTGAGCATTTCACCACTTACATGTTTTCAACTCAGGAAATTAACAATCATTAACAATCATTAACATAATCATAATCATATCTAAACCATAATTCTATAACAAAGTTTTCTACAAGTATTTTCACTGCCTTCTGAATATTGGATAGATAAATAACTTAATGTTTGTTTTACTTTTGCAATAATTCTGTTCTCAGAATCAAAGTTTTACAGCACAGCCAGAAAAGAAACTTTACGCGTTCACAAAGGAATGAATTTTTACATGAAAACACAAAAGATTTTCGTGTACAGTTTCATCTGTGACATGAAGTCATTTCAATCTTTTTTGTTCCTCATTGTTCGTTTATTATTTATTTATTATTTCTTTTCGTAATTAAACATGGGGATTAAACCAAACATGAAATCTCACGTCAAAAAAACAATGGAATTCTAAAGATACTGACAGTTAGTGAAAGATAATTATCTTTACAAAGACACATAAAGTTTTTTTTGGACTGGACTGTAGTTGAAGCTAATTTTCAAAACCTTCATTTACTGATTAAGATCACAGATTGATACCAAATTTGTTATGAAGACGTTTCAGCTTTCCACAGATAAAAACGTTTTCATAATTCTTATATTTCAGGGTGTGCCAAGGGACCAACAGAATCAACAAATGATGCTCAGAGAGATGTATCCAGAACTCAAGAAGTTGTAATAAGTGATACAAACTCCTTGAACGCTGTTATTAATGAAAGTGATGAACCCTTAGAATCAAGAAATGAAATCAGTGTGACAAAAATAGATTCAGTGGAAATTAGTACAACAGCCTCAAAGCAAGATAAAACTATAGAGAATGGGAAAAGCAATGATATTGAATTCGAAAAAGGTTTCACAAGCAGACAAGACAATGAAGTATACAGTTGCACATCACCTGAATCTGCTGAAATAGAAAACCAACATGGCAATGTTCCGATAGTTGTTGCATCTGCTCCTGAAGCTTCACTTTCTTTGGAAGTCAGTAATGAAATGGGACAATCTACTACCATGGTTTGTCTTGATACACAAGCTTCTGTCACAAAAGAAACTATAGAGAATGGGAAAAGCAACGATATTGAATTCGAAAAAGGTTTCACGACCAGACAAGACAACGAAGTATACAGTTGCACATCTAAATCAGCTGAAATACAAGACCAACCTGGCAATGTTCCGATAGTTGTTGCATCTGCGCCTGAAGCTTCAATTTCCTTGGAAGTCAGTAATGAAATGGGACAATCTACTACCATGGTTTGTCTTGATACACAAGCTTCTGTCACAAAAGAGAAGCATACTGAACTTACAATAACACCAGCTCAGGTGACCCATAAAAAAGTTTATGCTTCCGAAAAATCACCTCAATGTAAGGATGAGAAACTGAAGCCATTTTCAGAACTTGAACTTAATCAGTTCTACTATAATGGAGAGCTTTCACAAGTCGAACTATTTGTAGATGAATTTTTAAAGGTAAAGAAAAGATTGCTTTAAGCAGGTGATATACAACCACTATTTATCGAATCCAATTTCCAATTTGAATTCAACAAGTTTGATTGTGTTCAATTCAAATTATTGGATTCGTCATGTCGAACATGTTCAACTTTGCAATTTGTCAAAAGTGGTATCAACCAATCAACTTCTTTAAAATTGTAGCAATATAATTAAACCAATAAAACCAACGTTATGTCATGTTTAAAATATGAGCGAATCACGAACGATTTGATTTCAACAAAATAAGAACTGTGTATTTCAAAACTTTCAAATTTGACAAATTGAGTTTGACAGATTTTATTTGACATATTTGATAGTGTATCACCTGATTTAGGTACTGATATAATTATAATTGTTATATTGATTTGCTTTTATTTTTTGAATACCAAAACAATTCACAAACAGTTTGCAGATCTCAATTATCCATATTTTTTTTATTTTTTTTTGCTCTAATTTAGTTTTTCGCATTTTTTGGTTTTAGAATTCAAGCAGTATACAGAATGAATTTTATGACCTCCTTTATAATTATCACAAATCAAGGGAGAAGCTTATCGATATCAAAACAAAGATTACGGTTAGTATATCATCAATTAATAATTAATAATTATTACTCATTATTATCTTCATGATTATTTGTAAAAATATTTTAGAATTATATTTTGACAATGCTATAATTATGCTGCTGAGATAATAAATGTTGATAATAATAATGATAATATAATATTATATAATATAAATAAAATATTTTGTATAATGCCAATAAAAAAGTGCTGTAATTTATAATAAGAGTTTATGAGTAACCCAGTGGACAAATTCTTCAGAAAGTCTAAAGAGGAGGAGTATTTTCTATAGGAATGGCAAGCAATATCGCCTGCTGTTTCAATAAAAAAACACTCCTCCACAGAGACTTTTGAAGATTTTGCCCACTGGGAAGTAAGCAAGAGTAAGTAAGTATAGCTTTATTTTCCAAAATTAACAATACGAAAGAAAATTTGAGTTACAATGGAAGGAGACCACCACAATTGAAAGTACTAAACAAGATGGTAGCCACCGAAATAGACTAGATCGAAAATTATTTTTTAAGAATTGATTATCATGTCATGTACTCGATGGTTTACATTGGACCATTTTTAAAGAGAACCTGTATGTAGCCCAACCTAAATCATCAGGTTTATGAATAATACTAGTCCGGCAAACAAAATCTACCAATGCTATAATTCAGCTGTTTCGTTATAACCTAATAAGAGAATGACATGTCACAATTGTCAGGAGGTAATACTAGAACTTTCGGAGCAGTAACCACAGTTGCGCACCAACTTTATTGCACCCGAATTCAAGGAATGTCTAAGATAAAAAGTTTAGTTTATGACGGCAAGGAATAAAAAAACATGAAAAACAAAGTAAAGTGAAAAATAATTATCATTATTATGCCGTTGAAGAACATTTGAAAAAAATTCAAAAATAATTTCAATAGGCATCCATTCTACACCTAAGCTGCAAAACTACTGCCACCCAAATTGAATTCCAGTGTTATCTCCTGTGTATGTAGCATTCATTTTTCATCATCACAATGTTTTTTAATGCTAAGGACATACTGTTCATACACATTGTCCTCAAGGTGTCTTTCAAACTAATTTTTAAACTTTTTAAACAATGTGATTTTGATTTTTAGAATTTAAAAGTGAAGTTTGATGAAGATCAAAAGGGAGTTTGGGTTATTAAGCAATGTATTATATCAGCTGAGGTAAATTCCCTGAATTTGTTTTTCTTTTTTGAATGTAAAAGTTCTTTCTCTAACATTGGTGTCATTGCAATGTCACACCAATGCGTCACATATATCTGATCACTGACAAAGATATAGCTGTTGTTTGGAACTTTCACTGAAGTACGAAAATTATAACATTGAAAATTGGTAGTGTATGTATTTTATGTTGAGTTTATCTTTCTCTATCCAGGGAATCTGCCAGTGCGGGAATGTTGTTTCACAACAACAAAAATATCAAGAAGCCCAATTTCAAGATGAGATTTGTAAAGAAATGGGTGTAGATTTATCAGATTTACGAAATATGATACATGAGGTAATTACCCAAAGTATATAGGTGAAAGAGATACTATTCAAGTTGAGCAACTTTTGGAAATTACTTTTATTATGTGGAAGTTATTTAATGATCTCTTATTCTTATTTTACACATATCAACCCGTTATTTCCTTTTGTAACCCTTTTCTTTAATATTTATGGCTTCCATTTAAAACTTCCAAATTATAAATAGATTGGAGGAGCACTTGAATCTTGTAACATTTGATCTTGTCTTTCCTTGAATTTAATTTCTTTATGCTGTCAGGTTATTTCTTTATGCTATTTTGACCATGCATGAGTTATTGAATAGTTTATGCAATATGTCCCAAACATGGCCCGTTGTTGCTTATATCCATAACCAGCAAACAGTTTATCGGAGAATTTGAAAAAATTAAAGAGATTTGTTTGAATCAATCTGAAAGTTTTATGTATTACAGTAAACTCCCGCAATCTCAAACTCTCAAGCGAACGAGTAAAATGTTTGAGAGTTTGAGGCAATGAAACAGTCAAGGGGCCAAAATTTTGATTCAAGATAATGGATATTAGAGACAGCGAGAGCTGACTATAAGGCTATTATAAGCATTCAATTTTTCAGTTTTACATCTAGGCGCATCAACTAGAATCGTATAACAGCCAAGTGTTCAAGATTCGAGTAGACAATTACATCAATAAGATATTTAGCTCACACGAACACTTAACCAAATTACCTGAGGATTCTCCTATTACAGGTGAGAGAATGGATGTAGATGAGGGATTTGAATTATTGCCCTTCACTGGTAGTTCATTGTTGTTTCTTTTTTGGATTTCTTCAAAGTAAGATTAGAGAAGATTACCATGTACACTGTAGTGATGCTGGCAAAGCCATGTACCCAAACATTTTTACTCCTGTAATATTGAGTGTATTTTGATATTTTTTCTGATACTATTATGTGTTTGGCCTATTTGAAGATGACCTCATTCTGCATCCTGTTTAGCCTCTCTTCCACATCAAATTGATGCGAATATCATTCCTGTATTACGTGAAGTTCATGAATGCATTAGTGTTCTTTTTGGTTTTAAAAGATTTGGCTTTTTAGAAGAGCAATTCGACACTAACACCACATTGTGGTTAGATTTGCTGGTACGTATTGCTCAACCCATGAATTGGTTGTGGTACTGATAACTTTCTTAAATATAAGCAACCAACTTCTGTTTGTTTGTTTGTTTGTTTGTTTTGTTTGTAGTACAATTTCTTATGTAAAGTTATGCAAAATCTCTTACGTAACCAAAATGTTGTTACTATTAAAAGCTTGTATATAAAGTTGTGACCAAAGTTTTTTTTGTATGTGTGTCATTCTTCAACATTCTTGATTAGAACTTTTAAATTATCAAGCCTGCTTTGGTGAGCTAAAAGATTATTATGCTTTTGATGTAATTTTTTTACATCATTATTATTGTCATTAGTATTGACTTTTTAATTTATTTGTTTAGCAGTGTAAGAAAATCATTTTCATCATTATTATTTAGGTGGCTACATTACAACACATTGGCACTCTGCCTGACTTCTTCTTTTTGCTAAATCACCTGCTTCGCTGTCCACCTGGTACCATCCCCAAATTTTCCAAATATATCCAATTTCCATCGTTCGACCTACACCCATCAATCCCAATATGGGATCGACCACAAGTGCATCATTTCATAGTTATGCTTGCAACTCTAACACTCCCTATAAAGTAAGTAAAATGATCAATCAATAACATCAATAACATCCTGATAAAATTCCTTCTTTTATGTCCTTCCAACTTTCTGTTATGCAAGCATTTGATTTGAAGAGTCTCTTTTTTATTCTGGTTATTTGTGTCATGTTACTGGTTATTTGTGACATGTTACAGGTTATTTGTGACATGTTACAGGTTAGTTGTGTCAGGTAACTTTTGTTACTTGTGTATCACTTGTGGTTTTTATTTAATTCGTCTTTTTGTAATGGCAGAAGTTTTATCAGAGCTTTTGTTTGATCATCTAAATTTACTAAATTACATGCTAAATTTGACCAAACCATTTAGACAAAGGGAAGAATTCCTTGCAAAATAT
This sequence comes from Turritopsis rubra, assembly GCA_039566895.2. Classification (NCBI taxonomy): domain Eukaryota; kingdom Metazoa; phylum Cnidaria; class Hydrozoa; order Anthoathecata; family Oceaniidae; genus Turritopsis; species Turritopsis rubra. The sequence goes on along the minus strand of CM077626.1, from coordinate 10,522,138 downwards.
AAAGGAAACAGAAAAGATGTTATACTTGGAAGAAGTATTAGCTGGACATTAGTTGACGAAGACAAAGAAGAGGTTGGAGTAACTTCTTTTCTGAGTACTTTCTTATCGAAACGAATGTTGAAAGTTGTGAAGGTAGTGTTGCGTCATGCACTGTTTGTGATGCCAAAAATTTAGTGTGTACATTATGCTTTTCTGCCTTGTTAAATATCAAAATATTACAGCAAAATGTTAGACTAGAAGGAAAATGAAATTGCTTCTTCTTAGTTGTTCCTAAAAAAACAGGTCATTGAAAAGATTGATTATAGAGGTGAGATATGAATGCTTCACCTCTTTTGAATGTTCTTACTGTAGCCATTGACAGATTATGTTAGACCAGAATGACTACACAGATACAATGGGTGCATCACCCCATTTTTATATTGACTTCATTATATATATAGGATGAACACTTGGCTAATGCATGGTGTTTACCAAGAGAACAAGACCTGTTGGCTATCTTTGAGCAATTTCCATTCAGCGAACTTCTGGTAGCATTTCTACACATCGATAAAAGTGATGGTAATATTATGATCTATTATTTCACATTAAATGGTCATTGATTTTGATTTAGTAAGGCATACTAATAATGAATATAGCTTATAATTATAGTTATAATTATATAGTTATATATCTTAATCAGGTTAGTTATAACTGTTTCAGTTTACTTAATGAGTGGTGTTTACATAGCACATTCACTGCCCATTTGCAGTAGTTCTAACTTTTTTAGAATTACCACTGCTTCTTCTTCAGAACAAAAATATTGTTCTGTGCTGCAGCTTCAATCATTAGTCAAGGCGTTTTGGCACTAATACTATATTTCCTTGAATAAGCACCCGGGGTGCTTATCTACTAATTGGAGGGGTTCTTATTCAAGGGAAGTCGCTTATTCCAGGAAATACGGTATCTTAAAATCACTTTTGAACAAAGTGAGAACAAACATTTTCAAATTCATTTTATACTTAACTATTCGAGAGTGGCTTTGAGCCAGGCAATCAGTTCAAAAACTTACCCAGCAAAAATACATGGGCAATAGTTAAGGATAACTAAATGTTTTTTTTTAAATGTTTTTTTTCCTTAGGTTTGTACACGCATTTACCTTCGTCAACCAACAGTCATGCTATGATGAGGCAGTTAGCATTTGTGTCATGTTTGGTTAAACTTCTTGGTCAAATTTTCGAAACTTATAGTCTGTTGCGATATCGACAATTCGTTAAGTTTGTCAGTAGAACAATCAGGTAAAACAGTGGAACAGTACCCAGTAGGCAAAATGTTCAAAAAGTCTTCATGTAGGAGTGTTTTTAATTGAAACAGCAGGTGATATTGCTTGCCATTCCTATAGAAAACACTTCTCCTCATAGCCTTTTTGAAAATTTTGCCCACTGGATAGGCATTTTTCTGCATCCAAAAAACACCTTTTCTATAAACATTGAAGCTTATTAGTGGATGTTTTTCTTTTGTAGGCTTGCAACTCAAGTGATGGCTGATCATTGGTCATCATATAGATGCTATCACATTGATATTGTCGGAGATAGTTTTACTGAACCCCCCAAGAATGAAACAAGTGTGTCGTCGTTCGCGTTGGAGAGACTTCAGATTGAGTTTGATCAATTCTTTTTACGTGCATCCCATATCATTATATCATCTCACAGGTATATACAATATACTTTGAAAGTGATGGATTCCACTTTTTATTGGTCAAATGAACTATATCTAAATGAACTCAGATTAATCCTTCAATTGTTTTCGCTAATAACTTAATGAAAATGAGCCTTTTTACGAGAATTTTACGTATCAACCCCTCTAATTTTGTTAGAATATCACAGTTTTCCATTATGGTTTTGAAAATGTACTTTCAGTTCTGGTGCCATTCAATTTCTGTCAACCATGCCATTTGAAGCTGTATCGTTATCATCAATGTGGATCATATTAAGAATGATCTTGGATACATCGGCCGGTTTTTCGACAATGGATGTGCATAGTCCCAAAGATCTGCCATGTGTGCGTTCCTTAGAAGTATCTCCAAGTGAAGGGATATTTTTATTGACTGCCTTGTCTAACATGGCGATTTCAAGATGTCCTTCTGAAGACGGTCTGTTCATAGAGACTGTTGCAAAATTGATCTTAGAGGTAAATAATATTGACTTTTCAATATAATGTCTGTTAACGTGATTAAACGTCATATTGCTGAATGGGTTTCGTCATAATAACTTTGAAGCCCTCGTTATGTGGAACGAAAATTTAATTTATATGTTTTCTGACATTTCAGATATCATTTGCTAACGCCTCTATTGCTGATGTTTATTCAAAGAATGGACATGACTTGTTGACATCAATATCTACATACTACCCTGTCATAATCTCTGTATTGCTTCATCAAGCAAATTCTTTGAAAGAAAAACTTAGAAAGGTCAGCATTTTAGCTGTTATCATTAATATTTCTCTATTGATAATTCTGTATAACTATTCAAATCATCCATTGCACTTATTACTGTTTGGCCATCAATTCATTGAATACAGTCATTCATGGGAAAGTCTGAATTGCCTGACAATGTACATAAAGTACGAAAACCTTTACAAAAATAAAAAGTTTAAATTTTTTTCTTTTATGGCTGCATTTTTCAACAATCTTTTGTTCAAATTTGGTATAATCATGCTAATTCTTATCAGACTTTTAACTGTTGGTATCCAATAATATCCTTTATTTTCAAAGTTAATTGTGCGTCTCATTTGATCTGGTTTCAGGTTCTCTGTTACATTTTTGATACCATGCCACTACAAATGTGGAAACCAACATATAATGATCTGGAATTGATACGAACTTGGCTGCTGGAATGCCCGATAAGCTCTGAAGAAAACTTATTGGCAAGATCTTTGTTACTGAAAATGAACTATGGCTATGACAAGGTAAAGCAAAGCTGACTAGGTGTTTCCTAGTATATTCTATCAATATATATAATAAAAGGTTGTGAAAACGAGAGAAAACCATTTTTATGTTCCTACTTGGAATACTAAAGTGTCCTGAAGCACTTATACACTTATACACTGTTTCTATGCTCCGCTTAATAATAAATAGCAAGAAGCTATAGCATGAATGCTCGTCATATTCCAACTTTCATTGTTTGGATTTGTTTTCTCCTTTTTTTTATTGTTAGAACAGTGCAAAGTTATTCTTACCAAGAAATTACCATTATCTGGTGGCCATTCTTTTGGTGGAAGCCTATGGTGTCTCATTCCCAGACTATGCTGGTGGCATCCAACAGCTTAGCTATACAGGCCTGGGAATCATAGGACAAGTTAGTTATCGCAATTATTTTCATTTTGCAGTCTGTAAAGAAAATTTGCTCTTTGAAAAGTGAACTGTGAAATGAATCTGTTATATCTGTTGATAATACCTCAGGTATAGGAAATTGCTGCTGCTTCAGGCAATTTTAATTTGACGAACGGAAGCAGCTTCGTCACAGAAAAAATATTGATTTTCCAAAATTTAGTTATTCAGGACAAACTAGTTTTCACAACTATCTTTGCACAAATTTTACCTTAAAGGTCAGTAAAATTGCAGTGTCATCTTACAACAAGCTGATGTATTCTCAAGCTCACAATGAATTCCTGGCATGTGCATGGGATGTTATATTGATGCTGAAATTACATGAAAGTGATGTTGCTTCTAGCCAAATGGAAGAAGAAGAGGAGGAGGAAGAAGATGTTTGGAAAAGCGAATATGGTGTGTGTATGCAATTTCTATGCCACTTGTTTGAAATCTCAAGTTGAAACCGATAAAGTGGTCAACGATTTTGCTTTTTTTTAGGTCCGACTGTTTCTTGGAGTTACAAGACTCTTATCCAACTTAAAGATAAACCAGCCTATGAACTAGACTTGTATCACTCCCCTGAATTACTAAATGTCCTTTTGGCTGTTAAAACGAACGGCCCGTTAGCCATGTACGCAGCATTTGCAATGACCAAACATGGGCACTTGTATGTATCATCTCTAAAAAAACTTTAGCAATTAGTTTATAAAACTACTGAGATTTTCTGAGACTTCCATTCGTGATTTTATTTTCTATTGCAAACGTCTCATTTAATATCTAGTTGTGACCAATTTCTAACAGATGGTATACGCTATCTTCAATCTTTGAATGATAAGTGTTTCTACGATGCAGTGTTGCATATCATTGCCAACGTGTCATCCCTATTTCTTGGTTGTCCAGAAAAACTCGCTTCAGACAGGTACCATGCTTAATTTAGTTATGGTTTGGAGTTAATTCTCCTTGTGCAATCTCATCTTGAAGGAATTCCCTTTTTACTAGTTTCCTGAAACTCTTGGTATCTTTGATTCACATTGACGTGGACAGGGCTGGGTATTCAGAAAAATTATGGCAATACTTCGTCATTGGTACATATAGTCAGAAACTAGCTGCATTGGTAACAAGCACTGTATTACAAGGAATGAAGTTATCAGACAAACAAGCCCAAGCGTCACTGAAGTTCTGGTTATTTCTGCTTTTAAACTTACCATTTTGGTCGAAGTATGTGCTCGTTTACTTCCTTTTCCTTGACAAAACTTTGACTTCATCATTAAAATCCCTGGCATTACGAAACTTTTGTTATCCTTTTGTTTTGCAAATTCGTCTTTTAGTTGTTAGTAGGGAGGTTTCATCTAATTGTAACTCGTTGAGGTTCACTCTAGCTCCTTGTTTCAATACAGTAGGTCAGGCCATGAAAAGGTACGGTTGTTATATGAACTTTTAGATCCTCTGAGAGTCTTGAGGGCATTTAAGGTCTCAATCAAATATTCTGCAGCAATTCTATATTTTCTTTATTCTCTTGTACTGAATAATATTTCGTTATAGAGACTGTGGCGTTCTTTACCAAATGGATTGTCTTTGCAAAGTTGCATTTACAGTCCCATCTGGTTTAGATATAATGGTTGAAATGTTCAGCGAAGAGTATAAGGTTCGAGATTACTACTGTGTAGCAAGATGTCTCATTCATCCTGATGGTTAAATTTCGCCTATTCGATAAATTGCTAACACAGGACTGACTGATCTGTTTGACTTCCTTTTTAGGAGCTTATAAAATCTCAAGAACGTCGTGGATTGCTATCATCTGTAATGTCTTGGATATCAAACAATCAAAGTATCTCATTGTTGCCTTCTCTGGTATGAAACTGCTCCTAATTGATTTCTATTGATCAAAATGTTCACCAACACGCAATATGATTAAAAATATTCAAGAATGTTTTTCCAGAGAATACACGCGTTTTGATACACCTCTCTTGTGTTTTTTTACTTAGACAACTGACTTCTGTTATTTTGCATATGTTATCTTGAGTCTTGAGACGAAATTTGAACTGGAGATTGGATTGTGGAAAGAACTTACAACGGAGTTGTGTATGGACGATTCCCTCACCATAGATCAAGCCTACAAGGTTATTATATTTTCAAGGTCTTCTTATGACTGTACAATTACGGTCTCGTCTGGGATGGTAAGAATGTTGACATTTTGTATGCGGTTTTGAAAATCACGCAGTTTTATGGTGTCTTGATTAGAACTTCGCTTCATTTCCATCGTGTTTTATGTTTGATCCCAAAATGTTATTGGACCATTTACTTGATGGTTACATCCAAAATAGATCGAGTTTTTTGTCACTATTTTGTAGAAAGTTTTATCATCTCTAAAATCACTGTACATTCCGCCACTGCATATGTTGAGTATATACCGCTGGGGTGAGCAAGCCATGGTTACACCAAAAGACCATCCCTTCTTGCCGCTCATATGGCAAAAGTTTTTTACAGTTTTCTTGCAGAAACCAACTGACGATACAGGGTATGTAATTTGTACTTTTCGCTGCTTTGTGCGAATAAAACGTTCCACTCGGCAGTAATATGAACTGTGGCTAAATTCAGTAGTTCACTTGCAATGTCACTTTGATCCCAAAATGGATCCTTTTAAAATAAAAGATCGCGTGGTGGATGGTACCTTCATGTCCTTCATGTCGTTTCATTATACTTCACTCCGATGCGCTTTAAAGGCAGCATTTCAGCCCATCGACTGACTGCAGACTGGCCTTCGTGCAAGTTAGACCCATGCTATACGTATCTCGGGCGGTAGGGTCAACTTCCTCGTTGCAAGTCGGCATGCAGAATAGCCAACCACTACGGATGGAAGCCCAAGGGCTTTAAGCTCCCGTTACTTACTTATAAAATGCTTCTTTTTTTTCTTCCAAAGTCTTACTTCGAGAATTGGAATTGGTTTGAGGTTCTTCGAAAGCTTTTCTTCCGCCTCAGTGGCCAAAAAAATGAAAGGACATCTAGCCACTGTAGCATCGTATCACCAAGATAAAAGCATTTCAAAGGACAGGGCGGAGTCTCAGGTCAGCACATGGAGCATGGCAGAAAAGGAACATGCATACAGTGAGCAATTTCACTTGACACTTTCAAGGTGAGATTTCTTACGATTAACAACAATTGTGATTTCTCGCTATTACAATCAACATATTTTCGTTGTGCTTGCATTAGAATGTGTGCGTTTTTAAGCAAGACCGTTGGGATTTTTTTATAACGCCTGGACTATTCAAAAGTGTTTCATTAAGACTTGTATCTCTCCCGTCCTTATGGTTTTTTTCAGTTGCTACTTTAAGTATAGAAGACCATGCCATGCTTATTCCATTTTTCCCCATCACTGGTCGTCCTAATTTTGCACTAAATATGTTGTTCCATCTATGGTAACACCTATTCCAATTCTGATACTAGATTGTACCAGGGTCTGGCGTTATGGTTAGAAGAATCACGACTGCATGATGCCAACTTGTATCTGAGTTCTTTGCCTGATGTCTATATTCCAGATCTGTTGTTAAACATTTTCCAAGGCAACCAGGTAATCATTTCCCTCTTTCAGCGATGGTATTGGATTACTTTAATTGGAGATTGCGAGGAAGAAAATTCGCGAATTCTTTTGAAATAACATTTGCGAATTGGAAAATTGAAGACACCTTATCGGGGAAAAGTGACTAATATTTTCGCACATTTTTGCATATTTTTTCCCGACTTAATTTTTCCCCGACTTAATTTTTTTTTCCCGACTTAATTTTTCCCCGATTCTTTTTTCCCCGACTAATACTTTATTTTTATAAACCTCTTCTGCGGGCTTTTGAACTTTAGTCCTGGTTTGCGATAGTACGAAATTGTCGCACAACAGCTGTGCAACTCTTGTTGTCCAACAGTTAGTTGTCCGACATAGTTGTTGTGCGTCCTTCTGTTTCCGTTGTACACGTTACAGAACAGATTTTTGTGTTGGACAAACAGTTGTCAGTTAGTTCCCAACAAATCAAAACAACAAAAAAGTTGAACAATAGTTGCATGACAGCTTCACAATCTGCAACACATGTTGCAGGAATAGAATCATTTCTCCCTCTGCCACATTTGTTGTGCAACATAAAAAAATGTTGAGCAACAATTTCATTGTTGTACAATCCTCTGTTTCCAACAAGTTCATTTCTGTTGCACAACTGTTGTGCGATAATTTTGTTTATTGGAAACCAGGGTTTAGTCGACTTAAATTTTAATGGAAATGCAAAAAAACAATTCTTCTACTCTCTGGACCTTCATCTCCTTCCTATCACATTATGATATAAGCACTGAAGCGATCTTCTTCTGCCGTTAGTATTTTTTAACGCGTTCCATTCTCTCACTTAGGATATGTGGCATGATTATGTCGATTCTCATATTATATTAGTTCCATTCTCTCACTTAGGATATGTGGCATGATTATGTCGATTCTCATATTATATTAGTTCCATTCTCTCACTTAGGATATGTGGCATGATTATGTCGATTCTCATATTATATTCCCTCACTTAGGATATGTGGCATGATTATGTCGATTCTCATATTATATTAGTTCCATTCCCTCACTTAGGATATGTGGCATGATTATGTCGATTCTCATATTATATTAGTTGAGCTTGAAACTCTTGCTAGCCTATGGAGCCACTATATCGTCAGACCGTTAGTCACGAAGCCGAAGAATTATGATGAAGATGAATTGGTCCAAGTTACTGGTATGTATAGAGGATTTTGAACTATTCACTCGCTTTTAGGTGCAAACGAAGCAATTGATTATGATGAATCCGAAGTTGAAATATCTAATAAAAATGTCCCTTGGATAATGAGTCTTTGACTTCTCATCCAACCTTTTTCTGTTTATCTAGCGTATTTTCCTACCCAGTGGGAAAAATCTTCAAAAAGTCTACGAGGAGGAGTGTTTTCTATAGGAATGGCAAGTAATATCGCCTGCTGTTTCAATAAAAAAACACTCCTCCACAGAGACATTTTGAAGATTTTGGCCGATGGGTATATCGGTAAATTTTATTATGTAAAGCTATTTCCAAGTAGATGAGCATTAGACAGCTTTATTGTATTTATCTACAGCCGGCCAGCGCATCGTGAAACGCCTTAATGCTGAAAATAAGCCGCAATCTCCGCTACAGTATGTACAACCGAAACTTCCAGTTAGCGATGTTGCTTTCCATACGTTACTCAGTCGACCGCATTTAATACAAGAAATCGGTAACCATCTGGAAGTGATTGTTAGATACGCCCAAAATGCTTCGTCTGTCTCCACCTCTCATGTGATGTTGGATGACGAATATTTGGAGTTCCTTCCTGACTTATATGAAATGATTACGCGTAATATGACAGTGTGGATACCGTGCGATGGAACATTTAAAAAACGCAGTAGGGGAGTGTGCGCAGGACCCGCCCGAGTTAATGTGTCTGTGAGTACTGGAGTAAAAATTTATGTATTACTTTCAATTTCAATTTGCCTTTGTGAAAGCAAAAAGACAATACAGGGGAATCTCTATAAAGCAGACACCATTGGTGCATGAAAAGGTGTTCGAGGAGGAGTGTTTTCTATAGGAATGGCAAGCAAAATCGCTTGCTGTTTCAATAAAAAAAGCACTGGGCACTTTAAAGGGAGAAGTTAACTGTAACTCCATCCATCCGTGCACATAGAGTATGTGTCCTTTATACGGAGATGTCCACTTTATAAGGTGTACTCTTTATAGAGATTCCACTGTTTCTCATCTGCTTGTTGTGTGTTTACATTGTCTGGACACAACCAAATTCTTTGAACTGATCGTCAATAGCAAAGAAAACGACTGGTGGCCTTGTGGTAGAGTGCTCGCCTTCAGTGCGGGAGGTCAGGGTTCAAATCCTGGCCGAGTCATGCCAGCGACTATAACAGTGTGAATCGATCCACTCAGCTTAGCACTCAGCTTGAGAGCGGGATTGATATCTAAGGGGGTTGTCTGGTTGAGCGGTTGAAGCATACTTGCGGCTTCCGTAGCCCAAATGGGGGCTTTAAATGCTCTGGGACCTCCTCCGCAGGACCGTCATTGATAACAGTTCTATCAGAACTGAAGAGGCTATCCTGGGTAAACATTAATAATAATAATAATAATAATAATAATAATAATAATAATAATAATAATAATAATAAAACCAATAGATTTGCATTAAGAGATAAACATACCAGGCGTACGTTTTATATATTTTAAAAGTCTCCAAAATGAAGTGTTTTTTTTTTCTTTTAGTTTCGTGAATTAAGATTGCGTGAACGCACATACACGCACTTACAAGACAACCGTAACGCCTTCTCAGCACTTGTCGAAAACTGTTTGACGGAGATTCCCGTTGACCTCTCGTTAAGTGTCGTCCACATTGAAAATATCATTCAGAAGTTAACTAAAGGATATGAAACGCTAAATGAACTTCAGCGCCAGGAGCTGCAGGCCAGCGCCAGACGGTTGTTCTATTTCCTCGCACAGTTGATTGATGACGACATTAAAAAGTGTTCGCCAACTATTCAGTTTTTTTCGTCTGCTGTTGAAAGTCTCGGAAAGGTACGTGAATTCTCGGCAAGAATTTAGTCGGTGTTTTCGATTTTTAATGGTTGTTAGATATTGGATTGAATGGCATTTTTGCACGAGTCGTTCATGTAACGCAACAAAATTTCAAAGAATTCTTTTCACTCTTTCTACGAGATTATTCTGCTTGCCGGTTGTTTTATTTGAAAGATGACAACTACAAAAAAATCGGTTCCGGTAATTTTATACTTCCGTCAAGTGAAATGTATTTTTCATTTTGTAAGTAGCAGAAAGCCTTCCGTTTGCTGCACCTAAAATGAAACATAATATTTCACTGGTGTTTTGATCTAGGTATTCATCGCTGAGAATTCTACAGAACAGTTTCCCTTGTTGGAAACTATCCTTGAAAAAGACAGTTCGGTGGCGTTTTTGGCGCCTCATTTTTCCCCTCGCTGTTCGCCGACACAGTTCGTTGCGCTTCATTCGAAATTAGTCGAACGGATTGAAGCTGGTAAGGAAACTACTATTTTTGTGCTGTTATCGAAGTTCGATATTAGTTCGTGGTTGGCCAGTAATCCTCCACCGTCAGAGCGAACGGCAGTTGTGACATCTGTTATGACGGCTCTTAATAAACTCGGCGTTAAGCCGAACAACGAAAACTGCATGTTATTAGAAATCATTCGCTCTCACATGAATGTATTATTCAAAAGTAATATCAATGAGTTTTTCAGTAAAATCCTATCGGAACTGTTAAACGGGTCTTCAAAACAGACGATGGCTCCCGTTTGTTGGGACGATTTTAACTGTTGTGTTGGATTTGATAAGAATACATCGCCACGTGACACACGCGATGATTTATCGCTTAGTCAGGCCAAAGAGTCGATCCACTTCTTGGCTGTGTATTTCCAAAATGAAGTCGATCAATTGAATCAAAGTCTGGAATCACTTTATGAAAAGTGGCAACCGTACACTAAACATTTAAACAAATTTCTTTTCGGCATATTTCAATACCTTATACGCCAAGAAACCAGTCAGATGAATATATATAATGAGGACCAGACCTTACGCACCTTATGGGAAGATTTGATATCAGTTTATCAGCCGTGGATATTGCCACGCACACCCGGTAACATATGGAGTTTGTTGCGTGTGGAGTCCGTTCTGTCATTGCTGCAATCATTCACCGAAACAATGCGCTATCTTACGGAGAATTTCCATACGGAGAGCGGCTACTGTGTTCTGTTGAACATCTTGTGGTCGTATTACTACAATTGCATTGTACCTGGTGTCAAAAAAGAACGGTCGCTGGAAATCTTTCATAGTCTATTCACTACTCTGCCTTGGTCCATGTTTTGTCCAACACTACAAGACTTGGGTTTTGTGCTAGAGGTATGGTGAAACCTTGCTTTTAGATGATAACGTGTATTTTGCAGGCGTGGTAGTAGTTTTTGGGATGGCTAGTTTAACTGGCTTGTTTGCGGGATTGGTGGGTTGGGCTTAAGAATTAGGGGTTTGTTTGAATTTACAGTACACTCTCGTAAAGTGAAACTGGAACTTTTGTTTAGTGGGACCGAATCAGCTGCCCCTTAAAGTCCCACTTCACGAGTGATTCGCTTTTAATAGGACATTCGTTAAGAGGGATCGATTTCTTCGCGGTCCCTTGAGAGTCGCAGTTAACGGAGTATTCTGTATTTTCTACCATAATTTTTGAAGTTTTCATCCTCGGACCTTTGTTATCGATATAACGTTCATGATTCCTCTTCATAATTTAGTCACACGAGCTTTACCCTGCCACCTTTCGATTTTTTGGATGTGTATTAGCGGAGATCGACTGGAAGACCATCGTGGATAATTACATTAGTTCTGGTAACGCACCAGCTATTAGCCGCTTCCACCAGCAATTGCTACAGATATTCGTTATGCTTGCAGCCAATAAGGATGTATTGGACAGCACGTCATCTAAACTCGTCTATCTCTTCACGCAAGCCAAAACATTCAACTGGAAAACCTTGGGACTGGAAGACGCTGCTCACGCATGCAAATGGTACGCTGAAAACGCCGACTCGTCATTGATACTGGAAAGAGAATCACCCATGTGGAATACCCTGAATCTACTCTTAGAAGTGTGTTGTTATTTCAAGAGCGATGATTCCATGAGTGACATTTCTATCGCCAAACGAAACTTGTACGTGCAAGTGATTGTCACGCTGCTCACGCGCTGCTCGTCGTGCAGGAATCGCACTTACGAATTTCGTTTAGTTGTCGAGAAATTGTTAAGAACAATCGAGTCGACCATTGCATTCAATACAGAGAATCCAATTCAAGAGTTGATCACTCATTCTTGTAGTTGTTTAAACATTTTAAACACGATTTCCTCTGGCCCTGTTTACGAAGCAATCAGTTCCACATTCGAGGCCTCGTTACTGACCACCCCGTGCAGTATGTTAGTACTGGCCTTCATATCGGCATCGTCACGCTCGCTGGCTAGTATCGCGCGAATGGTGTCGCTTTTAGAGACGGCCATATCGTGTCACTTCGTGCGGCTGGCTGATGACGAATTGAAAAATTCTTGGGTATCCGTTGTGAACTTTTTCATTGTTCCTGAACTTGACAAAGACGAGTTTATTGGCGAAGCCATCAAACAGAAGGCGTTCCTCACCTTGTACTCGTACAACTTGCATCAGATACCACTTGCACAGACACAAGGCGACCAGTTGAGTATTCTGATTAACGCTGTACAATGGTGCACAAAAATCCAACTCGATCACGAATGCGAGACAAAATCGATTTTGCTATGGTTACAGATATTCGATATCGTTCGAATGCTGATTGCGCAGTACGAATCATCTGGACAGATCCAGCAGTTAGCGAAATATATGTTATATTTAGCTCATACGTGCCGGCATGTCGGCGAAGACAAAACCTATAACGGCATGTTAGGGACAATTGGAATTGGCCGGAAAAGCTCGTTATCACCGGAGTAAGTTGTCTTTTTTAATTGTTTTTGTAATTGTGTTCTTCCCTTCTAAATATCGAACTACACAGGGTAAATACCGAACTACACGGTAAATACCGAACTACACAGGGTAGCACGCATTTCGCAGTTCGGTATGCCTTAAATGCAATTTCTCAGACATTTTGTAAATGATGTTGTCGATTGTTTCAGAAGAAGAATCATAACCATTCACAAAATTTACGAATCCCATATTTAGGTGGTAAAAACACAAATTCCTTTAAAATTTCCCCGACCCTCTTCTTCTCTCCCCCGTCCCTCCGCTTCTCAGCCGGGACGGGACAAAATGTTTTAATTTTTTAATTGTTTTAAATTTCCAGCTGTTTCATCATTTTAGTAGAAATCGTCCCGGAACAGAGTGTTTACATGAGTAAAAACGAAATCACCAGGAACAGAAATTCTTCTATACGTTATTGGCCCTTTTTACGCCGGTCTTTATTGGCGTTAGTTTTCCGCGGTTAAACTCTAACAGACAAAAACATCTAACATCGGCCCTTTTATCGCCAAGTCATGAAAATTAACGCCATTAAGAGGCGGCGTAAAAAGGGTAAACAAATAAGGTCAACAAATAAGTAATTCTTAGTAAAAATGTTATGGAAGCGGGTTCCCGTTTTTTTTGTCCCGTCCCGGAAATCGTCCCAACCCGCCTCTCATATAAACAGCCCCTAAAGCGGTGTGATGCAATAATAATTTTTGTGGAGGGCATTCAAGTTTTCGGGAATAAGAATTCACAAATGAGGGATTCGGTCGAAAAGATTCTATTTATATTATAGATTGAAAGTAATTCGTCTGTTTTCCCACATTTGCTTCTTATCTTAACGTTGCTTCAGTCTTTTTTCTTTTTACTTCCAGATTTCGATTTGCAGCGAAAACTCTAAACATGTTCCTTCTGTGTCAATTACCAGCCTCTAGCGTTTCCCTACGTACAGCTTCGAACTCGCCTGGCGCTATACGCAATTCACCGTATTCTAATCCCACAGCGGAGGCGGAAAAGGCATTCACAACGTACCGTAATTACACGAAGAACAAGCTGTACGCACCAATGAAAGGACAGATCGACTGGGTGGTTGACTTCGTTAGCAATCCACAGGTGAACGTCACCGACGGTTGTACGTTACTCGTCTATTTGTGCAAACAGTTTTTCGAAAAGAACAACTTTATCGCTGCTACGATAGCCTAACAGTTTTTTTTGTTTTTGTTTTTTCTAATTGAGTTTTATAAAAATGCTGATATTTTCGTATCTATCAATCAAATGAGCTTCAGATAAATGCAGTGAAATCTAAATAAACATAAGGCATATACTTCTATAAAATGAAAGGAAGGAACGAAAGCGGACACTACATTTAGGAACGCCATACTTCATGGAGATTGCACTGTTCTTTCAAGTGGAAACACGCTGGAAATCTCCATACTTTTCCATCTCCATACTTTTCCATCTCCATACTTTTCCATCTCCATACTTTTCCATCTCCATTTTACAGTGAAGAATCACTTCGTCTTACTTTCGAGTGATGATGAAGTCAATGTTCAACAAAGGTAAAAAAGCAACCAAGTATCATCTTAAATTCCTAAATTTAGTACTATTTGCTAGAACTTATGACATCGTATTTTTAAAGTTTTATTCAGGTTTCATGAGTTATGGCTAGTATTGCGATTTTTCATGTTAGTAAGTTCATAAACTTGTGGCTGACAAACATTCCCATACAATATGAATGAATGAGATTCTAAGGTACTTGAAGCAAGTTTTCAGGAAAGAAATATGTTGACAATAAACCCCACACGTACATATTCTTGTCTCGACGTATTACTCCTCTTCAATTGAGGTCTGCTATGAAATATTCTCTCAGTGAGTATCCCATCAAGTCATAGATTCAAGAAAATTTCGTGATTTTCTATTTAAACTTACATTTGAGTATAATATATACCAGAGGCATAGCTAGAGCTCAGTCAAAATTTGTGGAGGAGAGTTTAGTCATTTAAAGTAGAAAAGGGGAAACGTGCAAGTAACCTAATCGACACTTAAGACTGAAAAGAAATAACATGACGGTTGGACTCCTCCACGTTTTTTTGACTGACCCTGAACACGCTTATGTATACTGGAATACGACTTAATTTGAATATATATTCTTGAGTCATAACGTTTAGAAAATTTTGAATATGTATGTCGCTTTGTCGTATTTTGTTTTTTTACCAATTAGCGACGACTTAAAGTCGCTTCTCAACTGAAAAATCTCGACGTTATTTGCTGCTCCACATGCACAGTAAAAGTAGCGTTGCGCTGTATATCTAGCGGTAAATAGAATTGATATCTACTTACACTCTACTAGGCGCTTTAGTGAAACCAATGAAAAAATAAAAACAGACAACAAACTTGCAACAAGCCATTTCAAAGACAATATATTTAACTCCTTTGAGGTCTCTCATAATTTTCTAATGATATATCTCCTTTTTACCAATGTTTATTTTTTTTTGGCATTTAAGTCTGGGATAAGTCAGGGATTTTAAATAGCATTTCGGTGGCCACCATGCATATGTTGAGGGAACTTGAAATAAGTTCGAATTAGGGAGAGATTGAGTTAGGGGAAGTCGAATTACTAAAAGTACATTGTACTACGTAAGAGCATTATTCTGTCATGTAGTTCCTTCCTCGTTCTATCAACATAAAAAAATTTCCCTCCCCGCAACTCAACTACAGGTTTGTCGAACAAGATGCCATCATCACTAATTTGTTGTCAAAACTTTGTTATTTCTGTCTGGGTTAATGAGAGCGTTGTTTCGCATTGCCTCGTTCTTTCAAACGAAAATAAGAGACTTTGAACCAAAAGGTGTTATGGTCGAATCTTGTCAGACAAATACACTCAAAACTTGCTCTGAAGAATGGTAAAAGGGGCCGAAATATGCCGGCCTTTTTAACACCAAAAAATTAACACCATTAAGGGTCCAATAAGGTAGTAGATGCGCTGATGGTAACAACGTATCGCAAATTCTGAGAGTAGAAAAAACGAGTAACAACGCTGCATAAAAATATATAAAATGCAGAACTGGATCAAAGTATATTTAGGGCAGCTTTACATTTCATCGTAGAAACGGATAAGTAACTTCCATAACCTCCATAAACCTTTTAAAATAGATAAAAATATTCAAAATCATATAGTCTACAAGCCTACCCCAAAACTCTTGAGAATTTTATGGAAATATTTCCCCTTTCACCCTTGCAAGGTGTTGAGTTCTCAATGCAGCAGTTAATGCACAAAAGGGTCAATAGCGGCAGGAGATGTTTTACCAAAAGAGAGGGAAATTCGAATTAGTTTTGGGGGTAGAACTGTGCTTGTTTATTATAACGACTGGGTTTTTACATTTTAAGCATTTTGCTGTTCAATTATAATGAATTATGCTGATTATTCCCATATAATAACAGTCGTTTTACAGCGTCTCCCATTAATAAAACACGTTTCAGAATCAGTGATACAAAACAAAAATAATGTTAAAAATCCCGTAATGTTACGTCGAATAAATTTCTGTCTATACGAAGATTCTTATGATACATAACCAAAGAAGTGATGTAGTAAGTGGTTGAAGCGCGTGTATTATTCTTCCATTCGATTTAACAGGTGATTTGTGTTCTGGCACGAAGGGTCTCAAGTCGTTCCACCAGAAACACGCACTAAGAGGCTTACCGAGCTTTTCATACATTTTTTGAGCGTCTGCGTCTGGCAGAGTTGCCTTTAATATATCCAAGGTGCTAGCAGTTTGAAGAACTTCGGGGCAAACAGGCTGATGGTTTCGTTCTTCGTCTAATTTCCAGAAGTACTCGGCAAGCTCTAAATTGTATTTTTTTGCATCAGCTCGTTCCGCGATTAATTTTGGCCCTTTGTAGATGATGTCATGGTTCCAATCAGCCCAATAATTTGTGTACGGTGTTCCAATTTGCAACTCGGCGGGTTTTTGTTCAGGCTTTACCATTAGAATATAATGTATTCTTCTGTATCCAAATTTGTTGTACTTTCCGCTTCCTGGACACATTCCGTTACATCTCTTTTCCACTATGTCAAATTGCGCTGTCGACTTTTCTATCAAGTTTGCTATTCTCAACGAGTCGTTAACAGTCTGACACGTAAGTCTCAGTCCAATTATGTCCGTTAAATCAGTCAGGTTTTCGCTTTTACGTTGAAGCTTTTCTTTGATGCTGTAAGCCCGTTTAATTCTCCCCGTAAGCACGGCTGTCCGGTTCACAATTTTTCGGATGTACTTTTGCGAGGAGTCGAAAGCCGATCGAAATGTATCGATATACTTTTCGATTTCCTCAATACTGGGCCTATCATCTACGCTACGTTTTTGGCGGGAACTGTGCTGCCAATCACCAATCATGTTTTTCCATACATCGTTGCCATCTTCGTCGATCATGTGAAAGTCACGTGAATGTCCTCCGCTGATTACATTTTCTTCATAACTTGCGACAGACGATGCCAATAATAAAATTATAAGAGTTGCTGCAAACATTTTCTTATATACTTATTTGTAATACTTTTACATGACCTCCTTCTTGAAATGTTGAAAAATAGTACAACACCTTATTGACAGTGAAATCAAGTTAAAGGAGCTGCTACGCCTCAAATTACGTGATGTAAGATGAGATCAGTTTAATTATTTTCTGTTATAACCCCCGTGGACAATCGACGTTTAAGTTGGAAAAACATTCTTGAAAGGGTTCTTTTGATGTTGGTTCCTGTAAAATTAAAAGTTAAAAAAACATCAAAAATTTTGATTTTTGTATTAGAAATGCAAATGTGTTTAAATTTTTAAATGCAATTTATCTCGCATTTATCTCAAGTCATGTTGATCTCAAAAAATAAAAGAAAGAGATATATTGTAGCTGTTTTGCAGAGAGCTCGCGGTTATACTTCAGTTTATTACACAATTTTTTCAACATTCCTTTTCACAGCAGAAAAATAAACTTTCTACACGATTGACGTATCAAATAATTTGATCTGAAGAAAAATTAAAACAAAGAAGATAATATATTCAGTATGTATGCCCAAATAGAAAAAAATTGAAACGTGTTTTTCTCAGTTACACAATTTATGTCAAAATCCAGCCAATAACGAGCTCCTGTCTCACAACTAAGCATATAATAACGGAATAATAATTAGATCCACGTGATCAGCAAATATCACAGAACAATCGCGTGTCACCGTTTTTAGAATAACTAGCCACCCATATTCAGCCTGCGTTCTTTCCGGAAACTAAATTAAGTATTTTTTCCCAACAACATTTTGTTCCTTCTCACCTGAAGAAACAAGTTGGAGAGAGATCTGTATGAAGCTAATTACCTTCATGAAATCGTGAGAAAATATGCAGGTCTAATCTGATGTTTAAGAATAGCTATTTAGAATGAACAAATAAAAAATCTTGATTGCATAGATTTATAGTAGATGCCCCCAACAGATTAATAATCTAATAAATAAATAAATTACAATCTTGTTTGTGAAGGAATTTTAAGCCTATTTCAACTCTATTGCTTTCGCATGGAGCAACGACAATCGACCAGAAGTCATAAATAAACATGATTTTCAGTTCATGTCAATCATATTCAAGGTACAGGAATAGAACATCCCATGAATTACGTCACAAAACAGCCGTGCCTTCGTTCTTAAGATGAATGATTATGACATTTGTGTCGTTTACAAATATAAACGATACCTCAGGAAAATATTTTTTGCGTCGCTCGCCGCCCATGAAAACTTTCAGTGTGCGTTGTCCCAGATGAGAAAAAAATAAAATTTCGGAAAGCTATTTGAAAATGCTACCAGCTTATAGAACTCGAAATGCTGATCAAGAAAATGTATAGGATCATGTCTTTATGACGAACCGTTGTAGAGATATCCTTGATCAAATATTTTAATGTCGTCACAGGGTCGTTCTAAATTTGGCCCAAATCTTTTTGTCATCCCATCGCCAATGTCGCGGATCCAAAAAAACGTCAGTTATTCCTATTGGTTCTCGAGATAATTTCCCCTAAATCTCGCGTTCGATTTGGGTTGAATTACAGTTTATCAAGATGGTATCCTATATAACCCATAAACTAATGAAAACTAATATGCATATACAAATGTATTTCCCATCTTTAAGTACAATAGGGTCAAAAATATTTCAAGTAATTCGAGTCAGAAGTCATATGACTTGACATTCTACCCAATGAATTATATGGATGGAAATCTTATTGAATATGAAAAAAATGTTATAGAAACCAGTCAAAATGTTACAAAAAATACTGAATAATTAATGAAAAATGATTGAAATATTATTGAATATGAAAAAAATGTTACAAAAACCAGTCAAAATGTTACAAAAAATACTGAAAAATTAATGAAAATGATTGAAATATTATTGAATACGAACAAAAGCTTCAAATATTCTGGGAAAGTGATTGAAATTTTACTCGGGCAAATGTATCAAATGTTTCCACTGCTTCTGTTCCCTTAATGTACACAACTTTATGCAACAGGGCACCAATGCTGTGGGCTTGTTGGATGTATGTTTTGTTTTGTTTTGCTTGGAGTTGGAACAATGAAATAATAATCATAACATTGATTAATCTGCATCACCAAAGTTTCTACTTGACAGGTATATTTGTAGCTAATTACAAATAGAGGAAGGATCAATTCACTTCCATGGCATATCCATCACTCATGGTATTTCAAAAATAACAATCCTGTTGGCCCCGTAAAACTGGGTTAATTCGAGTCCATTCGAGTTACTTTCGTCCGGCAACTGTCTGGACACCATTTTTGGAGAGTGTACTGGTGCATTATTGGTTCTTTTTTGCAGAAAACTCCGACACACTTCGAGCCAACAAACTCTGTTGCACACGGAGGTCTTGAGTTTCGAACATTGGAGTATCGGAGAACAAATTAAAGCCCTGTCACAATTTGATTGTCAACTCTCTGTCTAATATCCAACCGAAAATATCTTTCAAATATTGAATCAAGTGCACCCCGAATGACAAGGTAGTCGCATCTACGATGCTTTAGGTGTAAGTGCCGAAACATCAAATCAATTGTCTTTTATTCTTTAGGAGTTGAATTTCGCTTATCTCACGTTATTTTTATTTCGCGTAAAGGCGGGAGCAAACCGATCAAACATTTCATCCAACATTCATTCCTGATGTTTGATGAAATGTTTGATGAAAATTCGAATGTTTGATGGCATTGAATTACGGTTTGTATTGTACCTCATCAAACATTTCATCAAACATTCGAAAGTTCATTCATTCGCATATTCAAAATGGACGGCAACACCTCACTGGCAATCTTGATTGTTTTAAACGAGTTAATTGACTCTGTTTTTCTTCTGATGAATTTTAAAGGCTATGCTTTTGAGAGATTGCTCCTCATCACTTAATAAATCCATTTCGTTATGTTCGTTATACTGCACTGAATCACTGACTGACGGCATGAATGTTTTCACAGGAATGGAATTCCAACGTTCGAAAGTTGTCAAAAATCATCGAAATACTATATTTAGGGAAATACCCGAGTTAAAAAACGAGATGTTGATGAAAAACTCCATCAAACCGATCAAACATGAAAATTTAGCATTTTTATTCCAAAAAATGTTTGATGAAATTATGTTCTGGAACATATTTCAGCAAACCTGATTTTTTCCTTCTTTTTTGAAATTTGGGATTTTTTGAACATCAGAAAAAACCGATGTTTGATGAAATGTTTGATCGGTTTGATCCCACCTTAAGAACTACTTGAAAGGGTAAACAGTCGCAGCTCCTTTAAAATAAATGTTATGTTAAACAAAAACAAAGGACAAAGGACGTTCTCCGTGGAAGGTTTTTCTTTGGTGTGAAGAACATTTGTTTACGTATAAGTTAAAAACAGCGATCGTAGCCTCTTGTCTCTTTTGTTCATATTTCCATTTCTTTATAAGAAACCCAGATCTCGGGAATCCAAAAATTTAAGAATAAACTTTTACTGGCACATTTTAGCGTGCCCAAAAATCTTAAGAAATAGATTATATTTATTTATTTAATATTTGTCCTAAGGGTACGTTGGTTGGCAATAATAGAACGTTGTTTTTTGTTCTGTCAAAAAGGGCGTTAAGAATAACACGAGGAATCATGGTCAACCTATAAATCATAATTCTTTGGAACACACCTTGCTGTTTACGTTCACTGTTATTGTGCTTTCGCAAATTTCTTCCAAATTCTTTTTTCAAATTTTTAATTCTTTTTCCACAGGACCTATCTTGGCAACAAAATTTTACATGTCTTTGTAGAATCATCTTAATTGACAAACCTGTATAAATATTTGGTAAATGAATAAATAAATAAAGTCTTATAATGTTTTTTTTCATTTTTTTGTTTTTATAAAACATCAAAAAGTACAATAACACACTACGGCATGAAATGTGATATCACCGGGAGCACAGTCTTTAAAAAACATCATTAAAAATGCAAATATATCGTATATCATAATCAAAGATATATAACAAGTGTCCAGGTATCAACAACCAAGAAATTTCAGAAGTCCTGGTAGTTAAATCATTAACAAGAATTAAACACTTGTGCAATATAAACTGTCTGTCAGATTTTCACAAAATGAGAATTCTCAAAAATTGTTCTTTGCAAAACAGACCCAAAACACAGTATCGTATCCTGTATATAAAAACTTCTCCAACGAAATATTTCGTCTGGATTACATACAGATTTCCCTTCAAGAGCTACCCACACTGCTAGACGAAGAAGAAAAAAATCCAACAGTTGACTCTATCAGTATCGAATTGTTTCCGCCATCTTGTTTAGCTGTATACTTGATATATAAATGTCTGTAAATATTGAAGTTTTTCAGTCACAGTAGAAAATCTATTATATGCTTGCTTAATTCCTGGATCGAAAGAGTTCATGCCTGATATTTGCTTATAAGTACAGTTTTGGATTTTTTACATACCCAATTATAGTTTGTCATACTACAAGCTTTTTAGAAATGGATAACGTAAAGTCTTCATGAGAACGAAAGTCAAATTTTTGGGTTTCAGCCTGACTGTTGTACTTATATACTATTTCATTACATTTAATATCTGCACAACTATCGGCCTCTGTCTGCATATTGTTTTCCATTTACAACAACGCCATTTGGGTTTCCTTCATGGAATGTCCATCACCATACGGAGGAGACATCCACAACAAACCTTTTGCATATGGGGCTGATGAACTATGGTGGTATGGTCCATTTAAATGAGAAGCTAAGCATGCTGGGTTGAACCCAGACCACCAACGAGCATTATATTGTGCACTGCAACCTCCCGAATAGTCTTTATCTACAGTTGAAAACGGGCGGTTGTTCGTTTAGGAAATGGCATCACCAATGGTTCCAAACCCAGCGCTTGTTATGGTTAACATGTAACCCACGTCACTGTTCCCAATGGAAAATGACGGATATTTTCTATACATACTATTTCCATCCCAGTCACGCAGATCAACTCGCATTGCCGTTCCTGGTTTCATGGTGAACTCGTGCATAAATTTCAATCCAAGCCAAAATTCACCATATAAATCACCAAAGCCTGCTTCGTATTCGTCCCAAGTGCGGTCGAAAGAAACCGATCCATCAAAACGTTTTTGAAATACAATCCATCCACCACCATCTGTTGACATGTCACAAAATACAGGTACATATTTCTTTTGGGTCAGATTTGTTTTTATATTGTACACACCGTTAGTGACATAACCATTCTGTAGAAACTCGTAGCAATCGTTCAAAACCAGTTCAAGAGAAGTACAGTTGTGTATTGCGCCTCGTTTTGTTTCTATAACAACACATAGTCTGTCTAATAATTGCAGCTGAACTGTATCAACGGAAGGGATCAGCTTCTGACTATCAAATACTGAAAATAAAACGCACGTTCTCTTCTCTTCCATGTAGTCGGCAACTTTACATTGATCATTACCTAAACAACGCAAACCACACTGTATTTCGGAATAACTGGTGAATATCTTAAAATTTTCTGGCGTTACAGCGTCCATGTTCATCTTTTGTTCTTCATCCCGATGCATAAATGCCGATCGCGATGACATTACAAAATGGAAATTCATTTTCAAGTAAATAACATAAAAAGACAAATTCAAAATCCATTCATTCTTCATTTTTGATGATAAACTCACAGTATAAAGCCGAAATACTCCGTAAGTGGTTCTAGGCAAAATGTAAGTAATTCTTGAATAATTTAAATGATTTACAACTCTCAAGCGCAAGGGGGCCAGACAGAAAGGAGATATTCGGACAAAGAAAAATATTTAAAATCATAATCATCAATATGGCGTGAACTGCTTAACCTGTTGCCTTCTAATCAGAACTTAACGTTTGATTTCTCATAATTTGAAAATAAGTGAAATGTAACCCAAAATGTTCTATTCTTCTACCCCCTGATTTTCTTCTCCTTGATTTATGCATTTATGATTGATTTATTAATTTTTTAAACTGGAATGGTGTCTAAAAACGTTTCATTAAAATTTTTAGAATGTCTCATCCATATAACAAAACACAATATTGTTGGTGAAATGTTATTTTTAAACAATCATCGTTGAATAGTTGGATGTCGAAACAAATGCCAATCCTGTACATGATTTCTGATCTGTTACCATGGTGATTCAATAACAAGCTAGACGTAGGAGGACTTCTTGGGGGAAAGGAGATTTCATTTAAACTAACAAAAAAAAAAAAAAAAAAAAAAAAACAGAAAACGCTGCATGCTTTGCAACTATTCTTCCCGTAGCAACAATGTTGAAATCGAAGTTAAAAATTAGCGTTCAAATCTGCATTTCTATGTGATTTTACACGCGCTTTTTACTGACATATTTGTGATACGCGCAGGGTCATACTGTGTATTGTAAAACACTTTTGGTAATGAATTATTTTTCAATTTTTCCATTACATTTTATGAATTACAGTGTATCATAATGATTTCGCAAGAAGGTAATTCTCGAGTTATTTTTCTCGAGTTATTTTCGCGAGAGTTATTTAAAGTTCGAATTATGACGTCATAATTATGTCATAATTATGTCATGACAAATACTGTTAACTCGAGATTTTGTTTTATATCTTTTAGATTCTCGAGTTATCTTGTAAAATTCCTTCAGTATATTTTCTTACATGACCATGTTTTTGTTCACTCACGATAAACCACGATCCACAATATGAAAAGTACTTCAGAAAATACTTTTCGTGACCTCCCTCTCAGAACCGATTGATTTTTTGATTTTTGTTTATCTTGATGAATTTATTCCGAATTCGAAAAGCTCCCAAGCTTCCCACCTGCAGTTTTCGAGAAAATTAACGATCGAATTTCACATTATCGATTTTAATCGTGTGATTTCGATTTTTGAATTTAGCAATGCACGAGGACAAAAATTAAGACAAAATCGAAGCTCAAACGGCTGTTAAAGATATATTAATATGCTTTACACGTATTTTAAGCCTAATTGCAACCTGCTTCAAATTTTTCTGTAACTTATCGAGCAAGAACCGTGTAGCAATACCTTTACTGCACAGAAGTGAATTTACTGTCCTTCCGTATGATTCTGTTTTTTTTTTATACATAGTTAATTAAAAGTAATGGATATAATTTTGAATAACAAAGCTGAGACCCTATCGTATCTTTGTGCTTAAAAAAGGAAATGACATTTAAACCTAATACATTTTCTTACTTGTACGATTCAAGTTTTAAGATAGTGTACACAGGGTAGGTTACCTTCTTCAACATTACATTTTCCTGCAAATCTGTTTTTTCGACATATTTCCCCAATATTGTGTTTTTGGCAATTATTTGTTTTGAATCTCTTAATGTGAAACCACGTATTAATTTTGCGCACTAGAAAGCATTTTATTGATTCTAAAACCACCACGCGACATTGTCACAATGTAGAGAATTCTTACTGCGCGATTATTCTACTGCAAACTTAGTTATAGATAAAGATGGTGGACAGACCAACGCAAAATCTTTAAAAAAAACAGAAAAAGAAAACTTTCGTGACACTTGCCAAATTTTCATCGAAATAGTGAATGAAAAATTGAAAAAAGAAGCAGGAACAGTTTAAGAAACTCTGTGAGAGCAAGCGGGCTCTGAAGAATCGATTTGTCAAAACAATTCCGACTCGCTAATTTTCGCAACTTCTTCAACAAGCAAAATTTGAACTTAATCCAGTCAACAGACAAAAAAAATATCTTTGTACGCTGCTCAGACAACCTTTTCCTCTATTTTAAATGGCAATCGTTAATACGAAAGAACCGAATACAACAACAATAAAAACCACATCACTATCACAATCGTCGCATCAACCAGATTTACAGTGTGATATTTGTGCTCGAATATTGGGCTCAAAGAGTGGAAAGACAAATTAAAAAAATTAAAAATCGGTTGAAGAATCACGAGAAAAAAGAAGAAACCAATCCATTGACGTCAACAGTAACATCATTGGATGTTACCACCACAACAGTTTCAGCACCGATCGCCAAAATTTTGCCTTCACATAACAGTGTAACAATAAAACTTCCACCTCCTGAGCCGCCAGATCTCCTACCTCCATTTATTCAAATATATAGTTAGGGAAATTATGAAAAACGTAAATTTGAACAAATGATAAATGGAGGCGTATGAAGCAGTATATCATATCTTCAGGCTACCCACCGGAAATGCTGGGAAATGGTACATAAACAGGCATACGAGACTATTGAATGAATAGTTGAATAACTCTCCATTAAATAATATTGCCTTTAAAGCAATAATGATTAAGTTTGCTACTTCAAAAACCATCGAAAGACAGTAACTTCTAACCGAAGGAAACACCATCCAAAATTCATTCTGAACAAATTCTCAGTCAAAATCAATCAAAAATATCTCAAACGAAATTGTTAAAGAAAAGAAGAAATGAAATGTCAACGGTGCGATGAAATTATTAACTAAAAACATGAAAAATTGAGTTTTTAAACGACGAGACGATAAAGCTACAAAAACAAAAACACCCTAAACCTTCGCCATGATTCATCCTGTAAGAATTGAAGGCATAAACGCAGATTTAATACGCAGAACCAAAGAAGGGGTAGGCCCCCTGGAATGGATGCAGACGGCTGGCGTATAATCTTAACTTCCAACAGTTTCGGAAAACGCCCATCAGATCTATGTATATGTATTGCAGAGAAAACTAAAAGATTGTGCACTAAAAATGATGAAGAATTTCTCGATGCATTGCTGGTGTGCGGCCTCATCCCGCTGGAGATCCCGGAATCCAACCGATAAACGTGGATGGATTATTACGTTGAATCATTGGTAAATAATCTGTTAGTCCTTTACAAACTTGTGGCAGTCATGATGGTGGTACTTGCAAAGCTGTTGTTTCTGCAATGCAGGAAATACACCAAACCTAGGAAGATGAAGCAGTCTTAATGATTGATCCCACAAATGCCTTCAACTCAGTAAACAGAAATGTGTTTTTACACAACATTCAAATCGTATGCCCAAGTCTTGCTTCTAATTGCTTTTTGAAACCATCCAGATTGTTCGTAATAGGCGGCATAGAAATTCTTTCAGAGGAGCGGTACAACACAAGACGATCCTACATCGATGGCAATGTATATGCAGTAGCCATTATAACATTAAGCATTTTTTCAATAGAATCTGTTAGTAATGAAAAAGGAAATAGTAAAATCAGCAGGTTATGCCGAGGTACCACCCTCAGGAACTTAAGGAAAGATCAAAACTTACCCACTGGACGTCAAATATTCAGCCAGACAAAGATTAACATTACCACGTCCGGTCAAAGACATTAAGGAGCGGTTATAGGCTCAGAATAATTCAAAACATCTTATGTTGAAAGTAAAGTCAGTGCATGGTTAGATTGTCATAGTAACACTTTCATAAATCGCTAGACACGAACCACAAGCTGCTTATTCATGTGAAATAACCGGTATGCAATCCGATGGACATCGAAACAAGCGAATACTGCGGTCGCATATTTTAATTTCGTATAAATTCTAATATATATATATATACACACGATATTTTTCTGATTTTTGCATCTTGTTTTCTGATTTATGCTAACATTTACGACTGTCTTCTTCCAGGCTAGTCATGAGGAACGCGTAGCCTGACGTCAGCCACCCTTTTTTTTCTGTTGATCTGGGTTGATCAGATGACGCGAATTTTATAACTTCTTCATTTTAGCTGAGAGTATGTTTACGTTTTTGTTTTGTTGTTTTTTATAATCCCTATCCTCCTCCTTGAGAAGATAATCCCTATCCTCCTCCTTGAGAAGATAAATCCACAAAAATGCCACTAAATGTTTCAACATTTTTAACATTCGCGAAAATTAGTCCAAGTAAAGTACGATCAAGATTTGGATTATACAGAAATCGTTGAGGCGAAAATTTTTTTCTGAGAAAAATAGTAAAATTGCATTTTATTCGTGTTTTTCTTCACTTCCTGCAAAATTTGTATAAACGAGGAGTTTGTGGAGATGGAGGAGTGCTAAAACGTTTTTTTTTTTTTTTGCCATAGCTTGAACAACGATGTAGTGTAGATCCAGGCAAATCGTCAATACTGCCTCGTGTTTATCTCCAATTTGATTGGCTATCGTATAACGCCCTTGTCATGGTCAACTTAAGTGTAGTGTAGATCCAGCTTTATATCAACGATACCCAAGTGACTAGCTACACTATTTAAAAACAAACGTAGATTTTGCAATTTACGATTCTACAGGGAATAACTTTATAAATTTTGTACATGTTTGACGTTAAGAGAACAGAAACTTGAAGAATGCATGCCGATGGACAAGACGACGAAAGGTTTTATCGAAAATTTATATATTTTTCCTATTTTTAAATATATTAGAAGTATCCATCTTTATTTCTGTGAGGAGAGAAGGGAGGTTTTGTAATAGTATGAACTGGTTGTTTGATAGGTTGTTATAATTTGAAATTCTTCAACTTTTGATGTGGTGATCGTTTTCGGATATGGAAGGAAAACTTCGTCTGTTTCAGAACTTACAAGCATTGTATGAACATGTTCGAATTCGTCTTTTCCACGAATAGTCATGACTCTTTGGCTCGTCTTTGCTACGTACTTATTTCGAGCCTCTTTATCTGGAGTTTGAATAACACGCAAGTTTTAGTTTATGCTTTTCAGTTTGCATATCAGCAAAGTACAAGTTGCATGATAAGGACTGCACAATGAGCTAATTAAAAGGTAGATGAACAATTTTCTCAAACTCCCTTCCAAAACTGCATGCATATGTGTCTGCTTCTTTTTGCGCTAGTTTATGATAGCTGAGAGGGATCTCCTCCGTATGTGAAGAGGTGGTGCATTCCCGACTGTGTGCGACGAAGAAGGGTTAGTCGTACAGAGACCGGCGTACATACGGAGCCCTTTAAGATCAGTTTGGGTACAAAGGAAAACTTTTGATTATATACACTGACATTTTATAGATTTTTAAAAATATTGAATTAAAATTCAGGTTCATACAAGATTTTAGACAGTCAGTCAATACAAAGACTTGATCAAAATCAGTAGCACGTCATCTCTCTCTAAATCTTGCTGATGTCATTGTTTCTTCTCGTACACGGTTGGTTCGTCAAATATATCTCGGCCCTTGTAGTAGTCGTATAGGAAGTTGAGTAGCGAAATATAATGTATGACCTGTGAACTAATGACAATCCATTTTCTTCTGATTTTGTAATAGTTGTTTATAATCTACTAAAAGATTTTCTACTGTACCAAAACCCTTAAGATTGTTCGAAGCATTGCACATCATAAACTACTAAAATCGCGAATTCATCTTCAACAAAATGGACGAAAAAGAAGTCCTTTTACGAAATGCATGTTACATTTTATTATGTTTTTTGCAAGTCGTTGGTTGTTTCAGGTGTCTTTGTTGTCTTGGATTGCTTCCTTGAAGTAGGTAGGACGGATTAGCCCCTATGTCGGATGTCCATGTGACCTGCTGTTCTTAAAGGTACTGCTTTCCTGCCTTAGGACAAGTTGGCGTTTAGGGCGCAAAGCTCTGGGCTCCATCACTGCAAGAACATTCCAAAAATAGGGAGAACTATTCAGTACTTTTTCGAAGAGGTTTTTGATTTCTCCATATTTTTAATTTCCAGCTCATTGGCAAACAAACCTTTCTATCAGTTTGAATATAATTCATTAATTTCACACAATTTTGCAAGCAGTATTATTTTGCAACCTGTTCTCAAGTTTAGAAGTGATCGAATATAGCAACTTTTCCATCTTATCTTCGACTTCTGTTTTTGTCAATGGTATTTCTGAAATGCTTTTCTCGTTACCACACTGATGTTGCGAAAGTCGGGAGTTGGTTGTTTGATACGGTTTATCATGAGATCGTCTTTCTCGTTTCATTATGTAAAGAAAGATTGGGTTGAGAATTGTTTTGTTGGAATGTGTGTTTATATTTTATTATTTTGCAATTAATATTATATTTTTAAAAGTCGACAATATGATTTTCTGTGCACATTTTCATTAACATTTCCTATAGTATTATTACCTTGGTCTACGTTAGGAATTGACTGCTCAAATTTTTCCCATTTCAAATTTTCTCTCGTTTAGAAAAGCAGCACTTAATAATATTAAAACCTTGATTATTTCCATTGTTTTTAGGCATGATTGCAGTTTTTGACTTTGTAGAACTAATGCTGTTTGTTACAGGTGGCTAACTTACCATTTTTTCAGCCAAAATTGCAATGGTTTATTTTTTATTTTTTTTCACCTGTTTTCTACTAACAAACGTTTTGTTTCAGGGACCTCTGAATTTTGTTGTTGTTGTTGTTGTTTTTGTTGTTGTTAACTGTTGCTTTAGGAATGTTGTTGTTTTAAATCCAATATTTTTTTTCTTTTTTACGAATGTTTTTACTAGAAAGCTTCTGTGAGGAAGTTGCATGATTACTCTGTTCTCTCTCACAGAGCAAGACAATAGAGAGGAAGCAAAACCCCTTTTTTTAATCACATGGTTGAACTTTAATACTTCTCTTTCAGGTTCATATATTATTTCTATTCAGGTTTAAAATTCACTTTTCTTAATTTTTTGTTTCCTTAAAAATATGTTAGCACGATACTTTGTAGCATCTTGTTGTTCTCTTTATAGATAACTTTTCAGGTGGAACCAATTTCAAAATGTTTCCGTGCGACTTCTTTTAATCTTATTGCAACTATATTTCTTTTTCAGGTTGATTAGTTTTGTGTTTTAGGTATAATTAAACCCTTTCTATTTTAGGTATAATATCTTTTCAGTTACTTTTCACTATTTAGGATTTTTCATTTCAGTTACCAACACCATTCTTATGAATGGTGTTAACTTAATACCACTTGCATGAAATTGGATGTTTTCAGTAACACTGTGTTAGTTACTCTCCTACACAATTAACCTTTCTCTTTTTTTTCAGCTTAAGCATTATGTAGAATAATCTCGTTTTTTTACAGATTTTTTTTTAGATGGAGATTTTAATATTAACTTTTCTTCTAGACAGGAGAAATCGGATTTCTTTCAGATGAAATATATTACTACTTTTATTTTAGGTGGAAACGTCTAGAACTAATGTTTTATGTTCAGGATTGTTAGTTCTAACCTTTAACTTTCTGGTTTCTGACTTTACAGGCAAAACGCTGTTTCCTTCATTTTAGGTGAAAACTTGGTGCTAATTGATATAAGTATTTTTAGGTTTGTCGTCGGGTTTAACCTTTAACTTTCTGACTTTTAGTTTGATTTTTTCAGTTCTGATCTTTAGATTTGGAAGCGATGAATTCACGTGAAATACTCGACGCCCTCACGGTTTTCTCGATAGTAAAAAAGGCCAACAGAAGGCGCTGCTGTTTTGGCTTGGAAGCAGTAACTGCGAGTTTTTAATCCAGAGGGTGACGAGATTGCCAAGTATTGAGACGGAAATACTTAAAAACATTTTTTGAAATACATTTTAAAACTTCCAGATTATGTGTTTGTTATCATCTCCCTCCATGTTTCTCCCAGTTTTTGCAGAAGTGTTGATTTTCTTCATAACGCGAGTTTCCCACTGGGCAAAATCTTCAAAATGTCGACGAGAAGGAGTGTTTTCTATAGGAATGACAAGCAATATCTCCCGCTGTTTCAATAGAAAACACACTCCTCCACAGAGACTTTTGAAGATTTTGCCCACTGGGTTGGAACATGCAATTCGTAAGTTTACCAGCTGGATCTATTTCTTCTTTTTAGTCTTCTATTGGTCCAAATAATTTATAAACTCCATGCTTTTTCATAACAGCTAGATCTTTGGTATATGCTCGTAGTTCGAAGCAAAGTCATTAGGGACCTTAAGCAATTGCTACGACAACGAGGACGGCGGCGTGAGTGAAACAAAGGATTCCTATTCTTGGGGATTTGGTTTGGAAAGAAAACCTATTTCGTACCTTGTGACTAGGAAATTGGTCGGTTAATTACATCGTTAGCACATTTTCAGAATCGTTACATACTTTGCGGTCGTACTGAAAACAAAGACACAAAGAATACAAATACTTTTGTTAGCCATTTCTTGTTTTCTTAGTTCATCGATCAAACTTTTCGTAATTTTTGTTTAGTTTTCGATCCTTCATATATCTTTAATGCAATCTATTATTCAATTGAGAGCTACCATAGCAGGAGTAAGGAATGCCTCCCCACAAAATGGAACTACGGTGAAAAGTTTTGTAAAAGTGCTTGAATGTTATAACCTCAGATTGCTACTAACGGTGGCAGTGAATTAATAGATTAATATTCGTATCTTTAAAGTTTGTTGATCTATTCACACGTTTGCACAATATCCACCTTACCTTGGAGTTTACATGTTATTTTTCATATGTTCAAAAGCAAAGTGCTACTTCAGCGGCTTTTCCCTTGAGATTGTTTTCTCCTTTACCATATGGAGCAGGTACAGTCTCACCATGCACGAGCAAACAGATCATGTTCTCTAGACTCTCCATGATTTAGTGATGCTTCATTAAAGTTCCATCCTTTGTTTTAACTGACGTCCCTGGTAGGAGATCATGTCGGCACGTTCCTCAAGAATTCACAGTAGTAATTTACCCCAATTGCAAAAATAAATTTCGCTGAGTTCACAGCTTTTCAGCTGCGCCCTTTTAGGCAATCTTCATAACAAAAAATCACAATTTGCATATTTTTATTATTCTATTTTAAGCAGGGCCGGAAGCAGAATTTTTGTTCCAACAGAAACACACTATAAAATGTCATAAAAATGAGATTTTATGTGTGAAAGAAACTTTTTGAGGCTTTTCTCATGATTTTTACTCTACTGTTCAACTACTGTGGCGGATTTGGACAAAATGGTTTATTTTATAATCTAAAAGTTCGCCCGAACGTTTTCAGCTGAACATTTTAGTTGCAGTTTCGACTATTTACTCAAATCTGTTCTGCAGAATCGTTGCTAGAAATGTTCGGCCGTTGCTAGAAATGTTCTGTTTTATTTGAAAATACTTGTTTCGATCTTGTTGATAAAAATGTTGAATATCATCAGTTGTCGGTAACAATATCAATGAAATATGAGTATGTTCATCTGACAAATCGTTACCACTAATACGGTGAAAACACTTATAAAAATATTTGAATGAATAAGGCAAAGCCTAATCCTTACTCTTTCTTACCCAGACACATTTCACAAGGTTTACACCGTAGAAGCCTGATGATAACGATTTGTCAGACGAACTATATGTATGGAACTCAAAATATCCAAGGAAGATGTTTTTAAACACAATTACAAATTAGCATACAACTATCCATGCAAAGTAGATAAAGCTATTTTACATAATACCGGCTACACGGACCTTAAGTAAATTGGTTTCCTTAAAGCAAAAACATGCATGAACTGCCTTTCGTAATATATATAAAATCAGAACATGACAAGATCAATTCACTTGAGCAAAACCAATTAAGCAAAACAGAAATCAGCCTTCTGATTCTGACATAACACCCGGTACGTTAAGAAAAAACATAGCTGAAGTCAAGCCATCTGAAATTCTCCGTGGAGAAAACACGTGGAGAATGTTTCGCAACAAAGCTTGCTCGGAACTCGCACGGTACAGATGCTACATACACGCTACATTATTGTTTTTAATAAAAAGTCCGTATGTTACATTGCTGTTGCTTTGCTTCCAAACATTTGAAAATATTCGGCCCAACATTTTATATTATTCAGGCCCAATATTTCATTTTTAATATTTTCGTTTATTTCACAGTACAGATATATCAAAACATACTACCAAGACATATTCGCCTGAACATTTAAACATCCGTCCGGACATTTCTAGCAACGATTTTGCAGGAGTAAATAGTTGAAATTGCTACTAAAATGTTCGGACTTTTAGATTATAAAATTAACCATTTTGCCAGACGATTCTGCAGAACGAGATTTGAGTAAACAGCGGAAACTGCTACTTAATGTTCCACTGAACACCATAACATTTGGCCGAATAATTAAATATGTTTTAGTATAAAAGTGCGACGAGTAGGTACTTTTCACAACTGTTATTAGCCCACTAGACACTATGCAACGAGTGGAGAGATCTTGTTAGGCTTAATTAATTAACGTCAAATCTGTCAAAAATTGATCAATTTCAACAATTGGAAGTTCAATGTCAGAATCTTCTTATAATGCACTTTGTGCAAATATTTAGTCGCAACTTATTGCACGCTCTGGACTCTTATGCTTCATTCATGTCAAAACATTGTCCTTCAAACACCTCTCTTCCAGAAAATGGCCAGTGCGAGTAAGACTGTTTGGTAAACCTGCCATGGTTCGGAGCTCATTAATTATTCATGAATGCCGTCAAACACGAATATTAACACAATGTGACTTGGTAAGTCGTCTAATAATTTGCGTTCTTTATGTAATGTCTTAATTTGGAGAACAACATTTTTTTATTACTAATTATTTTTATACAAGGGGTCATTTAAGATGCTGTCGATAAAAAACTTTCCCCCTTCCTCCTCTTGGCTTTAAACGTAAAGTTTCATTCAAGCTATACTATATATACAATCCACCTTTTAACTGACTAACGTAATATATATATTTCCTTTCCCCCACACCCCTTCGTGGCCAAAAGCCAGTGGATTGAAAATCATTTTTATCGACAGATCCGAAATGTAGCACAGGTTGACCGAAAACGTTGGTACGTTAACAAAAAGTTTTAAACTTTCGTTATTGAACATACCTTGAGGAAATTACTTATCACTGGAATTACTTTTTATGAATTTTGGTCAAATCCGCCAAATGAAATTCCGCGAAAAATCCATTTCACACTGATATGCGAAAATAAATTCCTGTGAAATTTCCAAATAATGCCAACCCACAAAAATTAATTCCAATCTTTTTCAAAATTCACTAGTGATAATCTAGTGATAGGTGGATAATCTTCGAGTTACGAATTCGAGTTAAAAACTTCGAGTTTTCAGTTGTGACGTCACAACTTCGAGTTATGACGTCACATGCCATTTTCTATTTTGCTAACTCGAGGTAGGAAAAACATAAATTCCCAGTTAGAGATTAAAGACGTCTAACACTTTTGAAAATTGTTTCTCCTCTACTGCACCCAATTATTGCGCACTACATATCATTGCGATAAGGAATACATCCAAATAGCTAGATTACTTGCAGTTAGCATTTTGCAACTTATTAAATAAACCCCGTTAACTGTCTTGACATTAACACACACGGCAAATAAATCATTTCTTTGAGCCACTCTAAAATAATACCAATAACTAGTTCACATCACCTCTGACAAACGCTGCCATATTTGAATTTTCTCCGTGATAAATATATGTAATATTGTCTTGATTATCCCGACAATCCTTGTTTTCCTTGCAAACCCGTGGTCAAATATTGTGGAGGAGTGTTTTCTATAGGAATAGCAATCAATATCGCCTGTTGTTTCAATAAAAAAACACTCCTCCACGGAGACTATTTTTAAGATTTTTTTTGGAGCAATTAAAGAAAAAGGAAACGAAAAAGAAGAAATCAACATCAACGAGAAAGATACAGAAGGTTGAAACAGTATCCAGCTAGACGAAAGAAAAAGCCCCATTAACAGACAAAAACGATCGAGTCGACGAAGAAGAAGGAAAGGAAAAAGAAGGATAGAAATATTAGGATAAGGATAAATATTAGAAGAAGACAAAGAAGAAATTGTAGAAGAAGAAACTGAGGATGAAGACGAAGCAGGGAATTTTTCCGAATCTGATGAAGGAGGGAAAATTGAAATTCCCAAGAATGTAAAAGATGCTTTCTCTATTGTGTACAAAAGTTGGAAGTCTATCGTTGTAAATGCATGTGAAAAATACTTGAAAGAATGCTATTATGCAGCAATATATATCGATCCTCATAAAAAGCGATCAATGTTTGTTGGAAAGGCTACCCATAAATGGGTACAGGACAGTGAATGGCCTCTTCTTAGATTTTTGAAGCAGAAGACAGCAAACCTCAATGACATTATCTTCGAAAAGCATGAGGATCATTACGACGAAGATATTGCGCCGCTTCGGGCTTATTTCATCGGGATCATACCGTTCAAAATGGAAGATCGAAATTTATGATTTCCAAGCCTTGAGGAAGCTCTATTCGTTCGTTGTGAAGCTTGATCTGCAACATAAATAAAACAAGTTTTTATGTATGGAGAACGATGAATTGTAATTGTAACTAAAAGAAAATTTCTTAAAATATATCAAAAAAAAATTTTGAATTTGGAGCAAGCAAGTTGAAATCGAACATACATGAAGCCATTGCATTGATTGATTAAAAGCGTTTTCCCCGTTGCCTCTCCCAACTCAAAAAATCAACTGAGAATAATGATAATAATAACTATCAAACATAAAATGACATCAACCAAGACTGGTGGATTGTGAATTTAATACAAAAAAGAGGAGAAGGAAAGGTTTTTTCTCTGACTTCTTTATTAAGCATTTGGAAAAAAATCAGCTAACTGCTAACTCGAAGTTTTTAACTCGAAGATTACCCGCCTCGATTTTCTATACTCGTTTCTTCTTTTCACTGTATACAAAACTTTAAAGAGGATGGTACTGGTAGCATTTGTAACACAGTAAATAACCATCAAATGTGCAAAATATATTGTGTTTCATTTTCATCATTGCACGTTGTAAGAATTTGGAATTTCTTTGTTCCAAGAAAATAAATTTCTGTAAAATATATGCCACATTTTCTTATCCACGGAAATTAATAGTTGTGATTTTCATAGCACTTTTATATGAACTATAATACTATCACTATACTTTGCGGCTGGATAAAACTTTCTTAGTGAAATTCCTAAACATTACAATTGAGAAAAATTAGGGGATCAGTCGGTCAATCCAGGGCGTCGACCACAGCCTTTCAGTAAAACTTCCCCTTTCATAAATTGTATATTATTTATATTTTGATAATTATAAAAGCTCAATATAATAATTTTTCATTTTGTAAAACTTTTGTAAGAATTCGACAAGTATGATGCTGAGTGAAGATTAGATTAAGAGTCCATCTGCTGTGTTCTCTCGTTATTTGTTTGTGACTTTGAGGCTCTATAGAAATGAAAAGTATCAGCCCAGTAAAAAATAAATAAATCAGGGAAAAGGCTTTTTTTCCCAACCTCACACCCAGGGTCTCTTGCCTTTTCGATATACGGATAATGGCGACAGAATACCCAAAAACTTTTCCAAAGTGTTTAAAGTATAAAGAGATGCCTTGATCATTAATACTCTATGTTGAAACATTCAGTAATTATCGAGCAAAGAACACCAATGTTTATAAACAATACGTCACATGGAAAGTCATCTATATCGTCTGATTCATTTATAACTGCCTACTTAGTATAGGTAATGATGCAATCAGGCTGTTCGTCAGATGTACACACTTAATCTAGCAATAGAACATTCGTTATCTTTTTCTGTTTTCTTTTCGAACCTCAATACACGTTTTGAGTTCACAAGGTGAGAAAATATATAACTTTCTTTATCCAGTCCATTTTTATTTTTCTGTCCACTTTTTACTTTTCTCCACACTATATACTGGCTGCTGATAATCTGATCTCTAACCCACACAGCAATGTGATTTGATACATCATAGCAATATACATTATTACACGCCTAACCAAAGGAAGGATGAAATCACAGCACCAACTCTCCCCTTTCAAGGATGTTAACCGTGGCGCTCTGGACATCTTAATAATTCACAAAATCAACTGGGCAGAACGTAAACACCGCACTTCTTTCCAGAATGCTGTTGAGTCTTCTCTGAAGTTCTGCAGTGCATTGGGTTCGAGGTTGGGCAGATATGGCCTTCCGTATCAAATAGATCTTTTCATAATAATTTTTTTGTCCATGTTTTTGATTTTTACAAATATTTTATTATATATTATTTTATTATTATATATTCATTGGTGGGATATTCAGTACATCCATCGTCTCGTTTCTAATTTTAACAATTTCTACATCCTTCAGCGTATATAAAAACATCGTAAAATATTTTTCCGTGAGGTATCATTTCTCTTTGTGAACGATTCAAGCGAAACCATTAATAATCAGGGCGAAAACGAGGCGATGGCTGTAATGAACTAATTTATTAAAAAGTCTATCAATTCAATTCTATGGATGGCAGCTTCAAGCAACCGGTCAAAGTAAAGTTGGTGAATCATAATGGCGGATCTGTGTTCCGTAAAGATATTCGTTCCAACAGTGTCACAGTACTCAATGTAACGGCGTTCACCGGAAAGGCGCGTAAAACAGTAGTCTCCAGACCTCTTATGAATCCTTTATAGCCTTCGAAGCGGATGATTTCCCGAATACAATTTAAATAGTTAACATACATGCCATGTGGCGTGAAACCGTTTGCCTGCACTCTAGATTTTATAACATCAATTGGATAACACTGCACCCAGGATATAATACCGCACAAGCCACCTGCCAATATCAAACGCCATAAACTCAAACTACAGTCGCCATTCACATTATCTGAAGGTTTCAACTTCTCACACAAATAAGCGTATGTGAAGAAGTAAACGCCATAACCGGGTCCATCCCGCATTAGTGTTATCCAATAACCACAAAATACGCCCCTTACGCCCCTAGTCTTGTAAAATTGCTGTAAGACGTGAAACGGTCCTTTGAATTTCTTTGTATTCGGTGCAGTAATTTGTTTCCCGATTCCTTGAAGTTGAAGTTGGATTTTGGCTAATTCAACGGGACCGGCTAACATCGTCTGTAACCCTCCTGTAATACAACCCGCGTAAAACTGACTTTTCAGATCAGTACCGCCCATGTGATTCATCAGTCCACGTTGGATACCAAAGAGAAAGGCATTTTGAAGAGATACACCAAGAAGGGGAGAGGTGACGCCTTTAAAGAAACCATGAACCTAAAAGTTACAAACAAGAGATAAAAAAAAAGATATTTGGTATAGGTTGTTGTAAAACAACCCAGTGGGCAAAATAGACTTTTTGAAGATTTTGCCCACTGGGTCTTTGTACAGTCCTTCCATTCTCATATATTATTAGGGACCTTTTAGCAACTGCGACGGCAACGAGGACGTGAGAGTAATCCCCTTGAGTACTCGGAAAAACAATGAATCACAAAGCGATGAAAGTTTGAAGACTTGATCGATGAACTAAGAAAAAAAGAAATGGCTATTCGAAACAGGATAAAAGCAATACAATTATTTGTATTCTTCCGTCGTTGTTTTCAGTACTACTTCAAACATTAGGAGTCACGTGTTTGGAAACGTGAAAATGGGCTAATGATGTAATTAACCGACCAAATTTTTCCCAATGGCATAGCATGAAATAGATTTTCTTTCTAAACGAAATCCACAAGGAAAACGAATCCTTTGTTTCACTCACGTCGCTGTCGTATTTGCTTAAGGTCCCTATTGCGAAGAAAAGGAAAAAAAAGTCTCGGTACGAAGTTAGTTGCGTATTAAGGTGGAAACCCCATAAAAAAATCAAAATTGCTATAATTTGTGTTTTATTGATTTCATTGGTATGACGTAACAGATTGCGGTGGCCATTTTTTAGATGTGAGGTGTTGATTGGTTGAGACGGTTTTTAAAGAAAACGAGGCTTTAAGAGTCCGGAGCATGATATGAGCGAAAACCATTTGCACAAAACCCCATTTTATCGGATTTTCTG
This sequence comes from Turritopsis rubra, assembly GCA_039566895.2. NCBI lineage: Eukaryota > Metazoa > Cnidaria > Hydrozoa > Anthoathecata > Oceaniidae > Turritopsis > Turritopsis rubra. The sequence continues at coordinate 10,483,020 of CM077626.1, read as the reverse complement.
ACGATTAAAACTTGAAATAGACTCTCCATACGACTAGATAATCGAATCTCACTAAAACTCTCCGCTCATATCATATTAGGCAAGTGCTAATAACAACTCTTAAAAGTAGCAACTCAATTGCTTCAGTGTTCTTGAGACATCTTTGCCAGCAACTCAGAAATGTAGTTTTTGAGAAAATTAAGCTTAAAGAAAATTCATAGGACTTCAGACCATTTTTTTCGGATTTTGAAGCACGTTCACGCCTTCTGACATGAAACGGATTGCACCCAAAGACGCCAACACGCCATCTCGCCATAGAGCACCAATCAACGCGTATTGAAACTCTGGTTATATATTTATGTTCATTTGCTTTTGGAACGCTTGTGGCGAACAGTAGCCCTCAAGATATAAAAATTATGTGGAAAACATTTTTCTTAAAACACTGTAGTGTCCTTTAAACACAAAATCTCACATCTGATTTTTTGGATATTTTAAGGGGGTTTCCACTTTAAGTTCTCCCTCTTCGTTACTTACCCCCTCTTTGATGAATATTTGACGAACACAATCCAGAAGACTTTTATATTGAATTTTCGACGATCCTCCTGATACGGTTTGCAGTCGTACCTGCAGATCAATATGAAAATGCACGGTAAAATGGTAATACCGCCTTACTGGAATTATAGCCGGACCTACAATAAACGCCGGTTTAACACAGTGAAACCTCTCTATAGCGGACACTTTTTGCAAGAACCTCCTCATAGCGAACACATATTTTTGATCCCGATGGTGTCCGCTATAGAGACGTTTGACTGAAAAATTAATATTTTTCACAAGAGATACAAAAACTTATATAATATATGTAATTAAGTAAAAAGAGACTTAAGCTGACGAAGAAAAGAAAGCGATTTTAAAGCATACGAGACTGTAAATGAATTACTCGAAATGTCAAATTGAGGTGAAGATCTGCAGAAAAACTGATGAAACATGTTTTTTATTAAGAACGGCTAGGTTTCTTTATTTTTTTGAAATAATTGAGGCTGAAATTGTTATTTTTCGCGTTCTTAGCTGAAACCTTCGAAAATGTGAAAATCTCGAAATGGACGTTCAGACTTAAAGGAAGTTGTGAGAAGTTATTTCACCTACCCGAGTGTCAAAAAGAGAAAAAAACAACAACCTACATTAATGTTTTTCAAAAAAACTTCCAACATTTGAAAAAAATATTCGAGGCTAAGCTTCAGATGTTCTTAAGATGTTTTTGGTCAAGCCTCATCTTATATGTTCTTATAAACTAGGTTTGTATAAAAACGTGTAATAGAGATGAAAAATGATTCCATTTCATATTATCTTAAGGTAGTAACAGGGGAAAAAATAACCAATTTTTCGAAATTTATCAAAAATGAGTATGATACATCTTTAGAATCCTTATTCTATCTACTTTCATATACAAGAAATCAATTTAGCAAAAAAATATTCATTATCCATATATTTCCCTTAGAATCAGCACGATTACTGGTTCTTATCCCTTAGCAACGCCCTTAGCAACACACTTACTCTAATATATACAGATAGAAGGGCGCTACGAACCTCAAATTCTCAAAACCTCAAAAACAAAAACAAAACAAAACAATCAAAACATTTAAAGTTTTGAAAAGTTTTGATAATTTTTAAACTTTGATTTCTCGATTTGGATTTTTCGCAGGATTTTCAGCGGTTTAACAATAATAACTTTTGATAGAATTGAGCTTTTGATCTGAAATTTTCAACATTGCTTCTTTCTAATATTTAGGATGTTTTGAAGGAAACAGATTTTCAGATAAACAGGTTGCAGCTTTTACATACTGGACAACTTCTGATACTTTTTCATCTTTTTCCCTTTTTCAAGTTTGACGGCCAACCTGGTTTCAAAAACATTACTCACAAAAATTATTTTTCGTTCAAAACATTCCTTTACTATCTATGAGCACACCTTGAAAATTTGAATAGAATTGCATGTACCAATAAGGATGTATCTTTGTTACAAGTAAGGATGTATTTTACGGTCAAAATTAATTAATTATGCGCATAATTAGTGACGTCATGGTATTTTTTTCAAAATTTTTATCTTTTCCTATTAGTTTTTATACTAGTAACTGTGATGCAAGAGAGTTTTTTGAAATTCCAAATATTTCTGAAAAAAAAGTGCTTTTCCCCTGTTACCACCTTAATGAACAAAATGTACCAATATCCAAAAATTTAAGCTTTTTTGAGCAAATACAGTGGAATCTCTACAAAGCGCACAACATTGGCGCGTAAAAAAGGTGTCCGCTTTATAGAAATGTGGGTTTTATAGGGTGTCCGCTTTATATTAATGTGGGTTTTATAGGGTGTCCGCTTTATAGAAATGTGCGTTTTATAGGGTGTACGCTTTATAAAGATTCCACTGTACCGAATAGGGAGATAAAAACAGTTTACCTTGACAGTGTCAAACGGATGGCCCACAAGTATCCCAACACCACCTATTAGACAGATATTAAATTTTTAAACTCCCACGTGTAACACAGGCCCAAGAAGATTATCGCTACACGCAACGCCACTGGAAGATATTCTCTCATTCTCGCAATAGGGACTTTAAGAAACTAAGATGAAAACGAGGACGGGAACGTGGGAAAAGAATGCTAATTTTAAAAAATATATGAAACACAGCGTAAGGAAATTCAGGATAGCGTGAGTGTTTTGGAAGACTTTTTTATATGCAGTGAATATAAAACTGAAATGCTATCAAATATAAAATTTACAACTTTAATCACGCCCTCGTTGTCAGCAGCACTTAAAAACATTTTAAAAGGTTTTCACGTTGTCTAAAGAACCTGAAATTTCTACTAATGAGGTAATTACTTAATAAATTTTCCCAATGGATATTTCGAAGTGAGCTTTTCTTTCTTACTGAATTCTATAAGAAAACATTGTTGCTGTCACAGTTTCTAAAAGTCCCTAATATCTAAGCATTACCCAATCATTACTTGAGGTAGATGCTTTCCCTTCCTTATCATAGTAAGCTTCTCAATACAATAGCAAATCGGTAATCGAGGCTGAGAAAAATGTTGATCGTTGGACGCCGGTGATAGGTCCAATGGAAAACAACAATTAACTTCTCAGAGGTTCACTATGGCTGACAAATTTTTGCATTGCTCTTTCATTTAGCAACGCACTCTAATTTTAGCGCAATTCCCTAACGACGTCAAACTGTTTACAGAACAAAGCATTTGCTAAACAAAGGTTTGACAAGAAATGACAAGAAACGTTTGAGAAACGTTTTAACTCGTGGTTGACGAATAGTTGGTATTATATATGACTGTTTTTTTAAGTTACTTATTTTGAATAAACTAGTTGGATTATATTAATTTTTTACTATGTCATGTCCCAAAAATGAAGTTTACAATACAATACAAAAGATCCATCGACAACAATAATTAGATATAGTGGAATCAGTTTGGCAAAAAATGTTGGCGTTTTTAAAAAAATCGGGAAAGGTGTATTGAGCATGACTGAAGGCTGAACTCAAATATACCGATGCTAATTTCTTTTTAAGAAAATCCCAACGTACTGTACTCACCTCCTATACAACCAGCTACAAAACCGGACATATCCATCATTTAACAATATAAGACCTTACTTAAATCCGAGAACCACAACTCGCTATCAAATCTCTTTCAAATCACTCTATCAAAACAAGATTTTCTTGTCAGTTTAATGTAGCATGAAACTTCATACGTAATGCAACCATCCACCCTCGAGAACTTCAGATAGCGACATTCGACGTATATTGGTTCAGAAAATTGCATCTCTTTTTCGCACACGTACAAGTCACATGATACATTCAACACGAAAAAAAAGATAAACAGTATGCGAGTATACATAGTTTTCTCAGTTTCTCAGTTTTTTCGAGTTAAGCGAATCTCCCGTTAAGTCGATTCTTTCTTCAGTAAAAATTATAACAATACAATGTCACAACATTAACATTCACTGGAAGAAGTTTCGTATATCTTACTTACTGAAAAAGCAAAATATATGTTTGCCTTTACGCAAAGAATTAATGAAAATGAAAGAAATTTAAATTTTGTAATTCAGTAAGTCTTTCGAATTCCTCGAAGACTTAGGGGCTGATTACATGATCATCTTTCATCCCGTGTGTACGGGGACATCTCGGTTAGCGGGCCAGCTCACATTGTGTAATTGATTCTCTTGCTATTATATGTATACTTTTCATCCCGGCCACCGAAGGTTTAAACTGTTAGTTCCGGCCTAAAGCATTGAATAAGTCCCACAGACTTTATACTTTATAGAGTATCTGTAAATTCTACTGATGGACAGTGATAGTTTTAAAGTCTTCTCGTATATAACTGTAAAGTGAATCGTCACTGTTTTGAGGGCCCAACGATGTGGTGTGTTTATAATGAGATTTGCTGCTTCAGATCAGAAAATCTACTTTAAAGGGCAATAATTGAACAATACTAAGATACATGTGCTACAGAGAAGGGCGGCTTTTTCTTCAGTTTCAAATTTTTGCAAATTCTTAAAAGGAATTTGATTTTACTATTAGCCTTATTCCACATATCTGTGCTATGAGGCCAGTCTAGTATACTAAGCTCACCTCTTTTCTTCAGGAGGAATTCTGAGTAAATTGACGGCAATGAAAATTGGGAAAACGAAAAGGGTAATATTCGATAGTAGAACGCCAACATGAACAGGAAAAGCGAAGAGTTGAGTGTCCTGACTAATAGGAGGGAAGAAATTCAATCTCTTGTCCAACTAGACAGGGAATATTTTAGAACAAACTGCCAAACAAGGTAACTGGACACTTTTCGCTTTGGATGAAATCATTATAACCCAAAACACTCAATTTCCATGGTGCGCCTTTTTTCTTAGGTCCTCAAAGTCACGTCACAGACGATGTCATCTATTATGTTGAATCAAAAATTTCATCTTCCAATGATTACGGTTCATTGAGTCATCAAATGAAACAGAATGAAAGGGGGAATCAGCAATGTCCTTAGACTAAAATGGGTTTGAAATCAGGGTCCATGTTATAATAGGGGTTAGGTACTAGATAGAAAGCAAGTTCTTTTAGAACATTGACAAAATTGCTCACTACATACTCCATAAATATCAGTTCTTCCCAAATTTCTAACCAAAATGACTAAGATGTTGTCTCATTTTATGTTTATCACATTTCAACATAGTCCCTCCAAAACTCAAAAACTGAATTCAATAATTAGTGCAGTTGAATTGCTTAGAAAAAGTGCATGTTTCAATAAAAGAGTAATACAGGGTCTCTAAGATGGAGTGCTCAGTAGCACTCATCCTCCGGGTAGACTCTGTTTACCATTCATTTCCTGACGAGCCTACACCTAAGCTCACTTTTGTTACTGTTAAAAAGAGTTTTTCCCTTTCTAGGTGGTTCCTAACCCCTATTTTAACAGGGACTAAAATATGCACATTTCGTTTTCCCGACTAATTTCCTTCGCGATCTTTCCTATCTGCGAACATATCACCAAAACATTGTTCATGTTAATACATGATCGAAAAGAAAAGTTATTCACAACTACTTTGAGACACCACTTGATCTGTGCATCTCATACAGTAAATGATATAAATGATTTATTGGCCACTTTCGCTTACAGGGAGTGGTGCTTCTAACACAGAAGAAAAACTATTACTGAGATCTGCTAGAGCTATTGGCTAGCTGCTACTAAGGTTTGGTTGCTTTGTATCTTACGCGGATCAATTTTCGCGTTGATTAATTTTCAAGGAAATGCAATGCTAAAAATTCAAGCGCGGTGTATAACCTCTCTTTTCTAAATTTACCCAAAATATCAAGAAAATACGATTTGAAGTAACAACCCATATCTTTCAAAGTTTATCTCAAACACTTCCATAGGATGAGTTGATGTTAGGAGATGAACGTTATAATGCATTTGGCGCTATTTCAAGGATGTAAATATCAAAGACATGTAAAAATATATTTTTGTTTACACTCTTGATCGAAAATGATCTTTTTCAAATCCCTATCCTCGCGGAAATAAATCCACGTGGAATTTTTATGGACTTGGAGGCAGGTAAAGTTGTATAACTCGGAATTTTAAAGAAAATTAAAATCTCGGGTTATATAACTCGAGAATTTAACTTTAAATAAAATCTCGAGTTAACATTTTTTATCATGACGTAATTATGACATCATAACTCGAACTTTAAATAACTCGAGAGTAACCTGCCTCGTGAACTTGCCGTTCGCGAAAATAAATCCACGTAAGGTACCTTGAAAGTGTTCTTTATGACTAGAACCCAGTGCGCAAAATCTTCAAAAAGTCTATGAGGAGGAAAGTTTCCTATAGCAACGGCAAGCAATATCGCCTGCTGATTTAATAATAAAAAAAACACTCCTCCACAGAGACTTTATTAATGTCCCATATCTTACACCTTACTACACCATCAGTATTTGGCTAAGTACTCTGTCTCTCTCAATATCCAATCCTTGAAACGAACATCAGGCAGCTATTCTAGGCGATAACTGTTGCTTCCTCTTTTCATCATGCCTAATATTTTACTTTCCCCTAAAAAACAAGTTATACATAGTTACAAAGGCTTAATTATACTATCACCATCATGACAGTTTTGCACAAAGAAAAAGCCATTGATGAGAGAGATGCTAATCCTGATTTTTGACTTCCTGATGAAAATATTCCTAGAAGTTTCAAGAGCATCGTGTATACACAGCCTTTTGCAATTACGGTTTAGAAAAGTTAGAATAGTCCAAAAAAGTATAACCAGTATATCCCAAGTACATTCCAATAAAATTCCATTTTCCCCAGTAAAAATCCCAGTATAGTGGCCAACCCTGTAGAATTGTATGAAATAATAACTTCATCGAAATATTCTCGAAATGCATGAACATTTTTCTTCTGCCCAATGAAAAAACACATTACGTAACATAATAATAAGAATAAAATACATTAAGCTCGGTTTACACCAGTGCGATATCTCTTATTGCATATTCGTTTGAGCGAAACCTCTGTGGGACATAATTTAATGCTTTAAATATGTTTCAGAGCGAAAGCATGCCAATAGAACACGGAAATCGCCATCGCATAATTCTAGTTTTCATGTCCCTGGGTGTTAAGATAGCCGAAAGTTCAGATAACTAAGATCTTCTTGCTGCCTTTGTATTCCGCTTGCTGTCTAGCGGCTTTTGTTTTTTTAATAAATTCCGAAATATTCCGCAAGCCAATCAAATGGCTCACTCACTGATCACGTGGAGAAAACAATAGCCGCTGCGCACTTAATATTCCGCCTAGTGGAAATGATTTAATGATCGAAAACTGAAAAATAATCGGAAACAAAAAGCCTGTTGCATGGGTCAGGAAGGAATATGGAATTTAGTGTAATTAATTTATCGGGGAAAAGAAATCGCGAAGGTGACTAAAATTTTCCCCGATTATACTTTATTTTTCCCCGACAACGTATATAGTCTAACAAGTTTAGGTTTGTGTGTGTTTAAATACAAAATTGAGGAATAACAAATTAGCGTTATCGCGTAATTTTTCATTTTACGCGCCAGACTTTGTGGCGCCGGCGTTGGAATTAAATTCTGCGTTAAGCTTTTATCTCCAGCAGGTGAGGAGTAAGCTTAGCTGCGGTAAGAGAGATCGTACTGGTAGAAACCCAGCTTGAGAACGAATGAGCTTTTATAAAAAGCAATTAGAAATGTAAACACCAATATTAAGGCAGATAACTGTCGGAGTGATCGAAAAAGTGAACGGTATACACAGAATCCGATCAAATTGACTTTTGTCGGAAGTTCCTAATCTTCGAAAAGTCTATGCGGAGGAGTCTTTTCTGTAGGAAGGGCAAGCAAAATCGCTGCTTATTAAAGTGTTTTTCGTTGTTCTTTCTTTGCAAATGCATGGTGGCAATTGTATGTATTGTATTTGTGCCGTGCAGAAGCGAACAGACGGAAATCTTGCTCAGGATCGGCACAGCGTATAACATGACGTTCCAGTTGTGCCGTGCTAAGCCATGCCATTGGTACCACTTAAGTTCGACGTATAAAACATATGCTTATCATACAGATGGAGCAAAACTCGATTAGACCAAAAAGCTAACCGATCTAATGGAAACATAGACTAATGGAGAACCTCTTCCAAAAAGACCTGCTCCACTTTTTGTTGTACAATATCAGAACACTGAGACGTCTGGAGGGTATAATTGAAATCAGAAGCATCAAACAGCATGCAGTAAATTTTCCTGCCCTGTGTTGCTACAAACAATGTGATCTTTGTTCCCATGGTAAATCCCTTGTCCATATTCAATACGAGACTAGCTAAACCAGGTTTACGGTGAGACCACGGCCATTTTTCGTCAGAAGGAAAATTCCAGGACAGTTCGACCATGTTGTTCTCCAATCCACAATCAGCATGAAGTTGAAACCTGTTCTTGTGAACAAAATACTGTAACAATAGCGAACCAGAGTAGTAAAGTAAAATCACACGACAGTTGTTGACGCGCGTGAAGACAGGTGTACGCGCACTGAATAGACACGCATGACAGGGATCACGCACGATTAGCTTCAACACAGTAAAATCCACAAGATTCCACACAATTACGCCGTGATCAGAAGAGCATGCAACCACGTTCTCATTCACTTGGATAAATGGTTGCAGATTATTAATTTCCCTTTCAAAGGAGAGTTCGGACAGAAACGATACAAGACCATCTCCAGTGATCGCAAACACCTACACAGAGGAGAGAAAACAATTTTTCAGATTTATCATTATTCCCTTACGAATTAGAAATTAAGAACAATTGCTAGGAAACAGACGAAATGGGAAAATATATTTTCAGCTCAACCGCGAAATTAAGATGCCACAAAAATAAACAAAAACAAACAAACATGCGAGCATTTTGGTTTCATGTTTTCTTTGAAATTCCCGAAATATTACAATTGACAAACAAACAAAATCCCGCGAAATTAAAATGCCGCGATCATTTCGAAAGCAAAAGGATGGAAACTTGATGAAATAAGGATAAATATATCAACGAAACATTTAGGATAGAGACACGTCAACAGTGCACATCAACACCGTTAGATAAATTACCTTTACTGCTTTGCTAGATCTGACAATAAGCAGATTATCTGAATACACATCTTTCAAAGTCGAATTATCGACCTGCACAACTTTCAGCTCTTCAACAGAACTTTCGTCAAAACAACCGATCTTTCGAATCATTCTATATGTCTGCAAGTGCCATGTTATAACGCTCTTGCCATCAGAAGAGACAAGAATACAACCAGAAATATCAAGACTATAGACTATAAAGACATAAATGCAATTTAGCCGAGTGCTGTTGTCTTGAAGACTTTGTAAACAGGGAATAAACTTTCGCAAATGATCCTATTTGAAATTTTTCGCGACAATAAACTTTCGCGAATGACCCCTTTTGAATTGTTTCGCGATTGGCTGTACAAAGGATCATCCTCATTATTTTTAGGGGGATTACGCAAATTATAAAGAGTAACAATATTTTGGTTCTACTATATTTTTTCTTTCTGAAAAACTATCAAACTAATCAAAACTATCACCTTAAGACAGGGGAGCGGCACACAGGGAGGGGGAGGGATCTTGATACATCATTTGCGAAATTAAAAACGGTGAAAATTTTTTTCCCCAGGAATACTACTTATTATTATTATTATTATTATTATTATTATTATTATTATTATTATTATTATTATTATTATTATTATTAATGTTTACCCAGGATATTGTGAAAATCTTTTCCATCCCACATAAGATATTGCAAGGGTAAAAATCTTTATTATTTTTAATTTTTTTACTTTATTATTTTTCCGGGAATTAACTTTCGCGAATGACCTCTTTTTCAAGATTTTTCGCGGGATCATACCTTCGCGATTGTTGCAAAAAAATCACGAAAGTTTTTTTCCTTTAAAAGTAATGGGCTTTAATAGGTTTAATTTTCATAGGCAATAAAATCAAAAAATGTTTTGCCGACCCCCAACCTTCATCAAAAGCTTTTCACAATCTTTCAACCAATTTGTATTTCCATTGGGGCTTTTTGTGGGGTAGATTATGCACAGTAACGTTGCTTTGAAAGAAAAAACCTAATGATTAATGTACAGGAATCAATACAATTTACAGTAAAAACCTCTCTATAGCGGACGCCATCGGGACCAAAAAATATGTGTCTGCGATAAGGTGTCCGCTATATGTGATGTCTGATATAGAGAGATCTCACTGCACTGTTTCGATTCCTGTAATCACATTCGGAACTAAAGCAGTAACCTGGTTTCACAGATCCTTCGAAACGATGGATACATTTTCCTGTATCCCATTCCCAGATGCAAATGGTTCGATCAAAGCCACCAGTAATTAACTTATCATCGTAGATCTTGATATCAGCACACTGGTGAGCTTCAAAAACACAGATTTTCTTGTGCGGAAAGTCTGTATACTTTACCACAATGTGACGATCTTCACGAGCTAAGGACATAAAGATCAGAAGGATATAAAATGCACTGTGCATTCAGTGTTAATAAGTGTTAATTTCACATTTAACTGTCGAATCTCATTACATTTCAATTCTTTGTTCACGTATGACATGATGTTCGAATTCCGATCGGATTTTCCAGATACCTTAAAAATTAAAGCATTTTCGCGGGAATTTAATTGATCGAATTCACAACAAAATTCGTGAAAATTTTTCTTCCCGCGAAAATTTCTTACCTTTAAAGTTTCAAAAGCATCAACTTTAAATTCCAAAATATGAATTCTTACTTTAAAGACAATCTCTTCACATAGCATATTTTCACAGAAACTGATAAAAACACAAAAATAAAAAAATAAACAAATAAATAAAGAGATATACCATAAGCGAGAACTTTTGAATTCATTGTCATGACAACGTTGCTACCACGACTATCGTGATCTATGATGCAGTTAAACCCAGCTTGTCTCTTCAAATTATTGATCAGCTTCCTTCCCATGACAAAACTAGCCGACATCCTGCAAGAGTCACTGTATTTGATATTAGTTTCTGTATCATCGCCATCTGGTGACGGGAAAGTGAACAACTTCTCCCCGATGATTGTCAAGTCTTCGCATTTTCCAGCCTTTTTCATCCTCTTCTGCTTGGCATGGCATTCTTCACTGAGCTGAAAGCCATCTTTATCAATACAATAAGCGTTCAAATGTGGCTGCCACACCTTATCAAAACATTCAACGCGAAACTTCCACAGAGAAGACACTTCACGACATCGCAGCAGTGACGTCAAGTCCAAATAGGATAAGATTTTCTCGGCTATTTCCAGCGGCACCTCCGCAATAATATCATACTTAGTGATATCAACTATTCTCGAGTTAATCCGATACTTGACCTCTGGTTTACTCGCGTGTAACAGCGTCTCCAGAATACGAAGTTGGTTTTTAACATCGGATGACTTGAAAGCATTCAGGAATTCATTTTCATTTTGACTATTCAACATTCTTTCAAAATGGTCATTTTTATGGAAACTACAAATATATAAAATCAAACAGGCAAAAAATTAATATGGACAGAATGTTTATTCTTGGTCAATATAGGTGACACAAAATAAAGGCCAGGGAAAATGAGTCCAAACATATTATCAATGTGTATACATCCAACATGTTTTCGATGCATTTTCATCACTGATTGAAACATTCGATTGGTTTTTACTCGAGTAAAGACCAAACAAATGACAGAGGACGAAATTCATCCAACCATACCAACAAATGCACCCGACATATTTCATTCTGCACGTTGAATTCATATTCGCTGACCTTAACAGTGACTATTATTCATAAAAAAAATTTTTTTTTTCATCTAACAGTGAAAACCATACGCAAAACACGATTTATGTAAGTTTCACAATAAAAACTCTCTAATATCTTTCACAAAGAAGAAATTCATTTTTACACATAATAATACTATTACACACACTGGTGAGAAAAAATACTTGTAAACAATATTATTTCCAGTGACAAAATATTTGAAGGAAAAATTTGGCTTAGAAATTTTTATAATAATTATATTAAAATAATTCATATTTTTCTCTTATCAGGGAAAAAAAAATTGGGGGAAAATGACTAATATTTTCCCGGATTTTTTCCCCCTGACTTTACTTAATTTTTATGAACCCCCCGATAAGGTATAAGTATACAGATCTATCTCAATAATGGAAAAAATTAATTTTTTTATCTTCTAATTTTCTAATACATCTTCTAATATAAAGTGATATGTTTTCAATTCAAGCACTTCTTGACCAGCTCATCAACATTCCTTTCATAATCTTTCGGATACTTCTTGAAGTGACCAACATGTTCCGAGTCCTCCCATTCCTTGAAAGAAACGTCGACACCCAAGAGCTCACGCTTTTGTATAAACTCTCTGATGTCTTTAGATGGTGCTAGTTCATCGTTTGATGAAAACAGAAATAGCTGAGGCGAAGTAATCTTCGACCGTTCCATCTTGTACATGAAACTTTTAACGTCACTGTTGTTATTGACAACATGTAAGACGGCCCATCTCAATATGGGTGCAATCATCGTCCGAACTAAAACATTTTGCATTTGCCCGAATGCCCTTTGTACGATTGCAACACTTTCTACGTTGGGAACAATGGGACAACTGTCAAAAATTGTGCCTTTAACATTTGCACCAGGTAATGATTCCGAATTCCAGTTTTCAGTAAGTAAACAATATATAGCACATCCAGCATTACTAAACGGAAAGAGTATGACAGGACGTTCCGGATTTACCGACAATAAATCCGAAAATACAATTCTGACGTTTTCAGTCTCCTTTCGACCAGCACTGCTCGTACGGAGAAGAGAATTTAACAGTGTTGTAGTGACGCACACAATTGTGAAATTTTTCTCTTCGAATATCTTGCTGTACTTTCGTAAATGCTTTAATTTTCCATTACCCCAGCCAAATAAGATGACCAATGGCGACTTCTGGCTTTCATCATTGTTAATGATAGTTATCTGCTTTGTAAGATGTTCCACTTTCAAACTGGCTTGAAAACCTGAACTGCTGGAGAAGTTCAATTTTGCAACTGGTTGCTTTATCAGCCTTGTTGCTACTCGTAGCATCTAAATTGATATTGCCAGAACTTTTTTGGGGGAAATTTTAAAATGACTAATGAATGATCATTATGAAAATGACTATCTTAAAAGAAGAAACGCCATACCTTCCAGTAAAGTCTATTTTTGCCAACGCCAAACTGCAAGTCCAACCAAACCTAGAAGTTACAGCAGTAGTTTTCATTGAGAATATTACGCAAAAATTACAATAGTTTATAGTGCAATACCGAACAATAATTTATAGTGTTTAAGTATCTTGAAATTTGTCGACATGAATTTTTTTTTTTGCATTTTTGCAATGAGCAGTGTTCTTCCTTTTTTTTTTATCATATTTACCAAATCTGTTTTCATTATGTCTCCAGACAGTTTGTTTCTCATGAAAGTGGCATTTACATTTATTTTGATTAATTGAACCAATATTATTATTTTTTACTACAAATCAAATTAGTGAAAACAGAGAATTCGATTGATTTTTCTTTATTTTCACAATTGGATTTGCCATAAAAATCAAATTTGTTTCAATGAATGGAATAATGTAAACAGCGCTTAAAGACAGAGTCCTGTTATTGATCGGAAAATACTGTTTGAGATTGCAATAACAATTGACCAGTAAAAATTGGATTGACAAATGTTACAGTCAAATTGTGATGATGGAAGATTGTTGCAACACTAGTACCGACTATTGTTCTTTTCAAAAAAAGATCACAAAATAAACAGAAATAGAAATAAAGCAAAAATCTCAAAGATACAATCAAAAGATACAAAACAGGAATGAAACGAAAACAAGAAGCCTCCGGCTGGAAGATTTCTGCAGAGATGTGAAATGTATATCATATATGAGAGGAAAAAATACTTATTTTAAAAGTTTAGTTTAATTCGCCAAGGGTGATTGGCGTTAATGACTTCCCTTTTAGAGTAAACTAGAGCCCGAACAGGCTTTCTGCAAGTGAGCTTATTTAAAACCAATCTGCAATAGGAAAAGCTTCCTCTCAATGTTCTGCTCTGTGTAGTGTCATAGGTACATTTCCCAACCCTATTAACTAAATTTTGCCCGAATCGCCCTTTTTTGGCCAAAATATGCAAAATGGTTCACAAACTTGAAACCAGCCCCATCAAATTGCTCTACATGAAAATTGAAGCACTTTCCAAATTTGGTCCAAATTGTGCCTAAATTACCCTTTTTTGGCCAAAATATGAAATATGATTCACAAATTTGAAACCAACACTATTGAATTGTTCTGCATGCAAATTTTCATGGATAGAAGCCCTTTCGTAATTTGGTCCATACTGTGCCCGAATTGCCCTTTCTTGGCACAGATAAGAAAAACCATTCCCAAACTTGAAATCAGCACCATTGAAATGTTCTACTAATTTTCGTGAAAATTGAAGCACTTTCGAAATCACCTTAGACTAAAAACTGCGGTCATCAAACAACCGCAGGCTATACCCTCAAACAGCGTTCATCGAAAATAGATTCCTCACAAAAGTAAACCAAAGATTTCCTCTTTTAGGCAGGCAGAAATCAATAAATGACTGACAAAAACAAAGTATTATTATAAGGAAGAACTTACTGGTAAAGTTTTCGATGTATGTAAGAACAACAAGAAACATGTTATACAAGTAATATCAAGTCGATAGGCCAACGTCTACGACAAACTGAAATCTCAAAATATCTGAATTCTATCTCTACTCAACAGCAGTATCATGTGCAAAATGATACATAATAGACATACAAGAAATAATCAAACATAAAGGAAGTAGGATTTATACGAGATGGATGAAGGCACATCTGACACACAAGGACAAAGCAAATAATCAAATAAAATAATCAAATAAAAATGCAACAAAAACAATGAAACACAAAAAACAAGAAAAATCCATCCTAATGGAAACCAGACCATAACAAAGATGCTCTCCTTTTGTGTTAGTACATAGATTTCTTTTTGTAATGTGCACAATGTGTATATAGCCACATTCTAGGAAAACTACTGTACAACGTTTTGAACAGCTGTATTAATTAACAATTAATATGGTCAGGTCCGTTTATAATACATTGAAAAAATTACAATACAAACTGAACAATTCCTGAAAGTAACTTTAAATACATGATTAGAAAAACCTTGTGACCAGTGTGCAGAAAGGGAATCTTCTGGTCATTGCAATAGTTAATATACGAAAATGAAAAAGAAAATTACCAAAAGAGGTAAACAAAGCAGCAGATTTGCCAATACGAGATTGAAATTTCTGCGATTGATAAAGAATGTAGCCAGATGCACCAAGGGCTCCACTAGATCCAACTAGTTTACACGCAAAGCAATCTTTAGTTACAGCAAGCTAAAAACAAAACAAAACAAAACAAAAAACATGTAATAGCAATTCTGTTTTTAAGACTTCACCTGGTGATTATATAATTCAACATAAAATATAATCACCAGCAATCGAAATAGCGGTTCACACTTCGCAATTTGTTTTTCACTTTCATTGAGTCGAATTTTTCTCAATTTCATGAAATTGTGAATCAAACTTTTTCAAACCAGGAATAACAAAAAGAGTTTATGGATAATGTTTTTTTCCTTCTTTCATAATAATATTTTCTTCTCAGTATTTATCAAAGTCACATGCGTTAAGAAAAAAGAAACTTTAGTTTTACTTCTGCCACTGTATTTATTGAAGCATGTGTATAAAAAACAAAAAGAAAATTTCATCTGTCCAGTTGAAACTAGGTAACATTAGTCTGACTTTACTGTTCAAGAGAGAGGTAGAGCAGTTAGGAAAGTCAACTGGAATTCTCTAGGACATTATTTTTTATGAATGCAGTGGGCCTGCTGTTGATAGTGTAAGCTTAAATGTCTAGTGCCATCACAGTAGAGGATATTTTCCTAAGGGTGCCAATCCCACAGGAATGGCGATGTCTTATAACTAAAGTTTCATCAAATAACAATCACATTGAATTTTCGTTGTAAGCTATTTTATAAATTTTACATACTCACCAAGTTCCATGACATACATGAATTTTGATAAATAAAATGATTGATTGTTTGCTTTGTACTTCGTTCGAAATATTTGAATAGAATGTATTAAATGAAATGGATCCCTCTTTTTGTTTTCGTTTCTTTTCAAAATGGTTTCACTTACGTAAATAAAATACGTGTAGGAATGGAGTATTAATAATTTTTACATGCACGATTGTCCACGTAAATTCCAGTGGGTGCATACGAGTACAATCGTACATGTGTCGTCAGAAGGCCTAATTATATTAAGTGTAAATTTCATGCCAGTTTCAAATTTGGATTATTATACAGATAATGCAGCATATAACCACGTCATACAGAAATAATAAATCACTCTGGAGTAAATTTCTGTAACACCACCAGAAAATGAAGCTTTCAATAAGAACAAAGATGGAGCGAAGTATGGAACTCCATACTTTATACATTATAAAAAGATTTAATTTATATTGCATCTAACATCATTATTCTCATCGTCAATGTACAGGTAAAACTGTGCGACTGTACGTAATTTTCAGTAAAAGACAAAAAAAAAGCTTCTACGTTCAATACAAATGAAATGTACAACGATGACTCTTGTTTTCATAATTCAACAACTGTGCTACCATTTTTAATTTAGGAAAATAAAATTTCATGGGAGGTGAGATTATGTCAACAAAACAAAGATGTATATTATTATGTCAAATACGATATACATTCTTTACTTTTTAAATTCTGAACGTAAATTTTAGACAGTTTTTTTAATTCAAATTCCATCAAAACATAGATCGAATTTTAGGATCCTGGTTACACAATGCGAAATTAAACTTTTTTAATCAAATTGGGCAACCAGGAATTAATGTGATTAAATATGGTATACCAAAGGCGGAAGACATACAATATTGAACTTTACTGTTGTACGTCAATCAATCACACATACACAAAAAGAAATAAGCTTTTGTATATGCTCGTAAAGAAAAGTGAAAGATGCATGTATGCTGCTTAAAGCAGTTGTACGTATGAGTGCATGTACACCAATATGGCAAGCCCTGATTGGCAAACATAAATAAATCAACAAGTGGACTTGAACAGTAAACAACTGTACGTCACTTCACATACAAGATTTGTCAAACCCTGTAAAAAATATTGAGCTCAAAAAGTTGATCAAAAAAACTTTACATGTTTAAAAATACGCTGTGCCTGCATGAAAGACAGTTTCTTTTGTTTTCGTAGCCTAATGACTGCAGTTGACGGCAAATTAGTGTTTTAATCAAAACATTGTTTGGTTGTTTTGACTTAAAAATTAAAAACATTGATGGAATATACCATTCCTCTGGAATTTATTTGTTATTGTAGAAAAGTTGAATTATGAAAAACTTGTAAATATAACTCAGGATTGATGATGATGAAAAAACTTTGTTTGTCTAATGTTTGAAATATTGTATTTTCAAAGAAAGAAAATTCAAAAATGTATATCAAACTTATTAAAGATGAAAACATTTTTGAACAGTATTTTGTTTACATTTTCATTTTCTCATTATAATGTGAATGACTGAAACAAGACTAGAAAATTGTTATGAAGAATAACTAAGACATTATTATTAAACGATATAGACGACATGCTGATATATTCAAGAATGATCAAAATCTACCTTCTTATTTGATTCTAACATAACCAATAAAATTATTCAGCATTGCAATCGTTTAGATTTTCTCAACTAAGTTTAATGGTCCTGTAAGAACAATAGAAATTTTAATACTCTTTTGACATGTGATTTAATCCAGGCACGTTGCTTGCCAAAGTGTTTTAACTGAGCTTTAATCGTGTTAAGGAGTTGCAAAGAATATGGATTGCACAACAATTTAGGATTACACATTTTTTTAAATAAGAAGGAAGACATCACAACTGCTCTACAGTACAGACTGAAAGAAACTTTACGCTTTCACAAAGGAATTAATTTTTATATGAAAAGACAGAAGTCAACATTTAATCTTTTGTGCTCAACGCTATAGATTTTTTTTGATACGTGATGGAACTGAACATGAAATGCATATTAAAAACAAAAGACTGTTTAGCTTCAAAGACATCGTCTCTACATGAAAGCTAATTATCTTCTGTAGATGTAAAGTTTCTTCAAAGCTGTATATATAATATATACTGTACATGATCCTGTCACACACAACGAACCATGGAAACAAAAAAGAAACATACCCACCACGTGATCTAAAGAAAACATAGCTTAACAATATTATCGTGTGTCAGCATTTTTAAAATAATGATTCCATTCAAAAATTATGTAATACGAAAAAATATATATATATCTTCTACTATTATGGTTTTCAACCATAATAGATATATATATATAGTTTATATATATATCTTCTTAACAGCATTTTTTTCATAAAATGTAAAACTGGAAGGAGAGAGGTGTATTTTAAAAAACTGTGACACAATTTTATATAAAAGTTTGAAGTATATATATAATATAATATATACTTTTAGTGGTTGTGTGATAGGAACTTCTTAATTGAGCTCCCTTTCCAAAAAAATTGTTTTATATTTTTAATAACATTTTTTAGCTATTCCATTAGTTAAGCTTTCCAAAAATATTTTTATATAATTATTTCAAAGATTTAAACGAAATATCGAAAAAACACTGTTTTCCCTTTACAGTAACCTTAAGCTAATCTGTGATAGATTTTTTTTATCGTTCTCATTATTTCCACATTATTATTTTGCATCAGTGATTTGCATGCAATGTTTCGGCCATATTGATTTTCATGCTTCTGTAACATCGATCTGAATCGATCTTCAATTTTCACATGTGATTCTGGAATCTTCCACTGAGTTTGGGCAGGACAAGACATCTGGCGTCGAAAGTATCACTGTTTAGGGAATCTTTTCTACTTATTTGCAACCATGACTTCGAGTAATAAAGCAGGTTCAGGAGTTTATAAAGATAGAGAAAAGCCCGTTCAAGTTAGAGCTAGCAACATTATGGCTGCAAAAGGTAAGAATTAAAGTCTTCTTGTGTGGCGTAACACCAGAAACGCCATCATCATCGTAGGTGTCATCTTCTACTAGGTGAACTTGATAAAGTATTAGGGTAAAAGTTGAATTTTAGAGAATAACTACTCTTTTGGATTTTTTTTTTTTTAATAGACTGTTAGAAATGTTAAGGATTTTAATGAAAAGCGGTGCCTGGCGTGGCAGTTGAAAGTAACAAAATTATGTTCATATAGACCGGGTAAACATTGTTTACATTTTTACTGAGAAGTGACCTGATTCGTCAGTCAAAAGTAACAAATTATATTCTTTTGACTACCAAAAAATGCTCACTTCGGGCCGCTTTTCCACCGCCACTTTTCAGTAAAAACGTAAACAATGTTTACAATGTAGGCTAACAATATATAGAATTCAAAGCTTTTTAAACTTAGCCAGGCCTCCTACCCGATTTTCAATGATACTACATAAACTCCTGACTTCATCGACTTTTTATCTTCTGTGAAAGTTCAAAGATCTCTGTTGAATTGAAAGATGGCGGCCATAACTTATCGGGATCTTCTTACGCTGTTTGTGAAGGACTGTATGCTTTCACTTCTATTTTCCATGTTTTATTTTCACCCCTCTTTGTTTATTTCTCATATTACTTCGTACACAGTCATCTCGGGCCATATAATTCTGTGTGCTGCTGGATTTCATGGGTCCTCCTCGGTTTCCGTGAGCGTAAAAACTACTTTGTGTATTGCTATTGAAAGAATAACCTGGAACGCTGTTGAGTTGGTATAGGTCATGGCTAGGTGAGGCAAAAAGAAGTTGTTGTGAAGTGTTTGCATGGATGGCCACCGTTTTCTTCACGGGTGTCTTGAATATGCTTTACCATATCCAGTAGACTGTTGGCATCTGCTCTGCGACATGCAGTATAACCTGGGATTTGAGGCTCATCAGGGATTTTCAATAGGTATATTTGTCTAATATACCTTTGAAACTGTCAAGGCTACAGGCAGTTAGATACATAGATATCTTGGCAGGATATTGAATAACCTAGGACTTTTAAAAACAGCATCAATGTTTCTTTGAAGTGTGTTGTGATTTGCAGCTAGTGTGAGAGCTTATCACTGCAAACAAAAGTGAATTTTTCTCTTTCTCTTGGTATATTATTTTCATGGCGGTTATCCTCAAGAAGGACCTCGAAAAACATGAAAAATGGATTTTAAGATTTTCTTAACTATTTCTTCAAAAGCATGAAAGAAAGTGATATCATTGGAAAGGTTAAACATTTAACTGAAGGCCAAAGTGGTTGTAAAACTATGTTTAAATTTTATTCAGTTTATCAGACAGCAATTATTTAAATAAATGTTTTTTGGTGTCACTGATATTATTCCTTATTTTCATTAGTTTTCATTTTAAAATGGAAGGTGAGAATGTAAACAAAGATCAGAGTTCCTAAGCATTTGTAGCCAGAACCTGACGAGATCAAATTCTTATGCCACCCTTAAAGATTCATTTTCGGTTGTTGATAAAAAATCTCTGATGTTATTGTAATGTTACATTGGTGGGTTACTTGAGTTTATCTGAAAACAAATTAAAAAACTTTTGTCAAGAAGATTGGAATTTTCATAAGAAGAAATAATGTTAACATTCTGCTTGTGTTTTGGTGGTGGCCTTGTGGTAGAGTGCATGCCTCCAGTGCGGGAGGTCAGGGTTCAAATCCTGGCCGAGTCATGTCAGCGACTATAACAGTGTGAATTGATCCACTCAGCTTAGATCTCAGCTTGAGAGCGGGATTGATATCTAAGGGGGTGTTCTGGATGATCTTTATATCAAAATTCCACCAATAAGGGGCCTCCTGTCACACAACCAACCATGGAAATGAAATCTAATTTTGTTGAACAAATGCATGCCAGCGTTTCTTTAAATAATTCAAGGGGAAAAATCAAACTCTTCAATACAATATTTACTGTGCTCCGGAGATGAGATGATTTTACTAAACAGACATTTGACAAGGTAAAATGGGACATCGGGAATTATTCAGTCGAGCTTGTGATATTCAACGACACATAGCTCTCATCCATTATAAGGAAGCCTTTAAATTAATATCAAATAATTACTATAGAATATCTATAATTATTTGATGAGCATTTTACGTTACAGATGTGTGATAATTTTCATTATTCAACTTCTGGTATGTTTACTTTTGGTTATTCTTCTTTGTTATGCAGGTGTTGCTGATGCTATAAGAACTAGTCTTGGTCCAAAAGGAATGGACAAAATGGTTAGTAAATATAACTCCTCTGAGTTATTGGGTTTTCATTTAGCTGACAATTTAACTATTTTTTTGTGGTACTTTAATTAATCGAAAATGATTAAGAAAGGGTATAGAAATAACAGCACTTTTTGTTTTTTTGTTTTGATTTCCGAAGATAAAAGCATCTGATGGAAACGTAACCATAACAAATGATGGTGCAACAATCTTGAAGCAAATGCAAGTCATGCATCCTGTTGCAAAAATGGTAAATATTCTGTGTGTGTGTGTGTGTGTGTGTGTGTGTGTGTGTGTGTGTGTGTGTGTGTGTGTGTGTGTTAGAATAGTTTTTTCTTCTGTAGTTATTTTCGGATCCTCCTTGTCAGTAAAACTTTACAGAGTGATGATTTTCTCAAAGTTTTTTTCTGTTATAACTCAACATTTTTTAACACATTCCAATTAGCACTTCAGGGTACGAATTAACAGCTCACGCTTTGCAAAATGCTTAGTGTCTGCGAAACTTTATTCTAGCTTACCAAGAAATTATGCGAAGTTATGATCAGCAAAAAAGATGATAATCTTTATGCAATAAACACTTCGGCACAGCAACATAGCTGCTAGAAATTCCAAGTCCATTTGCGTGGTTTATTTTTCTAGTACAACTCCCCTTTTAATTCTTATTTTTGCGAACCTTTTATTGTTTCCTAATTAGTACCCTGCACTTCTTATTTCATATGAATCAGAAAACAAAAAGACGTGTGAAAACATTAAAACATAATAATTTAAAACTGTCTTTTTCTCAGCACAAAATTTATATCAAAATTCCACCAATAAGGGGCTCCTGTCACACAACCAACCATGGAAATGAAATCTAATTTTGTTGAACAAATGCATTTCTTTAAATAATTATGCCTTTCAAAAGTTATTATGCACTAAAACAAAATGATTGTACAATAATTCAAATCGCGTATACGCGAGGTGTTTGGAATGCAAAGCGCTCGTCGACTGGACAAAAAAATAGCCTCTATATAAGTACGAACAACTAAAAACCAGTCTAAAAGAATTAGACTTTGATTATTTATCCGTACCGGTAGTACTCAATGTTCCTCGATACAGAGCTTAGGGTTCTAGGCTAAGCATTCATCAAAGTGACCTTTCACCACGTGTGTATCTAACCGTATACACTGGTGGAACTTTTGGATATTTCTGGAATTTAGTAAGTTTCTATCGTTTCTACTTATCTATTATTCTTTTTTATGAAACTGTTAATTCAGAAAAAATACGCAGCATTACCTAACCTAATCAACATTACTCAACACACTCCTTCCAGCACTGTATAATTTTGTTATACATATATTTATATTTATAATAAATATTGGCATGTTATACTTAGTTCAACTGTGTTTTACTCTGATCTTCATTTCTCTGTGTTGAATTTTATTTTATTACATGTGCATGGTATTGAAAGTAATACAGGTCCAACTTTTTCAAAAGTAGTTCAAGGATCCTTTCATCCAAGGCGCGCCTTGATGAAAATTTGGAATCGGCAGCGATTCCAAATTTGGTGAGACAGCAGGCTTCCAATGCACTGGTAATTATTTTCTTGCCATATGCTTCAGTGCTATTAAGAAAGTATCTAAATGGAAATCATGAGACTTAGACTATATTTTAAATCAAGGTGACACATTGTTTAAGATATTGAAAGCTACAGGACCTCTAGCAGTTGATGAAATGCCTCATAACATAATGATCGAAAGTCAGCTAATTCAAATTTATTTTCTTGGGATGCAAAATAGTCTTTTTTTCCAATGATACTGATCTGTTTGAAAACCATAAATGTCTCGCACTCAATGAGATTGGCCATTAAGTGAGGTGAGGTGACTCTCACAACTGTTAAAGAATATATTGACACATACTTGAACCCAAAGAAGCGAAATATTCTTGATCCTGCAAAAGAAAATTTTGAAAACATTCCATGTATTTCAAAAATTTTAGAGCAAATGCAAGTATCCGAAACAGATTACTGTGATGCACCTAGCATTTCCTGCGACTCAGACTTTCAAATCCATTTAAAACGACCACCAGATTCCTGTTTTGTAAACAATTATTTTAGTGAAGGATTGCAAGCTTGGAAGGCTAACATTGATATTCAACCAGTGTTCAATCATTTCAAGGCCGTAACTTATATGTGTGCTTATTTTTCTAAAGCAGAAGATGAAACCTCACAGGCTATGAAACAAGCTGCAAAAGAGGCTGTTAGTTCTAATAAAAACCATTTGGGGCAAATGAAAGCTATAGCTCGGGCATATACTACAAAATGAGAATGTTCTGTTCAGGAAGCTATTTACTTAATTATGGCAGAGTTATGGCTTAGGAAAACTTTTCCTGGTGTAATTTTTGCTAATAACAATCTACCTGAAAAAACGTTATATAATATGTAGAAGCAAAGAGGAAAGAGATGAGTTGCCTGAAGACTGCACAGAAATATTTCAGCGAAACATGATTGATCGTTATATAGACAGGCCAAATCAATTCTTTCAAAATGGCAAATTTAGAATTCTGGAACACATTTGTTTTGCCCAATGTTTGTCCCATTACTATCTCACCAAGAAAATGTTTCATGAAACTGAAAATGATTTTCAGCCTGTTGTCCTCAATGATGAATTGATGGAATCAAATCATGCAGATTGTGGCTATCCCAAAATGATCCCTCTGATGTCTTCTAAAGAAAACCTACAATGCAGAAAGGTTAAAACGGTTTTGCATTATCATGTGCCAAACAATAAATATCCAGAGGAATATGCCCATCATTTGCTCTTTATGTTTTTTCCCTTCCGCAACGAAGATGCATTAAAATCTTGCTAAATGCTAAATGTTTAGAATGAAGGAAATTATCGTACACTTGCTGAATCGAAAAGGACGCTGATTTCTCCCTTCTGTGTCCCTTCAAACGGAAATGCTGTATGTTCGATTAGGCTTATAGAGTAAGACTTGTTAATAACAATCAAAAGCTATCTGATAGAGATTTGTTGTATCAGGTTATTTCTTCGCCTCCGATTTATAAATAAACACCAGATAGGTATTCTAATCCCTTTTTGGTTCTCTTCTCCGAGCGATTTGTAAATATGAACAGCATTTTCTTGTTTAAGTTAGCATAGAAAAACTGAAGATATTGTTTAATTGACTGAATTGTTAAAAAAAAATGCTGACACACGGTTTAAGCTTAAAGTACCAACTGAAAGAAGTGATTATCAAAACAATAAACAAAACAAAAACAGCCTATTAGTAGATTATGCTCATTGTATATTTCACATCAAAATGTCCAATGCCTTTTTTAAAGAAAAGGACTTTCCAAAAATTATATACTATCATTATAACTTCGAAAACTTAACAACATATTAAGTGAAGAAAAATAAAAGTTTTTCCTTTACAGTAACCTAAACTTTTGAACTTCTGTTCAGCTTGTTGAATTGTCTAAAGCACAAGATGTCGAAGCGGGTGATGGTACAACATCAGTAGTGGTAATTGCAGGTAGCTTGCTGTCAGCAGCACAGAGATTATTGGAAAAAGGCATCCATCCCACAACCATCTCTGAGTCCTTTCAAAAGGCATCACTCAAAGCTGTGGAGATCTTAACAGAAATGTCAACACCAATTGATTTATCCGATAGAGACTTGTTAATTAAAATTGCTACAACATCTTTATCATCAAAGGTTGTTATCCTTTTAATTATTACGAGCTGGTTTCCATGGTTTTCGTTGCTTTTTATCCTTGTTTTATTGATGTTTTTCTTTTTCAGGTTGTGTCACAATATTCCAACTTACTTGCTCCTATATGTGTGGATTCAGTTTTACGAATAGTTGATGCATCTATCAACAATAATGTAGATCTACGAGATGTTAAAGTTGTAACAAAATTAGGGTAAATAGAAATTCAAAAGTTTCATATTATAAAATGATATCAATTAAGGTCTTTAGCTCGAGCATGAGTGTGTTTTTTGGTTTTTTGCCTGCGGAACGACATCTTGCCTTTTGTCTGTTTTACATTGTTGTTGTTTTTCAGCGGAACAATTGAAGATACAGAAATGGTTGATGGACTAGTACTGAATCACCGAATTTCGCATTTTGCGGAAGGTGTGAGTCGCGTGGAAAAGGCCAAAATTGGTCTGTTGCAATTTTGCATTTCACCCCCGAAAACTGATATGGAAAATAACATAATTGTTAGTGATTATACACAAATGGACCGAGTTTTACGAGAAGAGCGTCAGTATATTTTAGATATATGCAAAAAGATAAAAAAATCCGGCTGCAATGTTGTCCTCTTGCAGAAATCAATTCTCAGGTTGGTAATTTTCTACGTTTTTGCTTTTGGCTACCACTTTATTCCAGATTCTCAAAAACCATAACCTTTGTGTATTTGAATTTTTCCATTCTGAATTCGTAGAGATGCAATCAATGACATGGGACTGCATTTTCTTGGTAAAATGAAAATTATGGTTGTGCGTGACATAGAACGTGATGAAGTGGATTTTATTTGCAAGGTAATGAGAATTTATTTAGTTATTTATTTTATTCATTTATTTATTTTTACAAGGCGGTATGCTTGAGAGTGGGTAACAATCTTTTTAACTTTTGTGCGGGCCTCAATTAGGAACACATACCCCAGTGCTGGTAGTCTTAATTATTTTTTATACCCAGTGCACAAAATCTTGAAAAGCCTCTGTGGAGGAGTGTTTTTTATTGAAACAACAGGCGATACTGCTTGCCATTCCTGTAGAAAACACTACTCCACAGAGACTTTTGAAGATTTTGTCATTGGGTTTTAGGTACAATTGATTTACTAACTATTTGTTGAGTAGTTATTATGCTTGATAAGATACACACATGTATCACGTTTTTTAGACGTTGAATTGTCGACCGATTGCAAGTGCTGATCATTTGAACGCAGAGATGCTTGGGACAGCTGATCTAGTTGAAGAATTTTCAACAGGTACTGCAAAGGTTGTTAAGGTAAGTACAAGCAATCCTTTGTAGATGGAAGCTATATGTATTCCTTTATTCGAACTGATTTCAAAGGTCCCTTTTATCTGTAGTTTTTATGTTCGTGAACTTTTCTCTATTCCTGTACAAACCTATAATGTTCGAATTGACCGCTCCTCTTATATTCAGTTATCATTGCAAAAAATCACTAAAAAAATGTCTCAATTGAACAATGAACAAAACTGATAATCTCATTACCATTTAGGAATATGCTTAAACAAACCCCAAAGCGTGTAATTAGTGCATGGCAATGTGGTGTTTGTATGGTGTATTTAAGAGATAAATTTTCTAGCTTAGATTTCAAGGACTCGTAGCGGCCTAGTTCGCATCAAAGACGCCCCTTACCGGGTCAAAGGGCGTTGGCTTTTTAGTTGTTCTGAAAGGCTTTTGCAAGTTATGCTGAAGTGAAGTATGCTGTAATCGTAGTAATGTCTAAAACGAGATAAAAACATGGAGATGCAACTCAAGTTAGCTTCATGCCATTTTAACCAAAATGACAAATATTATATATGTTGTAAACAGCAATTCTTTTACGACGCAGAAACAAACGAACTGTTCTTCACCATCTGTTCACAGCAATGCTGCGCTTTTATTCTCCAATCGTCCGAATAAAAACTAAACAGAAAATAAGAAAATGATGAAATGCCTCATAACATGATCGAAAGTCAACTAATTCAAATTTATTTTCTTGGGATGCAAAAATAGTCTTTTTTCCAATGATACTGATCTGTTTGAAAACCATAAATGTCTCTCACTCAATGAGATTATAAATGATAAAAGAAAAAGAAAAGTAATCGTAGCTGGGATAAAAACCATCGTAACGGCCTCTACACTAAATAATCCCAGCTAGAGCACTGAGATAACTGTGAAATAAGGAGAACGGTCGATTACAGAGAAACTAACTGTGTTTTTGACATCTTTTCTTTATCTGTGACATCTTTCCATCATTTGTTTTTCAAGGTAACAGGCATTCAAAATCCAGGGAAAACAGTGAGTTTATTGGTCAGGGGTTCCAATAACCTGATATTGGGTGAAGCAGAACGTTCTATACACGATGCTCTATGTGTGGTCAGATGTTTGGTCAAGAAAAGGTATTGTTCTTGTTTTGTTGTGTGATGGGATTCTAGAACGTTTTGAACTCCTTTTAATTCGAAAATTCATTCTTAATTGTGAGAGGTGATTTTTTTTTATCATCAAACGTAGTCTCTATTTATGATTAGTGTAAATTGTTGTTCTTAATGTATGGATTGTTCTAAACCATAGCGTGGTTAATAAGTGTTGTAAATGTCTCTTTTTTTCATACTGAAAAATTTACTTTCTAGAGCTTTGATCGCCGGTGGTGGTGCACCAGAGGTAGAAGTCAGTGTTCGATTATCAGAATATACAAAGACACTGACTGGACGGGAGGCTTACTGCTTCAAAGCTTTTGCCCAAGCACTTGAAATAATACCATATACACTAGCCGAAAACGCAGGTTTGACACCGGTATCCGTGGTGACAGAACTTCGGAATCGGCACGCTAAGGGCGAAAAGTATGCTGGCATAAACGTCCGAAAGGTACAGAGTTTTCTTATAAACCTAAAAATTTGAAAATGAAACTCACTCTATCCAAAACCAGAATCCTTGCTGCGTTTTAAAGACTCTTGATTCGTGTAACTAAAATATACATTGAATTATGATGAAATCTCTATAAGACGGACACCATCGGTTCATAAAAAAGGTTTCCGCTTAGAATTTGACTGTAAATCCATTCATCCATCTGTTATAAACTTTGATCATTTTTTTATGTGTTAGGGGTTCGTCTCGAATATATTGGAAGAAAACGTTCTGCAGCCATTGCTGGTGTCTACAAGTGCCATCAGTCTTGCCGCTGAAACCGTTCGGAGTATCCTAAAGATTGACGACATGGTGAGACGGATTTTCTATTATTTTCTTCCTTTTTGCTATTTTCTGTTTAGTTTTTATTCGGTCGATTGGAGAATAAAAGCGCAGCAATGCTGTGAACAGATGGTGAAGAACAGTTCGTTTGTTTCTGCGTCGTAAAAGAATTGCTGTTTACAACATATATAATATTTGTCATTTTGGTTAAAATGGCATGAAGCTAACTTGAGTTGCATCTCCATGTTTTTATCTCGTTTTAGACATTCATTCGATAAATTGTTTTAATGGCTCGAATTCGTTGATCAACTCGAAACTTCGGTTTGTTTATTTGGAAGAACTTAAAAGACATCGCGTGTGAACAGTCGGGGATTTTTTTGATTAAAAAAAACAGCAACGTTTTACTGTAAAAATATGACATAGTTATGAATTTGAAAAAGAATTTCCTTGACTAGTGAATTCACTGTTCTACGCTTTCTTTATGTGTCCAGTTAGTTGACTTGCATATAAGCCAGATAACACTGCTTCATTGTTTTCAATTGCATTTACTGATTTGTCTCAAATACTGTCGTCAATATGAGAACGATAGCAGATTTCCTCCTGAAATTTTCTATTCCCATGCCATGCATAAACCTTACTTAATGTTTAGAAGACTAAATAAATTCTGGACACAAAGGAAGGCAACTTTTGGATTGCTGCATCAAAGGTAATCAATTTCGTCATATCGGGGATATGCTTTGGTTGAGTGCAGGAGTAATTAGAAGTATCTTTTGATGATATTTTTGAATTTTTAATGGTGGACTGTAGTAGAGTCTTTGCTGGCTGTTTTCGTAGAAATTTGATTGCTTTTATCTGATGACGTCATCATTAGATTGCATTTCTAATCATCAACTGTACCAAATTACACGGATCTGATAGGCTCAGATGGCATCTGAAGAATCCAATTCAAATAATCGTTACGAGGACAAATCGTGTCATTTTTCTTGTCCTTCTGACTTGTAAAACTAATTAACGATTTATCCTCGTGACTCGTGATAAATCGTTAATTTGTACTCGAAAGCATGAGACTAATATAGTGATAAGTTTTTCATTTATGAATGGAAAAAATATTAAAGATCGGTCGTTGTAACGACGGCCTGGTTTTTTTAGGGTCTTTGTGGAACAGGGTTCGTAAAAACGATTTTTTTTATCGGGGTTCGTGATATCGACATTTCACTGTAAAAGATCATCTTTTTTACTAATGTTGCCATGTGTCAAAGTAGGTTCGTTTATGAACATTCCCACTGCAGTTAATTTCTGAACGTATTTTTTTTCTTCGTATTTTCTGGAAGTTTCTACGGTGGCCCACAAACAAAAGAAAAATGCGGAATAATTGATTACAAATTTTATTTTACAAATCTTATTTTATTTTTCAACTTTAAGGTATTGTGCAATGTAGTTGTGTGCTACTCTACATGACAACCTTCGCTTAAGTGGGACTTAAAGGCATACCGAACTACCCAGGGTCTATTTTAAAATTTAAGTGAGACAATATACAAACAGAAAGTACTAAGCTGTCTTCACCAAAAATTTAGTATTTAAGTGTAAATTTTCTTCTAAAACAGCACAATAACGCTTATATTATACAATAATGGCTGTTATGGCTAACCAGTTAAAAATATGATTTTGAAGAGAAAGTTCTGGTAAAAGCTTACCAAGAGTGTCTGAGGATTGCTCAAAGATAAATAAAACCAAGAGAAGTTCTGTAGAATTGCACAGAATATAACTAGAAATATTAAGAATACATTTTTATTATCTTCGTTGCACTAAACTGTGTCTGTGCATCGAATACTGCCACCAAAAATTGATCGTGATTCTTCTTTTAATTTCTCTCCATGTTGTTTTGGTTTGAAAACGATGAAGAATTGTTGAAATAATACAGACCAGCTAACTTTCCACGGTCAACAAATTAATGAAAGGCACGATTAATAAAAATAATTATAAGTTCAAAATAAAAGATTATTATCTGGTCGGCATAATTCATGAGCATCAAGCACGCTGTGACTTGCCCCGAGTGATCGAACTCAAAATGCGTGATACCCTGGGTAGTTCGGTATGTCTTTAAAGAGGAAAATTTAAGGTATATCGCACGAACGTTATTAAGTGTCTTTAGACGCTGATAGAAATATTTAATTTGTGTACACCAAAACATGGCGGAGAAAAGGACGTTGAAGCCATCTTGTACTTTGTTGCTGAAAAACATACGATGTTCTTCTTGTGTATAGTTCTTTCAATCCATAATCTCGGGATAAGTGGGACACGATTGATCCCACTTATCAGAGATTCGTTATATTTACTGGGCCAGGCGCTAAGCAGGACCAATTTTCTATATCCCACTTGCCGGGAGTACACTGTACTTTGTTGGTGAAATTTTAACACGAGTTCTCATTTTAATGGCCATATAATATTGGTAGAAGGAACTACAATGTATTGTTCTTCTCTGAGTTTTTTTCTCAGTTTTCACAATCCATACAACGTATATCGCTCTGTTTTCTCTCAGTTGAAATACGCGGCCATGAATATTTAATAGGAGAAAAACCGCTTTTTTGTCAGTTTTTTTTCATGAAGATATTTTAGTTATTTTGAAGTCATTAAAAATTAATATCGTAAATACATGAATTCGCGTCTTCCTTTTTCCTTTTCTTTAATTGTTATTATTCTTCTTTCTGTTTTCTCTTGTTTTATTAAATTTTAAATGAGTGATACCCACAATTTATAATAGTTTTTAAGTGTTTAAAAGAAAAACCTTTTTGTGACCACAATCGTTTCCATTTCGACCATTTCATATTTATACCCTTTCAGTGTGAGTGGTTTTATTATAGTTTTTTTATTCACTTGAGAAATCTGGAAAGAATGATGGAAACCTTAAAGCGACGGTAAGTTAAAATGTTATTCTTCATTCGCTCACATTCACTTCGACCATTCTTCTTGCTACTGCTATGTCCCAACATTGGTCTACCAAAATCGGCGGATCAAGGGTATGTCAAAAATCAGGCAGGAGTGTATTAACATAATTTCTGTTTTCAGTCTGTATCACCAGGGGCTAATACCTTTTAGAAGCACCATGTAAATTGGCTTCAGTTTCAATTATACTTTTTTTTTTCAGAATATGAGGCGCCTCAAAATATGCATATTATATGCGTGTTCGTAAACTTTGAAGATTTACTTGTCTACCCTTTAATAACCAAACGAATAACTGGTTCGAGTTAGATAGAGTATACGTTTTCGAAAATAAACATGACGAAAATCATTCCCTTCTATAGCTCTGGTTCATCTAATTCATACTTCCCAATGGGCAAAATCTCCAAAAAGTCTCTGTGGAGGAGTGTTTTCTATAGGATTGACAAGCAATATCGCCTGCTGTTTCAATAAAAAACACTCCTTCACAGGGACATATTTGTTCAGCCTTGACATATGCTTATTTTTTTTCAGTAGTTTGGGTAAAACGTCACGAAATTTCTTTTTATTTGTTGAGTTTTGATTAGGCTAGTATGTATCCATGCTAGTATGGCTTTGTTTGTAAATATGCACGTTTCTCTTTTCTACACCATAAAATTTGCCTCAGCTCTAGATCTGCGGATGGATTTAATTAGCTAACATTCTCCTCCACAAATTTCATCTAGCCTTCCAACTATCGTTCTCTTCACACAACTACAAGCCATATTTATGAGAACGAATATTAGGTAAAAAAAACTATAAAAGATTATTCTATCTGTAAGTTTTTCATTCAATTATTTTTTAACCCCATCTTTTCTGGAGACAATAACTACGCAAGTCCATCCGCGTGTGTAAGCCAATCAAAATGTGCTATCAAGTTTATTTTAACACGTGGTTTTAATCTACAATATGCTCTCCAAAGACAGCAACCGTTCGACTTGTTTACAGCACTGCCTGGATTCTTCAAGCATCTTGTATATTTGGATCTGAAAAATTGTCCAAGTAACGTCCAAATCAACTTCCAAAGGGGGCGCTTAATCGTGAGAACTCGAATAAGCACCCCCTTTGGTTCAGAAAAGTTGTTCAATTTAGCATCAAAAGGGGGAAGGGGCGTTTATTCGAATGGGGGTGCTAATTCGAGCAGCCGGATAATCAAATTTTATATGCGAGATAGTGCTGTAGACTTTGTGCCGTTTTTTGTCATGAATATTACATCGATCTCGGACGATGATTTTGACGGAGACCTTTGCCTTTCGTCAGCTCGTTTGTCGGTTCAAGTGCAGTGGAAGACATCATCACGCGACAAAAGGGAAGTCTTATTTAATGTTGAGGTACATGCGGAAAAAAGGTTATTTCTACGCTCAAAGTTTTCGGAAAAGGGATCCTTTCTTCTTTTAAAAGAGACCTGTATTTACTATTTTGAAAATTACAAGTCGGGGGAAAGTTTGGTCACTACCCTCAGAGATTGATAACTTTTCCAGTTTTTTCCCAGCAAGAGTTGACTGTAAGCCATTTTATTAACAGTTTAAGAATATTGCACCAAACACAAAATCTCTTCTTGATGGTTTCGAGATGATGGCTGGGGAAAAAAGTCGAAATTTTTGTCAAAGGAAACCAAAATGTCATACAGCAGAATCTCCAGATGTCCGCTCTATAGAGACTTTACCGGTGACTGTTAATCCATCTATCCGTACTTGGAGTATGTGTCCGTTATACGGGGGAGATGTCCGCATTATAGAGATTCCACTGTACTCACACCTCTCATCACTTCTGCCTTGCCCCTATTTTCCCTGCCATACCGCTTGTAATGAAATTGAGGCGAACTTTAAGCAAACTAGACACAAACGTGAAGGCAACCTCGTCCCCAGGTCTTCTTGCCTTTTCGACATACTGGCGGGCGAAGCATGAAATAATGCTGATTTTTCAATATATATCTATATATATGTAACTGTGAACCACAAAAAACAATAAACTTCTAAGTAGGTCGAGTGTAGTGGAAGAATTTCTATTAAATGAAGTGAATGGAAAACCGAAACGCTATCAAATTCCTTTAAAAAACAAATGTTGTGGTAACAAACTTTTAGAATTTTTATCACGTCAGTAGAAAATTTTCACGTTTTCTTACAGAAGGTGATTAATAAAAAAAATTTCCCAATAATAAATATTCCGATGTTCGAATTTCTTCGTCACAGAAGTCGATAAAGAAAACTAAACTTTTGTTTTATAAACGTCGTCCTCTCATTGCACGACACGTACACGACGACGTCGGTAATGTATGTGTTTTATGTTTGACGTGCATTAGTCCTTCAATCAAGTCAATATTATTCACAAGTCAAGCTTGTTTCTGCCAGGTCCTTCCTATAGAACGGCAACAGGCATTCCAATTATTTGACGAATCTAATCGTGACGTATGGCTTTAGACGATCTACATAAAAGAATGGCTTTAATTCTTTTCTAAAATTCTTGTTTTAACTGATTCACTAATTAAACGCGTTGGCAATTAAGAAGTCGTTGAGAATTACCATCGAAATTACAGGGTCCTGTTTATTTTCGTAGCAACACAATATCTACGAACGGAAATGGAACAAAGTAATTACAGGGTTTTTATTTGGAGTTAGGTTCCTTTCGCGACGAAATGTGGGCGTAACAAATGTTATGTGAATTATTGGTACCTTCAATTCTAACGTTATGCGGTGCGCTTATGCAACCAATGCAGATTCTTTAGAGATAAACGAACAATTGGTTGTAATAATATAAAGCACTTGGCACAAGAAACGTATTTTACGAAGTTTTCCTCAGTAATTGATTCTTTCTTTTTATCACGTGAACACGATAACTGACTCGATCTCATTGTTTTTAAACATAATGAGACTGAGAAAGTTGATCTGCTCTTAATTAGAAGATCAGAAGATCTTGTAATCAAATCCAGTGAAGTGGTCTACGCTGGAATGTTAACTTGTAAACAACAGAATAATATGTATGGTATTCTCTTTTCTCTATATTTGTATTAAGTATGTGTGTAGCACTGTGACGGACAATTCTGTTATATACTTCTTGAAGTGGTTGAATTCTTACAGAGACACAGGTGTTAAATGCGTGTTCAGGGGGATGTTATATTTCATTTCGAAATTGAGATGTCATGTTAGTCGTGCCATGAATGTTCTTTAGAAGATGTTTAATGCTGTTAATTTTATGTAGTTACGTATGGAAAACCAATTTGTCGCAGTGTCGTCTGTACGTGGGCGCACTCGTGAGCGTATCAACCAATCAAAGCTCGTGTGGGTTTTGATTGGTCTGTTTGAGGATTGTTGTATTCTCGGACAAACCTATGAATTTCGTATGGAAGCTTTCAACCGACTGTTGAAAGCAAAATATTTCGAACAAACATTTTAGAAATCTCGTTTTGATGACTTTTCTCTTTCGAACATTGGTTCGTTCTTTCCCGAATTTCCAACAAGTTTTCAATCAGATTTTCAGCGTTGTTTCGTTGTTGCCAATAACGACCACATTATAATTGGAAAATTATCTGAATATCTGGTAATTCTCGTCGGAAACGTCATTCAGCAACGTCGTTGTCCATAGTGATTCTTAATACTGAAACAAGAATTTTCTCTGGGAAAGACTACTGCACTTTCATTTTCAACAGCTGTTTTTTCTCTGAACGAACGAGTTGAACTCGTGTTGTAGCTTTTAATTATTATTTTTTTACGAAACAACGGTAGTTATTCGTGATAATTACCTCCGTTTTTGTATAACTATAAAGCATTTATTTCGGAGAGATGTAATTGGCAATTTTCCGCTTTTCTAATATCCCTTTAACGTTATTAGCGTTTTTAGCAATTATGACATCTGCCGTCATGACCGATTTTGCCACCCGGTTTGGCCGGTTTTATCCTCTGGAGTGTAAACCTTACTTGTTTATTACTGGGAAAATAAACTTTTGAGGGAATATACTGGGACATGGGGAATTTTCCACTGTTCCAGCTTTTGTCAATTGTAAGTGTTCGATGTTCTTGAAACTGGAAATGTTTTGATTATCTTTTTTGTAAAGTTGCCCACGACGGTACTCGGTACTCGGATTTTCAAGGTAGAAATACTGTAGATTCTCTGCAATTCGAACATCCAAGGGGTCGTTCATGATGGTTCAATTTATAGAGAGTTTGAATTACAGAGGTTCCTTTACATAGAAATCAGAGATGAAGGGACCTTCCAAATCAGTTCGAATAAGGCAGAAGTCGAATTATAGAGGTTCAAATTACAGAGGATGACTGTACTGTCTTTCCTTTTTTAAATATTTTGAGGGCGCTCGTTGAATGTTGAATGTTAATAAGTATATCGGTAAATGACGCACCGGAAATAACTATAAAAAAGGAAGTTAATAAAAGAACATGGGTATTTTCCTGTAATAGCATATCCTGTAATTTACATGTAACAGCCGGTCACTTAATAGAGGGAGGGATCGCTTATTCTAAGTTTTTGAAATTTAAGGGGACGCTCAATAGAGGACATACCGATATTTTGGAAATATTTTGGCTTCTTAAACCTCTAGTGAGTGACCACCATGGTATCTATACCTACTCCCTCTTCACACTCTCTTAAAAGTCTTGCCATGATTTTTGTCATACGACTATTTCTATACTTTATTTCTTCTGTACCATTAGAAATACTTTCTTCATTTTGTTTGTTTCAAATTGTATATATAGAGTTTTAACTGTGCACGTACAGTGCTTTCAAATGGTTAGTTTGACTCGACCATCCTATCTGTTTGTGTATGTGAAGATCACTATAAATCTTGTTATCATTTTCAATGTTTACCCAGGATAGCATTTTCAGTTCTGATCGAACTGTTATCAATGGAGGGTCCCGTGTAGGGGGTCCTTGACTATTTTTTAAAAGCCCCCGTTCGAGCTACGGAAACTACGGAAGGTTGAAGTTAGCTTTTTCATTTTTTTACGATAATATATATTTTTCATGATTTCATACATTTTAATTAAAGCTGGGATGACTTTTCTCCCTTTTTTCATGTGAAAACATGGAAACGATAGCAACGAAAATGAGAAAAAGTATAAAAACGTATGTTTTCCTTGTTTTTTCTTTTTCTCGTAACACAGCTTCTTTCAAATGAAAAAAAATTTTTTTTTCGTCGCTGCTCTGCTAACTGAAGCAGTTAAATAACGTGCAACTGTATTATTAGAGCTGCTACAGTCAACGTAATCGATTAAATGGTTGTCCAAAACGAGAGAAAACCATATTTCATCAGATATAATATTTCATCCCACCTTCTCGTAAACGCACCCTTAGACATCAATCCCGCTCTCAAGCTGAGTACTAAGCTGAGTGGAACGATTCACACTGTTATACTCGCTGGCATGACTCTACCAGGATTTGAACGCTGACCTCCCGCTCTGGAGGCGAGCACTCTGCCACGAGGCCACTAGTCGGACACCTGTCAGTTCTGTCTCTAGTAATTAGAAGCAGTCTTGATATTATGCCGTTGCCACAGTCCATACTCTCTCTCTCTCTCTCTCTCTGATTTCCCATATTCTCAGACATCAATAAAAGATTTTTTTCTAGAACATAATGAATACAACTCCAATAATCTACAGACCGTCGTCGTTATCATTAGCCACTTGCAAGAAGTGTACCGCGTCAATAGAGGATCATTATTTTCTACAGGCATCAGACAGTTACTGGCACGAAGCCTGTCTCGTGTGTTCAGCATGTGATCGAAATCTGGCGCAACTAGGCGGTTCGCTATACACAAAACACGGCAATGTATTTTGCAAAAATGATTATCTAAGGTAAACCTTTTTAATTTTCTTCTTTCCTTTTCGTTTGGTTAAAGACGGCTTTTCATTATTTCAAACTGTTGAGTGGATGAAAACATTCTAGCCAACGTTTAGCGAGAAAGGGGAACGCTATCGTTGAAAATCATTAATACTTGCGGGTGTGCCTCTCCAAGGTGTTGGTGGTGTTGGTGGGGAGGGGTATGGTTTCGTATCTTTATTGATTAGACCGCTTGAGTTGAATACTTGAACCTACGAAGTTTACTACATCTCAAGCACATACATCGATGCCGCTCACGGAAATCTCACTGAATTTCTTTAGGGCAAAGCATTCGTTTCGCAGAATGTTTGTATTTAAGTAATTGCTGAGATAGATCGATATTATGAATTGTTATGTTTTAGATTGTTCGGCCCGACCGCCAGCTGTGCGGCCTGTCATAACCAAGTTTACGGTAACGATTTAGTAATACGAAAAGACGCTCACACGGTTTATCATTTCTCCTGTTTCACTTGCACAAACTGTAAACGAGCATTCTGTGTTGGTGATCGCTGTGTTACCGATAATTTAACCGGAAAAGTGTTTTGTCTGGATAACGGATGCCGACAACCAGTGAAAGAGCGAAAGCAACGGAGAACAAAGAAACAGAAAGACTCATAGATCTTCATAGATTTATGAGCCCCAAAGATAAAATTTATTTGCAAATATTACTGACGCAATGGCCCAAGATAAGTCCAGTGTTTATTTTGTGCATAGATATACTAAAGAAAATATATAAAAAGTTGATAAAAGAATGAAGACGCCCCCCCCCCCCCCCCCCCCCCCCCCCCCTTCCCCGAATTTCTTCTTGCATGTCTTGATAATTTTGCTTGGTTCTATCCACCCTGTGCCTCGATTCTTAAAATCCGAATCAACCGAACGTATAACTTAGTGTAAATCCAATCTAAAGAGTATGCTTTTTACTGATGACAATTTCTGCTCGCAATAAATTTACTGTGAAAATGTCTGATTCACTAACTCAAACGAAATTTAGACGAGGTTTAGACCATTAACTTTGGCGAGAAGAAATTGTCAGTTGTACGAATTAGCAAAATAGTGACTATATGGAATTTTTGAATCACATCAAAACAGGTTTAACGCCGGCGTTAAATTTTTAAAAATCCACGGTCAAACTCTCCGAGATAAATATCTACAGCGATCCTTTAACGACAAGTCATGAAAATTAACGAAAATTAAAGGACCGGCTTAAAAAGGGCCAATAAGGAGGTATTAAGGGCGACTAAGTGAAAACAAGTTGCAGCAACAGAAATTCGGGCAAGGTTGTATAACCAAACCAAAAAAACGAGAATTTCAGATTTTTCCTTTTTGTTATATGAGTGTGTTTAGTATTTTTTTCATATAATATATATATTATTTTTTTCATATAATATATATATTATTTTGTTTTCGTCCATGTTAGCAATAAGGTTAATGTAACAAGATACGATCATCAGCAGTTTGTGGTGAAAACCTTGTTATTTCTGTCTGGGATTAACGAGGTAATGAATTAAAGACAATGTGTTGTTATAAATATAGCTAAATCTGTCATCGTGATGATCTCAGCACATGAGCATGAACAATAACAACAGGTGAGAGACAAGAAAAGGAATTGTTGTTTTGTTTGATCTTCATAAAAGTAGCACGTGAATTATCGTTGATCATAAATAGAAGCTACTGTTTTTGTTGCTTTTAATGATGACTTTCATAGAAGTAACTGAGAAGTCTGCATTGGTTATAATGATGTCAGCATGAGGTGGTACCTCCGGCGGTTTTTATAACAACACATCGTCTTTAATTCATTACCTCGTTAATCCCAGACAGAAATAACAAGGTTTTCACCACAAACTCTTTTAAATAAAGAAGCTAACAGTTTAATGATGGCATCTTGTTAGCTTAACACACTTGTTAGTTAACTTCATAACAATGTTGGACCTCTTCCAAACATTTTTGTGACGTTTTTATTTCTTTACAGCTATCATGAAAGATGGTAGCTTTGTCGTGATAAGTGTGCGACTAACATCGAGGTATACACTTTATAAAGACTTTGCCTATGCGAATTTGATTGTCAATATCAATGCATCGGGTATCGACGGAGATGTCCGCTTTATAGGGTGTACGCTTTACAGTGCTTCCATTGTATTCGCTTTGAAGTGAGGACCACCTGAACTATAACCATCGTTTGGCTGCAAAATGAAAACTGTATCCCAGATATTGAAAAAACATAACTCCCTAAGTTGAGTTTTACAATAATATCGCCTTGGTTTTACAATGTTTCGAAATATTTGAATTGAATTTTACAAGGCGTGTATGTAAATGTTAGCGTCAATTAGGAGTCCAATGGTACAATTTACCCCACTCCAATTCCCACACCCAGACTTGTTATTATTATCAAGAAAGCATTCTTCACATACCGTTTTGTAAATTATTTTGCTTTTCGAAGAACAAGGTAATAAACATGATGTTTTCAGTTGCTGTTTTTTATCTATTTCAAATTGATGAAAATGTTGGTTGTGGTGGTGGTGGTAGTGGTGATGGGTAATTTAAACAAAGCAATTCCTTTGCACAAATGTCTAGTCCATTCCTAGTATCTCTTTTTGAGGCCTGTCATGATTTGGAAATCGTTTTATTCGTGAGAGGCCGATGGGAGCTATAGCGAAGTTTAAAGAATCCCATTTCTTATCTTACGTGATAGGGTACAGAAGAAATAACAATTCTTTTTAGGAGAATATTAGTTTTATCTGTTTTGTTACGCGAGGCGCTAAAAAGAGAAAAAAGAAGACAAGCTCAATGTACACCACACTTTCTTTCTTTAACTCTGCTATACGAAATAACTTCTAATTTTTATGCATTGATGATGGAATAAGAATCTCCGAAAAGCTTTTGCTCATATTTTTAATAAAGTTGTTGTTTTTTCTAACTATAATGTCATTTATCAATTAAAAGAACTGCACCTGGTTGATATGTTAAAGCCTGTTTTTTCTATGTACTTAATATGTACTGTGTACATATACATATATGTACATATATGTATATGTACTATGTACTGCTTTAGAAATTAAGACAGCCACGAGTACGGAAACGATGAAAAACATTCTATTTTTTCAAACTATATGAAGCACTTAAACATTCGGTGTAGTTTGAATATATTTGGAAGACTTTCTTTTACATGTAGTGAACATAAAACTGAAATCCTATCAAATTATATATAATATATATCATATATTATATGTTTTTTATTGACTTTGCGCAGAATCGATTTTTATTGTAATATAATTAGATTTTTCTAGTACAAAGGAAAAGGTGACAAATATCTTCGCACTTTTAAGTAGCAGATGCAACCTAACTTAACAATAACAACTTAAAAACATAAAATCAAAACAAACCTGGTTTCTAGCTTGTGCGAAAATAATTTATAAAGCATTCTTCATATCAGTGAATAGAAAGTGAAAAGGCATTGATCCATAAAATTAGCCTATTGTTTCAGGAGAAAATTAGATGTGAGAAATGTGAACAACAGAATAGAGAATTAAAATGAAAAAAAAAACAACAACATGTAAAGTGATTAAAAAGTGTTTAAAATGAAGTCATTTGAAATTGCACCCTTGACAGTCATTATTTCCAAAGCATTTACAGGAAGAAGTCTTCTGTTTGTCCTTTATCAAACTGAACCAAAGGGGAGAATGATGCTGTTCATAAACATATTTCTGAACAAATGGAATATGGGCCTAGTAATACTGTGTAGCAGCTAGTCCTACTAAACAGGGATTTCTGACGAAACAAATCACAACGTTATAGTCAGTCAACTGTATCTTCTTCACTTTGAAATAATTTCATTTATAAAAAATCTGGTCAACAATACTCATGAAACATAAAACAAAAATGAACGTAAAAAACAAAACAAACCAACTCAAACTATTTCTGCAAAACATTTCCATATTGATAGATAGTAAAATTAAAAAAACTGCAAGTCTTTATCATCAGGAAGTTAAAAATGTTTGAAATAAAGGGAAAATCAGTTAAACCTCCAACTTTCAAAAATACAGCAACAGCATTTGAAGCATTCCCAAGCATTGGAAGTAGTACTATCTTCAGACTTATCAATGTTGCACTCAAGAAGAGGTCACAAATAATCTCTTCTACAGTTTCTTTCTCAACAGTATTTTTGGTGATTTAAAACTTCAGGATGCTGTCCATGAGTTATTTTCACATCAGGGAATTTTAACCAAGGTCTACTCATCCGTGTTTATCTTCTACATCGTAACATTATTTTCAATAAAATAACCTGGAGAGTAATCTTGAATGAAATACGAGGCGTACAACATAATTATTTTGAAATAAACAGAAATGAAAACCCTGTCGATTTTTCCATAGCCAAGTAGTTAAAGTACAAACCAACGTGAAAAGGATCGGCAGGGCAAATTGCAATTTCGTGGAAAGGGAACGACAAAGCGGTCTACTCGTTCCAGCCAGCTGGAATAAAGCACGACTAGCATAGGCTGCCTGTAGCAAATATGGTTTAGAACTACAGTAACTTCTTAGCTGACCATCTTGGACATTTTGTGGTACATTTCCAAATACCATGAATCATATCGATATAGTATACCAATCTTTGCAATGAATAGACGAAAATATAAATATATACAAGATTGTAAATTGGGTTGTGGCTCACTGGAACACATAAATATGACCAACATAGGCCGTGCCACACTTGGGAATGTAAACACGGCTACCACAGGCCATACCTGCGCCTCACGTGAGCAAGTCAACACGGGCCGTACCTTACTCGGGCACATATACGTAGCCAGCACAGGCCGTACCTCACTTGGGCACATATAAAAATAATCACTCGATTGGTTACACAAAACAAAAATGAAAACAACTTGAAATTAGAAAAAATCAACTAGCAATT
The DNA here is from genome assembly GCA_039566895.2 of Turritopsis rubra. NCBI lineage: Eukaryota > Metazoa > Cnidaria > Hydrozoa > Anthoathecata > Oceaniidae > Turritopsis > Turritopsis rubra. Next base: position 10,441,026 of record CM077626.1, on the reverse strand, counting down.
TTAAATTTAGGGAAACCATAGAAAACAGATTTAGGATCCTGTGACGAGCATTAAACTGTTTTGACAAAGTCATATTATTATTAATGTTTACCCAGGATTGCCTCTTCAGTTCTGATGGAACTGTTATCAATGAGGGTCCTGCGAAGGAGGTCCCAGAGCATTTAAAGCCCCCATTTAGGCTCCAGAAGCCGCAAGTATGCTTCAACCGCTCAACCAGGCAACCCCCTCAGACATCAATCCCGCTCTCAAGCTGATTTAACAACCTCCTTTCAGCCAAACGAATAACTTTCATTCTTTCCAAAAGAAGCTTCCTATATTCGTTTAAATCCACTAACTCACGTGACAATTTAGCCAATAGTATCATTGACAGATTCTAGTATTTCTCTGTTGTGCTTACACAAAGCTTCATATCCAGAAGTCTCTTGCCTTTTCGATATACGGAAAGCGGAAAGAGATCCTGGGAATGAGGTTGCTCACGGCACATCAAAGTGAAAACATTGCATTGCGTACCCAAAAGAACACGAGGTTTAGGGCCACGAGTCCTGTGCCAAAATTTTGGGGACTCTTGGAACTGTGATATCGCATCATGACGTCAGCGAAATATTTGAACAACTATATCCCGTCGCAATTCTAAAATTGTTCCAGTCTATATCAAGATCAATACAAAACGACTAGTTTATTTGATATCACGTGCAAACCTTCGTTAAACACGTGTAAACCTTCGTTAAACAACGACAGTAATGACCCCCCAATCAACTACAACAAAACCGCTGAACCACTGAGTACCTTGATAGTATGGGAAAATAACTTTTTCCCATTCTATTGATGTAGTCTTCTGGAATTTGATGTCAGAACATTTTTTTGAGGACCGTTTTTTTCGTTATTTTGTGTTATATCTATATTATTAATTTATTATTATTATATTATTTTTGCTTTTAACTACAATAACCTGCAGGATAAGAATAACAATAAGTGGAATCTCTATAAAGCGTACGCACAATAAAAATAAATAAATTCTCTATAAAACAGACATCTCTCCATATAACAGACATCTTTTTATGCACTAAAGTTGTCCGCTTTATGGAGATTCGATTGGTTACTTAAGGTTTACTCAACTATTTTTCCTTTTGTTTCTGAAAGATGCTTTCCATTAAAGCAAGATTCAAATTAATTTACGGTCACTCAAAATAAACTTTTGCCAAAAACAGGTTCAAATTTACCTATTTGTACGCGCGTATGCAGGCCATTGAACTATTCCTTAAGGATACGAAAACCCTTAAATTCATTCGAGTTAAATCATAATTTATAATACATTAAATTGAATAACTTTTTTCCACTTCATTTATTTGAGAGTCGTATCCTTAACTTAACCTTCTGTATGTAGCCATTTTCCACTCTCGATAGCAACTAAGTTCTAAGTTCATGTCATCAATTTGTTCATTTGTGTTGTTTACGATGTTCAGATTAATGTACAAACGTGTCTTTACTAATTAAATTGTCATTAAATACAACAACCTGAAATGGATGAAATTAGGCTAATAAATATTATGCATTTTTTGAACACCAGTAATATTGTAGTATAAGGCGATAAGTAAACGTCTTTATGTCGGTTTTCATTGATGATATAATTAAGTTTCAAACGAAAACCACCTCAAAACAAGCATCATTTTTGATAATCATAAGATTGTGCTAAGACTTAAGATCATTGTGTCGATATCAGTGAGAAACAAGTTTATATAGAACCATATATTAAACATGTGGAGGAGTGTACGAGGGAATCAACGCTGAAAATTTAAACGGATTTATTGCACTGCGCTCCACCATATGGTCTACATGACAATGTTGATTCACTCCCTGTGTAAAGCCGTAGTTATGGTAAAACTTTTGACTGTTAAATCTAATTTAGAATAAAAGAGATATCCTTTTTGAAGAATAACTTTATTATTACCTCTTATCAATAAAATGGCTTCCGTATAATGAAGGCATTCTAAATGAATTTTTTTCTTTGAATTTACAAACTTTACTATTAGCATTAAATATTACAATTGTGGAGAAGATATATATCGTTTAATATTCAACTTTCAAACTTTATTAATTTTTAAACTTAATTGTCGCGATTAATTATGAAATAAACATCAAACCATGGGATCTCCAAACATACATGATTTTCGAAGATGGGTTGGCATTCAAATGTTTGACTTTGTGGTTTCATGGTTTCTATATATTTTTTTTGTAATTCGTTAGCAACAAGAAGAGATGAAAAGCTTGTTTGAATTCTTTCATTTTCTCGAAAAATATCTTTTTTTGTCAGTTTACAATATTTGTCTCAAATGTTTAGAAGTAAATCGTAAATTGTATACTTGTCTTTCGAAATTCCAAACTTATCCTCGTAGATTTCGATGTACCTCATCTTGGATGTTCTAGTTTAAAGCTTGGTTTACATTAGTGGATACTAATTAACAAATAAGCATGGGCTATTTACACATTTGATTTAAATTTGAAGGCATTTTTTTCATTATGGCAAAACAAAGAAATTCAGAAAAGAGAAAATGCTTACAGTGTTTGTTGAAAACCTTTATTTATTTGGAATCAGTAAAATTCAGTAAGTTAAGAAGATTTTAAGTGTCATTAGCGAGTATTAGAAGTTATAATTTCATGATTGTTCCATAAAAGTTTGAACTTAATTCCTGCAAACAATAACATCAATTTTTTTTTTTTTTTTGACATATGTTTCGTTTATATTTTACCTCTACCTAAAGGTTTTAACCCTGAAGAGTTTCTTAAAAAAGGCATTTTTTCAGCCCTTTCAACACCTCAGTGAAATTTAATTAAGGGATTTGCAACCTTTGTAAGAATTCTATAAAGGCTGAATACACGATCCGTTTAATTGGGCCAATTATGATAGTTGCTTCTCAAAAAAAACTTATGTAAACAGGAAAGATGTACATTTTTTCTCTCTAAAGCTGTACATCTGTTTAAAAGTTGGACACGTTCAACTTTCTCCAACTAAACAGATGGAAAATTCAATTCAAATTTGTAACCAAATCTATTTTCATTTTGTTATCATCCATGTGCACGTTTGGAAACCTCGTATAAGTATGCAAAAAGACGAAGAAAAAAACTTTACGCGTAAACAGCTTCACTGCATCTATTTAAGATGTAGTTTTTTTTAGAAACAACTAATTGGTCCAATTAAACGGATCGTGTATATCAACCTTAAGGAAATTTCATACTCTAGATCTTATCGCGTGCAATGGAAGTTTGCAATAAACTGAAGCGCAAATGCAGGGATGGCCAGCAGGTACTCCACAGCGTTGGAGTGTTATATATGGACGTCTTTATCTCAATGTTGTTCGACATTGTAACGGCATTGTTGGCCTGGTGGGTGGGGCTTAAGCACTCCAAACTGAGACATCCAGCTGCAAGAACTTTCGCCCACGCCCCAACCTCCCTCTCTTTTCTTATCCGCCCTTGATAGTAGTAAAGCTGTTCTGAGCATAATGGACGATTTCAAAGTGTTGGGCTAGTACCAAGTTGAATTTCTTTGTATTTAGTTCTGTTTGTACCATTTTCATGTTTTCAAAAGATTTACACAATTTTCTGTGGTGAGGGTGATCACTGTTTTTAATGTTAAAATTTCAATATCCTTATTGTTAAACTGATGAATTAAAAGCAAATTTTCTGACGACTTTATATGTCATTATTCTGTGTAGTTATAAAACAAGAATCAGTCATTGTCTTAAAACCTATTACATAAAGTAATTCGACAATTTTCAGTTTATTCAACAAGAACATTATTAGTATAAAAAAATTATACCTGAAAATCGCACAGTTGTTCGCTGTTTCGCTACAAAGCTTTTCATACAGGAAGCGATTTGCAAGTAAATATTATCGCTTCTGAATGTAACAGTCAAGGAAGGAACTATACAATGTTACATGATCAATTAATCTAACATGAAAAGAAAATGTTGCACAACGATTTGTTTATTCATATCCTCCGTTTTTCTTGTGTTTGGGCTTAGCGGTGTACTTGGCGGAATATTTGGAAATGCATGGTGGATATACGATCAAACGAACACTCACGGGTGGAAGTATGAGAACGGGCTGCTTCGATACAAGCATACTGTGAACGGAAAAGAGAAAAGTGGTTTCATTGGAGACGTATTTGAATTTACAAACAATGCCCCAACAGGTGAGCAGTCACGATATTCGATTTGTAAGCTTTCCCCACTGTGTTTGCAACAGTGTCAAATTAAATGGAGTTTTCCTTTGTGCAATCTTTAGCGGGCGATACTCGATCAAATGTGTCGAATGAAATTGGTCGCGAATTTAATTTGTTGAATTTCAACGTTTTGTGATATAATTCCGAGATGACGTCACATGCTTGTTGAGCCAGAACAAAAATCGCAGTGCAACATGTTGGTTCACATGCAAAAAATTCGCAATATTTTTATTGAAATCAAATAGTTTATAATTCGTTCATTTTGTTCTTCTTAAAACGTCAACGTAACATAAATGTCAACGTAACATAAACGTCAACGTAACATAAATGTCAACGTAACATAAATGTGATTGGTTAAACTCATTTTAATGCAATTTTAAAGAAATTGATTGGTTGACGTCGATTGATGTCCAATCCAATGGTTTGTATTGAAGATCAGCTGATACACGATCAAACTTGTCGAATATGATTCGCTTAATTTGATCGTGTTCCGCCCACTTTAAATCTAAACACAGTGGAATCTCTATACAGCGGACACTGGTAAATAAGAAAGGTGTGCGCTTTATGACTGTAAATCTATCAATCCATATATGGCTATGTGTCCGTTATACGGAGATGACCGCTTTATAGGGTGTATGCTTTATAGAGATTCCACTGTACAATATCAGAAGTTAAGCAACTAAATCTTGGTTTTAAATAACTGAAATATGTCTAGCGATTATCGTGTATTCTGTGTTGCACGACTATCTTGCGACTACATGTCGCAAGATACCTCAAGATACCTCATCCGTCCTTCAGACGTCCCATGGACGTCCTCTCGTTCACATACCATTGGGGACGTCCTCTGGACCTGTTGGACATCCTATTTGAGCAGAGGGATTAGACTTCACTTTCGACGTCCCTGAACGTCCCTGTGTCCACTGGGTTTGTTTCCTATAAAGGAAGTTTTTTCTACGATGCAAATGCTGTTTCTTTTTTAAACTGTGAAAATATGATTGCTCGCTGCACTTCAAGCTAAAGGTTCTTTGGAAATCAGTTTTATGCCTGATACAGCCGAAATAATTTTGTTTTGGTGGCTATTTTGTCGAATAATTTGAAAAGGTTGTTGCCGATTGTCGCACGACAGTCGGGGAAATTTCTATCTGTACGACTCTTGTCGTGCAACACTCAGTTGGTTGGACGATCGCTGAATAGTCGCGCAGCAATATGTTTCGAATGTGTCGTAAAACAAATTTCAGTTATTGAAAACCAAGCTTAAGAATAACCTTCCGTGATATGTTCCCCACCTTGCAAATTTTGTATGATATGCTTCATATATAAAAATTATCCTTTTTGTTTAGTGTTAGGTATCAATGGCGAACAACGTGACATGATATTATCGTGTTTAATAGTCAGTGCCTTCTTGGCATTATCTGCGTTCTTCCCACTTCTCTGTGGCGCCTGTAGAATGGTTGAAAGATCGTGGGATTGTTCGACCCTTTTAATGGCTTTTTTCACATCCACCAGTGGTAAGTAGATATGTAATACATTAGAGTTTCTCGACTCTTTTTTTTATAACATTGTTTTATTAAAATAGTAAAAAGTGGTGACAAATCAAAGTGAAGAAGACTGAAATATACAAATTATTTTCTTTAAATGCCCCTTTCTCTGGAATCTCGACCTCTCCCTTAATGTTTTTGCAATTCATCCCTGCCGACGTTTATTTCTGCACACCTTTTTTATGCACCAAATGTCCGCTTTCTCTTTCCAGCTGTTCCGGCAATTGGTGCAATGGTTTACGTGGAACTGAGATTAGATGACCGATGGGAGAAATTATCCGATCGTAAGGAATGTTGGTCGTATATGATGGCCTGGGTTGGTACAGGATCGTTATTCCTATCGTCCGTACTCTCCTTTGCTTTGATATGCATGAGACCTAGGCGGGGAGCATACAGTATAGGAAAGAAACAGACTTCACACATGGCTAGATCTAACGTCGGTTTTGAAGAGGACGGAAGTAAACCCGTACAAACAGTCTTAGTAAAGAAAAAGGGTCCCAGAACTATTTTAGAAAGTGCAGCATAACTGGATATTAGTGTAAATATTATTATACATTGTAAAACGTTTTATAAAGGATTATTTATATTAATTTTTATATTACTCATTTCATAATTTTGTAGTGAAAAAGCTGTTCTAACTGTCTTTATCAGGACCCTTTTAATGCTGTCTAACGGGCAAACGTCTATTAGCTCTTCTGAGGTCTCGGCTAGTTGAGATGATTGGTATACTTATCTGATTTTAGTTCACAAAGAATACTTACAAATGACAAATTCAACGGATTTGAAGTTACTTGATCAAACGCCAGTCGCTCGTTATTTCAATCAAATTGAGGTGGAGATGAGGATAAGATATTGGGCAGTGGGTCACCGGAACCGAGGGAAAAGAGAGAAGGGGTCATGTGCCCAGCGAAAACACTTTAAAGTAAGACATCGAAATACACCTAATACACCTTTTTTCGAATTTCTGTTTAAACGCCGTGTTTTTGCTTAGTAAGTTCACCCGGCCTCTTTTTAGATATTAAAATTGCCTCTAATCATTCTATTGGGAGTTTTAGTAATAGAGATAATTACTAAGTAATAAACTTAAAACATTATTGAAACAATAAATTTAATTAAAACGAGGTTGGGTGTAGTAACTAGGTCAAAACATGGTGTTTAAACAGATACTCGGGAAAGGTGTATTTGAAATATATAAGAATGTGTCAATGCTGACTCGAACTGATAGTGAGCAAAGGGAGAGAGCAAAGTGTTTACGCTATCAATATAAATCGGCATATTTGCAGTTCAACACAAAAACATAGCCATTAGATAATTCCCTGATCTGGAAGAGTTATTGTCGGTATTTTTAACTTGAAAATTTTATTTTGTTTTTCACACCGGAGTATTTTTAAATGGCTACCATAAAAATGATCACCTACTGCTTATTTTCCTGTTTCTGATTGGTTAAAATTCCTACCATAAATCGTAACATGGTCAACATTATATCGCGATCTTGCGATTCTGCTGGTTACACTAATCGATATATGTCTTTGATGAAAAATCTTGTTAGATTAATCGAATAGTGTAAACGCACAAACCAAAAATGATTGACTTGCAGAAGAATTTTGTTCACCGACTTATTTCTCTGTCCGCGTTCTGTCAGCTTTAGCCCAATCTTGTTCCCTAAAATCCCACGTTAATTTCATCAAAATTTGACAACTTATTTGCAGGCCGTGTTGGTTTCTTCCTTCGTTAATTATATCATAAGGGTAATTCCAGGACCTTAAAAGAAACAACCTATGATGGCTTAGTACAATGTTGCAATGAGATTTGAATTAAAATGTTTCAAGGACTTTACTGTCTTTTTGTCAGCAGTGCAGAATCTTTAACAAAACCATAGGCGTATTCAGGGTCACTCAAAAAGTGGAGGAGTCCAACGTTTCTTTTCAGTCTTAAATGTCGATTAGGTTACTGGCACGTTTTCCTTTTCTACTTAAAATGACTAAGCTCTCTTTCACAAATTTTTGCTGATCTCTAGCTACGCCATTGAAAACTGCCACATCACGTGATGTCTGCCTATAATTTCATATATTCCTTTATTTTAGATGGTCGTCCAAGAAAGAAAAACAAGAAAGCTTTACTTGGCGAGATCTCACCCCTCTCAGGAATGGCTAAAATTCCCTTAGTAGGCAGTATCTAAGCCTATAGATAGTCAGCATAATGAATATAGCTTTTCAATTTTATGGATGGATGGATGAATTTTCAGTCAAATTTTCATAGGCATAGTCTCTATAAAGCGGACACCTTTTTGTTATGCACCAATGGCGTCCGCTTCATAGAGATTCCTCGATTTCATTTCATCATACACGCGTCAGGTTATTTACTAACCGAGCAAAATTTGGTTCATATGAACAGAATGGAAGTTTTCGGTACCTCGTTTGTCCGGCTCCTGTGAACACCTCCTAGAGAATTTTGTTCTCTCTCTTTTTTCAGCAACTGCTTTTTGTAGAAATGCTCGTTTCAATTAAATAAATAAATAAACGAAGTCATATAATTGCCCTGGAGAAGTCATCTAAATGTGAAGGGAAGCCACAGGACGTCTGGCGGCCCATTTGAACCAATATTCAATATATACCCTACATTCAGTATTCAATGGCCAATCCAAACATTCAAAACTAAATTCAATGTTTAACTTTCAACATTTCAATACTGTCTATTCAACTTTGAACTTCGACATTCGACATTCAATGTTCTACTTTCAATGTTCTATGTTCAATATTCAATTGCTTGGGTATATTGAATTTCTAAATTATCAGTAACAATGTCCGTTTCCATAATAAGGGACTTGCTGGACCTTTTCATCGCACATAACAATATGCAGACAATAAATTTAATCAGTAATTTCCTGATTTTCTTGAGAATCGTGCTGAAGTTTCGTTTAATTTCAGAAAGCATGCATCTGTTTTATTTAGTCTCAGCTGTACCTTCGTGATGAATCTATAAGTTTCCTTCGATTGTTCTATGGAAAAACACACGAAACTGTTTGACGACTTCACATCAATAACAAGCGTAAAATTCTTAAACGATTTGACGACTTCTAAAACCGTTTGTCGGTTTGTAGAACGAAAGATTGGCGATGAATTTTCTTCATAAATGAAGAATATATACCCGTCCTCACCCAACTCAACAATAGAAAAGCTTCAGAAGAAAAGGTCCCCATAGAATATCAAACCTATTACATACAAGGTACACAAATGGAACGCTGAATTTAAGTGTTGAATTCATTGTGGAATTTAGAGTTTCTAATGAATATTTCTACAAATGGCGTGTCTATGACATCAGAAAGTCGTATGTTAAAAAAAGGAAATCGATTGAAGAAATCTGAAATGTGCCCTTACTGAATGGTTATTTCATTAATGTATTATATATGTACAAGTTAAATGTGTTAGTAGACGCATGGTGGTCTATACATGAATACTGTACGCTATTCAATAATTGTGAAATTATAAGTATACGTTCTACATGGCAACGTCAATTTCTTCTTCAGTACAGGAAATTTGATATTATGGGAATACATATCATACGAATCAAATAATAATGATTCTGAACTAGATTTCAAATGCAAATGTCAGTAGATTGTTTTGGTTTTTATATACCTTTGCGTGGTTTGAAAAGGAATTAGAAGAAGCATTATTTGTTTGCGTCATTTAAAGTTAATTTGAAAATTCACAGGGACATTTTTTTGATGGTTTGTTAGGAGAATGAGCGGAATGTCTCCGAAAGCGTGGCAAAAATCCTATCTCTTTTACAATCATATACAATCAAAGAAGAACGTCAAGACAGAACTTTATAAGTCAAAAGCAGAACAACAGAACGAGTTAAAAATTCCCGAAGGCAAAGAAAAAGGTCCTCCTCTTAAACGTAGAGGAGAAACAAAGACAACAACGGCACAAGCGCAAAAAACGCAAAAAACGAAAACGGTATTAACAAAACCTCAGAAAAACGAAAACGAACATCTGAAGCATAACGGAAACAAAACAGATAATCAAACCGTGCGAAAATCCGAAAAAGAAAATTGTTCATTCCAAGAAACAACAGGTAAACCGGAGAATAATAATTCAGGAAGGGTTTGTCAGAATGGTAATCCTAAAAAATCAGCAAAGGAAAAATCTAAAAGCGCAGTCATACCACGAATAATCAAAGTTAAACAGGCAGAAACGTCCGAAACAGAGAAGCCGAAAAGCGCACCAAGCGGACAACACAGTCAGAAATCCAAAACCGGACTGAAAGGCAAAACTGGACTGAAAGACAACGGGAATACTGCAATCACCGAGCCTGTTGAAGAAAATCAAATAAAGGAGAAAAATTCACAATTACAGAAAAAACAAGAAGTTGTGAATCAGAAAAGTGTTTCGACGCAAGTTGTCATAGAAACAAAATTGAAAGGTTATTCAAATATAATGACGCAAACAGTCGCGACTCAAACCAGTCAGACACTATTAGATTTAGCAAATGGAATCAGGAATGAAAAACCAATTGAATTTAGAACCGGAGACTTGCAGCCTTTGGTTACACAGAAATTAAGTGTCGGCCAAAAGAATAGCGTGTTATGGCTGAACCCGAACAAGAATGATGTAATTCCACCAACACCAGATGGACCCAGATTTTCTCAAGACGGTACTCAGTTGACGTACACACATCCTGGAGTACAGAACGAAATGCTGAAACATTTGCACGCACTACAGACACAGGGCGTAATGTGTGACGTGCTAATACGGACTTGTGATATTGATTTTAAGGCTCACAAAGTTGTTTTAGCCGCTTCATGTCCCTATTTCGCCAACTTGTTCAAAGACATAAGAACGGTTCGTATTGACCGTTTGATATTAGAGGGCCTTTCCGCTCAATCTGTTGCATCAATGCTGGGATATTTCTACTTGGCCACCCTCATTATTGATGCCGAAGATGTGGAAGATTTATTGGATGCAGCCTATTACTTTCAGGTATGAACAATTAGCACTGAAACAACCACACATACACACACCTTCTGAGCAATTTATGGTGGGTTGGGTGTATGTTTGTGTGTCTTCGAAGGGAAGTGGGGACTAACAAAAGTAGGCACCTTTCAATTGTATTTTAGACAACGGAAGTAATCCAGATATGTACTGACTATCTGGAGCTCAACTTGAACATCAATAACTGTTTCGTGTTTTACCATATATCTGAAAAACATAACATCGAAGGGCTTAGGGCGAAAACCTTTCGCTTCATATGTTGGAATTTCAATTCCATCGTCAAAGAGTTACGGTTTCTAGAGATTTCCGTAGATACGTTAATTAAAGTTATATCGAGCAACTCTGTTAAAGTCAAGTCGGAAGAAGAGGTGTACACAGCTGTTTGGAATTGGTTTGAATACAACATTGAAGACAGGCAAGTGGGTATTTTCGGGGATCGGAATTGGAATGAACACATAAAGAGAATGATCAATCCCTGGGGTATGGGGGAAGGGGGTTATCATTAACTTTTAAGTTTAATGGGGAAGAAGGGACAAATATTTCCTACCTGCTAACAAACCTTCTAATGAATTTCAAAAGAAATGGATTGTTCTATTTGAATCAGAAGTTATACATAAACTACGTTGAAGAACTCGTATCGTTACAGGAAGAACACTCGCCTCTTTCTGTTGGATATGTTGATAAATTATTTACTAACATATGGTCTATGAGTCTAAAAAATGGTCAATTTGGCTGCCGGCTAGTATGTCTAACATGGTTTTTCTAACGCCACTATGCCTAAGGTTCCTTGAATGGGCCAATAAATGATCTGATAGCCCAGCGTTCACCTTTTTTGGAGCCATTTTATGGGTCCACCTCCCAAAATTTGATGTCATGGGGACCGTCCATTCTGAGATAATAAAATAATCTTATATTTTTTAAACTCCAGAAAGTGCCATCTCCCTAAACTAGTCATGTACATCCATTTTGAAGTTATGGACGCAGATTTTCTGCAGGATACAGTCAAAGTACAGATGTACGAGGAAAGTGAATTGTGTCGTAAAAAAGTAGACGACGCCATTAACATGATCAAGAACAAAGTGGATTTAGATGCAAGGAAGATCAGTAACTACAGACAGGTAATAACCGCTTTGAAAAGAATGTCGTTTATTAAATAATTTACCAGTTAGTTCCGCCATTGGAAAATGACCTTCCCTGGAAGATTAACAATCTTATTATAACAACTTAGAGTTAATTTTTTCTTCGAGCTTTTCAATAGGCAATAGGGAAGTTTCTAATGACAATGGTTGCACAAACCCTAACACAAGGTTGGTGACAAGCTGAAAATATGGATTTGTTCCTCTGATTGTATATTCATTAATTTTCCAAGTGAATCCCCCGAAGCCAAGTCTTGGACATACTGATATTTTGAACAATAACTACGATATGTCTATGAAATATCTACGTAAAGTAATTCTTGCATTTGTTTACTTTTTCCCGTCGACCGTAGTTTTATCGCATCCCTCCACCTCGAACAGACTCATGGTACCGCATTGTAATTCGTAAGATCATGTGATTCGTGTCGTAGCCCCTTAAATGATAACGTTTCTCAAATAAAGAATTACAGTGGAATCCTTATCAAGTGGACACTATTTGGTGCCTTAAAAAGGTGTCCTGTTTATAGAGACTTTACCTATGAAAGTTTGACTGTAAATCTATCCACCAATCCGTACATGAAAGTATGTGTCCGTTATATGGACATTCTGCTGTATTTCTGAAATTAGACGCCCTCTAATCAAGAAGGTTTCTTTCATTCATTTTTTTTTTCGTGTAGTCTTCCGATAACATCTACTTGTTCAGTTCTTCGTCAAGTGCAGGCCATATGCTTAATATAAAAACATGCAAGTGTACACCGGCCCCTGAACTTCAACTCCCCAAACCATTGGATCAGGAGTATCACGTGGTTGTAAAAGCGGGAAAAACATTGCATTTGTTGTCGAAAACAAATGTGCTGATGTTTAATGTGGACACAATGAACTGGGATGCTGTCGGCAAAGGTACACACTTGTTTTTTATAAATTCTGAGCCTAACATAGTAACCTAATGGATTGGGTAAATATTATCTCAAATTCCTGACATTCTTAACAAAATAGCAAGCGACTGATACCTAAAATATATCAGAATATATTATATTCAGCTGGAAATGTACATGAGAAAAGCGAATACTATATTATACCGCACATTGCAGACAGATTGGACCTGAGGATTATTCTGGACGTAAATTTGAACGAATATGAGCATCAACATTTTGATTAGAAAGTAAATAAATGAAGAGCTTTGTTTTGTAGCACAACGTAAATCATCAGGCTCACGACATGATAAACTCTTCACTTATTTACAACTGTTCCGACAGTAACGATTCTTATCTATAAAAAAACCGTTTTCTTCAACATCAACTTTCTCATCAACCTTCAACCATTTTGATCACACGATAGTAAATAATTATTTTTCATTGGTTGTAATACGTCATGTGATCAGAGTAAATGCAAAATAAACTATAAGTATCCAAGAAGCGGAATTTTCTATTGACTGTGATGGAATTGAATAAACTGTTAAAACAAGTGATGCGTTTCCTTTCGTTTAGGTCAATCAATCTTAGAAACTGGTATATGTTGCACAAAGTCTATGATCTACGTGATTGGAGGAAAACCGGATGGGAGGATCTTTTGGGGGTTTAACATCAAGAGTAGGCGTTGGGAAAAGTTGCCAGATATGGAGCATGACAGGCGCTCACCTGGTCAGTAAATGGGGATGTTCTATTCTTTTGCATTGAAAAGGGTTCATTCAAAACAGAATCTCAAAGGTTTCGTTTGTCCTTACTATTGCATTCATTCTTCAAAAATGTCTAAAAATACAAATTCTAAACATTCCAAGTACAACCTATTTGGTTGCTTATTTGTTTGTTTGTTTGTTTTGTTGTGCAAACATTGTTTAATTTTTCATTGTTGCCGGTAGCAATAATACGAATTTGTTCAAATTACCAAGTTTGGTCTATAGTCCATACCCTACAAGCATCGTTTTCAATGTTAACGTTTGGTTCTAAATCATTTTACTTGGAGTTTTAATAGCAAAAATATCTGTGGAACAACAAATTGCATAACACGAGACCGAGTGAGTTGTGCAACCTCGTCTCCAGGGCTTCTTACCCTCTTTTCGATAAACTTCTTCGCTGCCGTCCAGTATATTGATAGTGCTTATATTGCCAAGAGGTTGCGAGCCTGTTTATTATAAAGATAAGCACCAGCCTTGGTTGAAAATCCCAGTGAGCAAAATCTTCAAAATGTCTCCGTGGAGGAGTGTTTTCTATAGAAATGGCAAGCACTACTGCTTTTCTTCCATACATTATTGTTTCTTATTTTTCAGCTGTGGCTGTTATGGGCAACACCAAACCAAAAATATTTGTAGCCGGTGGGTATTCTCTAACCGCCACCAACGTCCTGTCCTGTATGGAATTTTTTGTTGCAAGTGAAAACTGTTGGAAATCAATCAAACAAACCATGTCACAACCAAGGTTCCAGGCCTCTATGATTATTAACAATGATAAAGTATATGTAGTCGGTGGTAGAAGTTTGGAAAAGAGTTATAATGATGTGGAATATTACGACAGAGCTACTTCAAAATGGAAAACGTGTGAAGGTAGCCTTAGTGAAGTGAAACTTGATAGTTCTCTCATTATATTCGAGGGGAAAATCTATTGTGTTGGCGGGAAAGGGTGTTGTTCTATTGAAGTGCTTGAGGACAGCGGAAAATCAAAAAAATGGACTTATTTGGGGAAACTCGACAGCACCATGTGTGGCCATCATTGCGTGGTTTATCAGCCTAAGGAAGAAAAGAAAGAGGCAAAACGCTAGAAAAGTCTTCTGGGAAGTTTATTTTCCGAATAATACAGTTTGTTATTCTGGTAAATTTCACACGAAGTTGCCTAATCTTGAAAATATTGGCACTATATAAATACTTTATAGATTACTTTTGTAATGGAGAGGTAGTAACTGCACGTTAGTTTTGCTGAAAATAAAGGCGAAGACTGAAAAACTAAAGTTAACACGCCAGGCGGCAGATTTTTGTACAAAAATCGAATTGGATTTGTGTATATTTTTTTGATCAGCCTTTCAAGTCCAGTTTACCAAACATTTATTGGATTTATTTCATAGTAGTGAAGGATATTGCAGGAATTGCTCACAACATTTTATAACGAAGTTTCCAGGAAATTCTTTTCTCTAATAAACGCCCTCGTTCTTTTAAACGCCCGCTAATGTCCTGGTACGTTTATTAGAAAAAGTTTCAAATACCGTATTTACTTACAATTTTTCGAATGAGCGCTTTTGAGAACAGAGTTCATTTAAGGATATTTCGGATCAAAAAGGGGGCGCTCTTTCGAAAAGGGGCGCTCATTCAAGTAAATACAATACGTATGTTCTAGGACAAAGAACCATTAATAATTCACTTGCATAAAATAGTCTGAAGGCCGAAGGGCGTAAAAATTAGACTTTCATTAGTTTGTACAAACAAAATTTTCATTTTTTCAAATAAATGCCCGCCCTATTTAACACCCCGCATTTTCCAGGTCAGTGGTGATCCCAGTTGATAGACACCCTTTTATCAGTGCTACTTGCTTTGTCCGCTATCCTGTAAGATAACTCTTTGGTTACTCAGCCCATTACCCAGTTCTGTTATCAGCGAACTCAAATTCATTAAGAACGATACATCGCCACGTTTCGTCGAAACTTGCTCTGACGTCACTATATCCCTTGTGCTCTCACCTGCAACCGCATCTACAAACACTATGTTCGAAAGCATGTTCTTAGCCTCCACGGATGATGGTGTGGTCACTTTCTCCTCATTAATATTATGAAACATGGCTGGATTTACTATGGCTGCCGTCAGTCCATCTGGTCTATCTGCATTACTGTCGATATCTATCGCATACATACTCTGTGCAGGGTCTGGTAGTTGGCCAGAAATGAAAGAACTGTTGATATTAACAGCGTCAGTCGTTGTCGAGACATTATTCTTCGTCTTTGATGGGTAATTGGAATTCTGCAACTGTAATTCAAGGTCCGTTAACTCGTTCGTATTTTCGCCGTGCTTGATTCGCAAATGTTCGCGTAACTTGTGCGTGATTTTGTAACTTTTACCGCAATGGTTGCAACTATATTTTCGCTTGACATTGTGAATATTACGATGTTGGCTTAAATTTGCGGCAATTGCGAACGTTCGAGAGCAATGATCGCACTGGTAGGGCTTTCCATCGTTGTGATATTCTTTCCGGTGACGTAACAATGCACTATGGCTGGCAAAGTCTTGTAGGCACGAGGCGCACTTCACAATCAAACCACCATCCTGATCAGTCTGATAAATTGTGGTCACATTCGACAGATCGTGAGCAGAACACTCAAGTTGGACATTTGGTTCGATGACATGCTTGGAGAATTCGTCTGAATCGTTAGACTCGGTTTTGTCCTGCATATCGTTCACACTATCGTGGATAGCCATTTGAATGACCAGCTCCCCTCCGTGGTTGTTCATATAAGCCATGGCATTGTCCATTGTTGGATTCAGTGGCGCATCTTTCGAGGCCGACGAAGTCTCGTTAATCATTTCTACAACTTTTAATGACAGCGATCCCGGCGAATTATCGGATGCTTCCGTAAGATTGCAGGTTTTGCTTTTCTTTTCGGCTTCTAGTCTTTCCTCAACAAGCTCCTTCACCAGCAACCCTTCGTCACGGTGATATTTCTTACCAAACTTAGTATTCCCTGTCCTGACGTGAAAGCTCATGTGATTAACTAGTGAGCATTTATGCATAAACGCGTGATGGCACACTTCACAGACGAACTTCTTTTCACGATGCTCCTTGCGCATGTGCTGTTTCAAATAGTTATCACTGGTAAACGTCAACGAACAAGTCACACATTTGAACGGGCGATCTGCACCGTGCCGTGTCATATGAATCTCCAGTTCCCGTTTCCGCCGAAACGTATTCAGGCATTGGACACACTTGAAAGGTCTTTCACCGGTATGTGTGATAAGATGCTCCCGTAAGTGCCATAAACTTTTCAAACTCTTTTGACAACATCCACAAACTCTGTTCGAATTAACTTGCATGCACTCGTGATTACAGTATTCAATGGTTCCGGAAAACTCGGTATCGCAAACATGACATAACAGCGGTTTGCCTCCGAAATTCGTGCAAAGGTGAGTCTCTAAATCCTTGAGGGAAGCGAAAAACGCAAAACAGCGTTCGCATTTGACCGATTCCTGTTCGTTATGTGTTTTCATGTGAAGTATGAGCTCAGTTGCTTCGTCAAAACATTTCTTGCACACCACACACGTGTACTTGCCGTTGACCGTATGCCGATTCGACATATGACTACGGAAGCTGTTTAAGTGTAGGAACATTCGTCCACAGATGCCACACTTGAAGCGTTTTTCACCAGTGTGGGATTTCATATGAGCATCCAATGCCGACGCCCACGCGAAAACCTTGTCGCAACGAATACATTTATGTTCCAGTTGGTCTGAAACAAATAAAAGCTAATAATGTAAAAAAAACAAAAAAAACAAACAAAACAGTTTAGGGCAGGACGTGTATTTGACAGTCCAAGTTTAAAATATCTATACATTACTCACTACATGAGCGTAAGTGTCAGAAACTCGATGGCCATTCGGACAGAATAATTTCCGAGCCACTGATCACGCGCGTTTATCGGAGTAGAATAAAAATAGGTTCCCTTTGCAACGACACACCCTCTTTGGTAAAAACATAATTTTCCTTAAAAAGAAAACCACGTAGTAATTCACACTTTCTTCTGTCATGTTGAGTAAGCTAGTATTAAAGGTACGCTATAAATCCCATTTTATCTATCCTCATTTTTTTGAAAAACATTTTCAGGGCTTAATTTCCCTTTAATCAATTTGACTGGTTTGGATTATAAAGAGTTCGAGACCCCAGCAATTTTATTACATGAAAATCTACGGCGAATTTATATTGGATAATGGAGCCCATTCTTAATCATATCGGAATCGAGATAACCACTTCGTCCCTTTCGATTCATCTTGTAGCTGAATAGTAAGACGTTGGACCGCAAATACCAATCAATCTTTATATATCAACACAATCTCCGAGAAATGCGTGCAGATAATCAATCTTTATATATCAACACAATTTCCGAGAAATGAGTGCAGATAATCAATCTTTATATATCAATGCAATCTCCTAGAAAGGAGTGCAGATAATAACCTGGAAATCGCTCAAGAACCTCTAGTGTTATTGAGCAGAGAAGCTCACGAAAAAGAGATGTCCATGTTGAAAACACCGAATAAGAATGTAACCAAGTGAAGCGATCACGATTTAAGCCCTTGCCCAATGAGGCCAGAAATATGTGGTCTTTGCCTCCTGACATGGCACAATATCTCTTTAAGTACACGCAAAAGTACATAAACGACAAGACCATCCATGATACTTATTTAAGGGAAAATACAGTGCCTTCCAACATAGCTTCACCACCAAAGCTGGATGATTTCTCCAAAGAATTAATGGAGGGACAAAAAAGAAGAACGAAATTAATCTGGACAGTGCATTGGAAAAACAACAGCGAAAAGATGTGCATGTTTACGGGCCGTTTAGGCGAATTTGGAACAATCAGTGATGATTTTGGGGCAGATATTTAATGGCCTGTCCTATCAGCGACGAATAAATGCATTGACAGCGGTGATGGGGGACGGCGTCAGAAAGCAAGCCAGCTCTCTAGAGAAAAAACAGGATGCTCTGTTTGGCCAGAACTTTCGTAAACTTGAAGTGGATACAGCTTTAGCTATGAAAGAATCTAAGGAGGTATATCGACAACGGTCGTTTGTGCGCCGAGGTATTAACAAACGATCCTAGGGTTTGTGCGTTGATAGCAGGTGTTTTCAACGAAAAACCACCTCAAACGAAAATGTTTTTTGTCTGGGATGTTGAACAAGTTTTGACTTATTTAGACCCAGATTATTTTGTCTAAACTAGCTGTGCTACTAACTCTCGCTTCTGCAAGTAGGGGTTCTGAAATTAGACACTTGAATACTGAATCCATGGTTTTAGAACTAAATATTCTTGTGTCTTTCATTTCACAAAATTAACAAAATCTTGGAAACAAGGAAGCTGCACTCCCAGAGTGGAGTACAATGAATTTCCCTCCAACAAAAAAAATGTGCATTGTTTCAGTTTTGGATGAATATTTAAAGAGGTCTGACCCTTAGCGTGGCTCAAGTAAAGAAACAATTACTTTTGAGTTTAGCCCAACCTCATAATGAATAGCTAGCTGGGTTAAAAAAATCCTTAAAGATTCCGGGGGTAGACACTAATTATTTGACAGCCCACTCTTGCAGGCCAGCCTTCTCTTCAAAAGCAAGCACCAATGGCTAAAGTCTTTTGAGAGGGCAAAGTGGTCAGGAAAATCGACTTGGCCAAAACATTATTGTAAACTTGTCATTAACACAGTGAAACAGTATCAGGATACTGTTTTACTACAATCTTGAACGCTATGAATAGGGAGGAAGTGATACTTTCCATAGGTTTTCATGTAACAAAATCCCTTTTATTAATGAAACTTCCAGTATCATGATATAATGTATGGATTGTATTGATATGGGAAAGATATCTGTTTGTTTCACGTATCTTGTTATGTTCTTACTCCCCTCTTTTCTTTCTTGCATTGAATCTCTAATTTTTCTCTCTGGATAATTATCAACAAACACCATTACCGTCTCGATTCCGATATGCTACAAGAATGGGCTCAATTATCCAATATTAGTTTGTCCTTCGATTTTCATTAATAAAACCTCACTGTGTAATTAAGGAATTACTAAAGATTATTCCTCCAGAAAAATGTTCCTTTATTATCAGCTTGAATATTAACGAATTAACAAAATTCGCACTCCCTAATATGAACATGGCAATGAAGACAAAAACGCCTTAATAGTTTATGGTTAACAACAAAATGCATTAATTTCACGTAACCCTTACTAGAAGAAAGTTTTGAATTGTAGTAAGGAGCAATACTGCTTGATTCCACAGTTTCAGGAAAATGGTCAAAAATCTCAAGAAAAACACTACAAAGTAAAGCCCGAAAGAAACTTTACGTTTCCGTGGCAGATAATTAGCTTTTGTGAAGAGTTTCCGTCTTGAGAAGTTAACGTTCTTTCGTTTTTCTAACGCAAGAATTCAAAAGAATAGTGTTGTAAACATAATGACTTCAAGTAACAGATAAAACATTACACAAGGATCTTTTATCTTTTCATGTAAAAATTCATTACTTCGCAGACTTTAAGTTTCTTTCAGGCTGTACTGTAAGAGGTGAAAGCGCAGGTAAAAGAAGAAATGGCGACATCACTGAATAACAATGCTTTATGTAGTTACATACCTTCAGGAACGTGTATAACAGCATGTCTCTTCAGATGTGACTTGGTAAGAAATGACTTATCACAATCATCACACTTGTATGGTCGCTCACCGGTATGCTGCATCATGTGTCTGCCCAACTGAAATCGTTGTTTGAACGACAGGTCACAGTACTCGCACTTGTGCGGATTGCCAATGTTTTGGGAGCGTATACACTTTCGTTTCATGTGAGCTTTCAGATAAGTACTTGTTGCAAAAAAAGCTTTGCATCTTGGGCAGATGTGCAGCTGGCCTGCAATAGTTAAAAAAAATATCTATTAGAAATTAATGATCAGCCGTTCATATTTCAAGATCTCCTTGCTGATTAAAGAACGAAAACAAAATACTGGGAAGGAATATTAATTCTATTTGATATAATATACATACTAGGGTCGTCGATGCTGTTTTTGTTATGTTCAGAATCACCCAATACTTCATTAGCTATGCTTTTATCCACAACTTCTGTCAGGTTATCCTCCTCACTTTCTTTTTTACTCTGAAGAGAATATGCATTTCAAGTCTATAAATTGCATTATTTATTAAATACTTAAAAAATGTTTCGGTTTTTTTTTGATAAATATACTGACCCTCATTTCCATTTTAAGCGAAGGCACAAAAATATGGCATTATTCATGATTTACTTCACAAATAACTGGGTTTAGCATAATGTGTAAATGGACATGTTATTAGCTATGTTGCCCATTACTGCATTGAAACATGCGTTTATTGCATAAAATTATCATCTGTCTTGCTGATCATAACTTCGCATTTTTGTTGTTCAGCTGAAATAAGGCTTCACAGAGACTTTAAAAAACACTTCACATTTTGTGTAGTGCAAGCCACTAATTCGTTACTCTACATGATTAAAATTTTTTGATTTGTTGGGAAAAGAACTGTTATATGTTCTTTCAATTTCGTCCAGCACTATAGGCAAGCTTCTATCTATTATCTTCTTATACTAATACTAAATCTTGCTTTTTTCTTACCTAACTTTGAAAGAAAGAACTTTAGGAAAATTTTATCGGGAAGTTCGTCAATGGATGTTTATTTTTTCCGTATTAGTATAGGGGGAATCTCCCATTAGGGGAATCTCTAGCTCCATCTTACGGGTTTTTATTACTTTATGGAGTGTTGTGCCTAAAGGAAGACATCATAAAGCCACCCGGAGGAGAACGCAATGCAATATTTTTTTGCATTCGAAAGTTCATCAAATTTTCTCAACGTTCATTTCTTATTGAGAATGAAGACGCTGTGTGTAAAATTTTTTGTTTTTGTTTTAATTTTTTTATTCAACACTTTAAGTTCAGTAATAAAGAATAACCACATTGATAAGTATCAGTAACTATTCTATCCGACGAGATAGTCGATGTAGACCTGTTTTGTGTTTGTGTAATCAGGTAAGAGTATATATTGGTTAGGTAGGAGTATACGTTGTATTGTCTCATTTCTAAATCTCTGAACATTGGAATTTCAGCTTTTAGTTTACCTGTACAACTTTAGAAATCTCTAAATAGGCCAGATAGCACTGAAAAGTAGGGATTACTAGCATTCTTTGAATGATCAATTTTGTGTTAAATATGATATAATTCCAACATGGAGAAACACAACAATTTTTGTATATACACAGACTTATCATGGCAGTATTGCGTGTAAAAACAATTTATGGAGAAAAACTGTAAAATGTTTTTACACGCTACACTAATTATTCTATAAACTTTATACTACCTCATCCCCATCTTGAACGTCAGTCATTCTTTCAACCAGATTCTTGTGGTACATTAAAGTAAACAACTCCTGCCTCATCAACATGAATATTAGATGCGTCAACAGGGATCTGAAGTGAGCTTTGAGAAAAACCTGCACTAGCCATGTTGTCTGTTGTAATATATTCAAATGAAATGTTCTCACTAATTGCTTGTTTGTCAGCCATTTTTTGCGTTCTCTTATCTATGAAGAATAAAACAAAACGAAAGGAATTATTACATTTTTACATGATTATAGTAGATATAATTTTATGGAAATGATTGTTGCAGAAAGTAGATATTTTTCCATTTTGATGCAAAATCTCAAAACTTATTATCATTCTTCAATGTGCCGGGAAGGCATCACAGAACGCTGACCTGAATTTATTTTCTATTATATGATTTGCAATGTTTTGGAACATTTGATCATGCAACAGGTTGGGTGGTGTTGGGGTGGTTGATTAATATTTTTGGGTGGTTTGGAGTGGTTGCAGGATTAGTGTACTTTGATATATATGTGTCCTCTCGGTGATTAGCTATCAAAATCATCAATTCAATTTGTTCTGTTTGTCTGCAAAAACATTACCCTTGAATACATTATTCATTTTTATATATGCAAGATTTTCACAATTATAGTGCAATGATGCAGCCAAAAGTAATACCTCAAATCAAAACATGAATATACAGATAACTACAGTACAGTCTGAAAGAAACTTTACAAATTCCCAAAGGAATGAATTTTAACATGAAAACACAAAAGATATTTGTGTACAGTTTTTATGTTACATGAAAACATTATCAAAATCTTTTGTATTCTACACAGTTTGTTAAGACACACAATTGAACTGTAGTTGAGCCCATTTGCTACACATTATGTGTATTTCTTTCTTCTACTCAAGACATTTCTGAGGTTTGAAGTACTATGCGCTTTTTTACGGTAGACAAAACTTTATCACATGAAGTCTCCACAAAATGAAAACATTGCATTATGCATTAAAAAAGAATGCAGAGTTTTAGGGGCAATAATCACATGTTTACTACTTGAAATTACACCTGACATCACCATACAAATTCAGGGTTGTTCTTTTGAAATCAACAAGAGCATGAAATCAACAAGAGCATGAAATCAATAGGAACAAAAAATAAAAATGCTTGAATGACTTGATAATGATTGATATAAACAAAATGGTTCATATATATGTGATTAACTAGTAATCACATTAAATTCTGGGTGATTTGGTAAAAACCACTCCTCGTTTTTTTAAAAAAAAATTGAAATGAAATTGATTTATCCCAAATCACCCTCAAAAACATGTGATTACTAGTAACTATCTCTATTATTTAATGCCAATAAACTGACATCAGTTGGGATCCAAATTGGCCACGACGCACACGTGACAGAATTTAGGGGACTTTTGAACTGTGACTTCACACTCATGATGTGAGTAAAATCTTTGATCAACAATATATATCTCAGTCACACATTTTCATAGGGAAAACATTGACCAGATCAAAAAAGAGTAGAGTAGGAGAGAAAGAAGCTCCTTTTTTTATAAAAAGATTTGATGATGGTGTGTAAAAGTCCATTTTTTTATTACCTAACTAGAGGATAAAAACATGAGAAACTCGTCTATCCAACAAAACTGAACTATCCTCTGTTTTTAGTGATTTTCCTTTTGCTCAGAGAACCAGAACGTACCGTGGATCGTTTCCAAGAATTTTATCATTCCTATCCGTGCTCATCATTAAAAATTATCAAATCTAAAATGTGTCGGGACGGAAGTAAAATACACATTCTTGATCCTTGGTTTCTGTGTTATTAACATGTAAATTGGGATTCAATTGCCCCTAAAAGATTTACGATTTGCTTTACTTTCCAACTGTTGTGCCAGAGAAGAATCTGTCTCGTCTAGATATCTACTTTGCTGGTAATATAAGTGACAGCTTCGGACTTACCAAAGAAAATATGTAATAGATATAGATTATCGAATTCAGGTAAATGAGGCCAAATTCGGCAAAGACCTGCTCAAAGTTTTCAACTATCAACAATGGAGGAAGCCATTGCTTTAGATAGCATTCAAGCGATTGCTGCAAGTTTTGGTGCCTCGTTTGATGCGGAGAAAATTGTTGACACCGTTTTGGAAAAGGTCTTGCCAAGATTATGCTTTCGATTTCGAAATCTTTTATGTTTAAATTCAATTTAAAACTTGATATTTTCTGTGAGTGTGGGTGGAAAATGTCAGAGTTTAAAGAAAGGATTCATGTTGCGTCTAAAATTGTGTCCATGTCACCTCAAGAAAGTCCAATGGGCTTTACAAATTTTGTTTTTAAACGAATTTTTGTTTTAGCATTTTTATATGCTGCCTTTTATTGTACAAACCTACCTACAAAGTAGAAGGTAGTAAGTTTATACTTTAAGCAGTTGTAGAGTAGTATAGATAGATGATTATATAGATCATCTGCTCATCTCAAGTTGTTTGTGATTGAGGAGAGAACAGTTTGGGTCACTACTAGAAGAAAATGGCAATAATTGCTGTATCTTGTAATTACTGCGTCCTTTTCTTCTCTTCTAAATTGAGAGGGCAGACTGGTCGATTGGTATCGAAAAATTTTCCAAGTCTAAAACTTTTAAACATAAATATGTAACTAAGTTATTACTGTTACTGATCACATCATAATATATAAAGAGAAAAACTGAAGAACAAAACAGGAGGCCTCAAAATAAGGCCAGACATTTGTCCTTGTCGTATAAGAAAATCAACTTTTGTCTGCCATCTTTGTAAAATCGTGATCATGTTGTGCGCAAAATCACCACAACACTCACCTAATGAAAAAAATTGTCCGACATAATTTCCCAGAAAATCAAATTACATCAGATACATATCGTTTACAATCAAAGGTTTTTAGCTTTTTTCTTGTATAAACGAAATCCCTTCTGAAATGTGAAATAAGTATTTCCGTCAACTTTTAAACTTATCTTGAAATGGTCTGACAAATTATGATAATTTATGCTCAAGTTGTCAACAGCACTGGACAAAACTCAAAGCGTCTAACATACAGAAAAAAAATTATTTGGAGACCTGAGGTAATAGTGTCGAACAATAGTGAGGTAATAGTGTTGAACAAACAAGGTTAAACAAAAAACTGGAACTAAAAATTAAAACTGTACACTTTTAACAACTTTTATTAGGTGTGATTATTAAACAAAAATTTAATTAACTTCAGCAATCTCCCTGTAAAAAAAACAACTCACGATGGGCATGTGTTGTGGAAGGGGACAAATTTAGAACTGTGCAAAAATGGCTTATCTACAAAGTTTTCCTGTGTCTACACTTGAAATACTAGAACTCCACTAGAAAGCTATGAGAAATATAAGCAGGATTGAGCAAGTAAAATTATGGAAATTGAAGTACCCACGAGCCAAAAAGTCAAAAACAATATTATAGATGATTTTGAGAAAAAAATTAAGAACACAAAGTCAGTTTGAGTTTCATAAGTTTATATATCATCATTGCAATCATGACTTTTATTTAATGAAGTTTTGATAAAATAATTGAGCAAGTGAAAATATCAAGGGGTATGCTTTAGATAAAAGAGACACTAGCTCCTGCTGGTCAAACAGGAAATTTGGAAAGTTTTTCCAATTTCATTTACTTGAACAGCTTTCAAATAAAAACGTCAGGTAGGCAGAAAGTTTTAAATTCAAAATCATTGCAGAGGGGACAGTTGTACAAATGCAACAATTTCCCAAATATTAGTTTGTGACTGCCAATGACTTTTTCTTCAAAAAATTTTTTCACATCCCTTATCCTTGTGAAAATAAATTCATTTAAAATCTCTAAAGCGCAGGCCAATCGCAAAATTAATTCCAAACAAAATTTTTCCTTCAGTCTATTCTCCACGAGGCAGAATGGTCTGCACAGACTTGATCTGGCAGACTTTGTGCATGCTTGCTTGTTTACGATATTTGAGCTATAGACCATGTACAACTTTTGCCAAAGTCAAGTACATGTGGGCGATTCCACCTCGTGGGGATTAGGCTTCATTAACATTTGCGAAAATAAATCCATGTCAAAAAATTCCACGTAAGGTAATCAAAATTATCAAAATGATGAATTTTTTGAGCGTCTCTCAAAACCATGTGTGAAGAACCTTTGATTCTGGTGGCCTTATTGCTTTATCAAAATTTAGCATCAAATTGATGCTTATGGGAGAGTGGGTTAACTTTCTTTGACATTAAAATTTGTCTTGCTACTACCGCACAAAAGTGTTACGATACAATCGAAACATATTGAGTTGCACAATGTAAGTCAGAGAAATAGAAAAAAATTCTATTTCTGTGACTGTTGTGCCATAATCGGCAACAAGTTGTTCGACGAAAGTAGCTACCCAGAAATTTCCATTAATTGATTTCCAAAGAAAATTTTATGCTTGAAGTGCAGCGAGCAACTATATTTTCACAGTTTAAAGACGAAAAAGCATTTGCATTATAGAAACAACTAATATTTTTGGAAACAAGGTAGTTGATGACAGTCGTGCAACACAGAAAGCACGATAGTCGCAACACAAATTTCGGTTATTGGAAACTGTTTTGCTGTGTGGTTTGTGTTAAATAAAAGAGATGTTGCTTAACTTCATGCTCTTCTTTTACATAGAACTGATATACAAAGTCGTGATTGGACTATTCTATCGCTTTCAGCCCCTCTTTCTGACAAGCTCCCTACGTGATATTTTTCTGTATGGCAATTGGACTACAACAGAAACCAAGCTTAAGTCTTAACAATGACTGAAGATTAGCAATGTTCTTCATTGAAATGTGTGTACATATAATTTGTGCCTTTTATTTTCATTAGGATGGAACCCGGTACTATAAGGTCAGATGGGTGAAATATTCTTGGGAACCTGCAGCAAGCTTTATGCATCTGGAACATCTTATTGGTGAGTTCTGGAATCAATTTGGTCAAACACAAGAACCTATTGAAGATAATGGGTCAAAGGTAAATACTGTTTGCATCATTTTCTGAACCTCTATAACATAATAAAAATCTGCTTTTGATGTCATATCTTACCATAATTTGGTCATACCAACCATTCTTATTGTTGTTTTAGAGGCAAATTGATCCAAAGCAGCAGCTTTCCATTGCTCCAGAGCTACCTACACAGGTACAACTGCAGCCACACCCACATACAGATCGGCCCAATTTAAATTCCATCCTAACCACATTGTCCAGTCTTGCACCGATGGTCAATACTGTGACACAAGTACAAGCTGCAACAACCATTCACATCCAGCCAAATTTGCAATTGCAAGGAAATTTTCCACAGTTGACTGCAATAAATACCACTACAACGCAACAAGTGGAAATTCTACCAACCATACAACAGATTCAGATCAGTGGTAACCAAGGGATAATTCATTCAACACCAACTGGTATTTTTTGTTTATCTTTTCAACTGACTAGTGGCCTAGTGTTAAGAGTGTTTACTTCCAGAGCGGGAGGTCAAGGTTCAAAATGAATCGATCCACTCAGCTTTAGCACTCAGCTTTAGAGCTGGATCGACGTCTAAAGTGGGTTCTCAGGTTGAGCGGTCGAAGCATACCTGGTAGCCTAAATGGGAGCCTTAAATGTCCTACGCACGACCCTCATTGATAACAGTTCTATCAGAACTGACGTGGCTATCTTGGATGAACATTAATGAAAATAAAATTTTGTAATCTCATCGATATTATTGTCAACTGCAAAGTCGATTTCCTAAAAGGCTGAAAATTCGAAACTAACCGCCAAGTAGATTTACCAATGAGTTTTTCAATAATTTGAACTTATCTCGTAATGTTTTCAATAATAGATTTCACTGACATCAATGCAACATTAAAAGTCGGTACTGCTGTTAAAAGGGGTCAAGCTGCGGGGGAAACTTCCAAGAAGCGACGAAAAATACCTGGCAACTGTCCCATATGTGGAAAACACTTCAAATCAACAACCAACATAGCGGCGCATAAAAAGTTGCACACTGAAGAACGACAGTTTGAATGCCCCGAATGTAATCGGAAGTTTCGGCGAAAGTTACATTTACGTCGTCATTTAGAATCTCATGCCGGAATCAAAAGCTTTCTTTGTAACATTTGTGGTGTTTCGTTTAGCAGTAAGTGGTGAGTATTCTATTTCCTTGAGTTTTTTTTCTATTCAGCTCAATATCTCCCGCTGATCTTGCCACTTTCGTCTCTGCACACTTTTCTCGCGGCCTTTCTTTCATCTTATCTGTACAAACCTTTTCATGGCCTTGAAAACGATGATCCTGTCGGATAATATTAGATTGGGCATTTTGCACATTGATGCTGACGATAAACCATCAAAGCATTTTTAAATTGGTAGTACCATGTTTATTCAATAATTTATGGAACTTGGATGATATAATTATTTGAGTTTGTCATCCAGATCATTCTCGATTGGTTAGATTTTGGGCAACGTTTCGATACTTCTCCCATAATCAGGACGCGTTTGATACTACTTGTCTTAATAAACGTAATGTCGGTGATTTTGTTTTAGTGTTTTAGTTAACGACTCATTCCTTCCAGTATATTCGTCTTCTTTAATAACTTTAGGTATATGCAAGCTCATGCCATAATCCACACAGGCGATAAACCATACCAGTGTGATATTTGTCAGAAATGCTTCAACAACAAGGCTAATTTGAGCAAACACAAATTGATCCACGCCAACAAACGTCCGTTCGTATGTAATGTTTGTGGACATAGTTACCGGCAGAGTTACGACCTGAAGCGACATATGTCAACGCATTCCAACAATAAAGAATTTATTTGCGAGCAGTGTGGGAAATCATTCGCTCGGAAAACCTACCTGCAGCGACACATGTTGACGCATAATGGAGAAAAGAAATTCGCTTGCCATTTGTGTAATCGGAAATTCTTCCAGAAGGGGCATTTGAATTTCCACTTGAAAAACCACGGGAAAAACAAAACGGGAACGAAGGAGCAGCTTCAGCAAAGTGAATTGGATCCATCGCAGGAGCAGTCTCGTATAAGTACTCAGCAAGTTATTCATGTCAACGATAGTGCAGCCAGTGGTTCAGATAATGGATGTCCTCAAGCTGAAATAGAATACGTGGTTTCCGAAGGCGCTGATGAAATTGGCATGATATCAAGAGATTTAAATGTCGGCCACTTGACAGAAACAATTGCAGAGGCAGGCGACGCAATTGGAAATCCTTTCGATAAAACAGGCAAGAGCAACACAAGCGGAATTTACTGTGCAGACAACAGCTCGATATCAATTGAAGGTTATTCTAAATTATCAATTGTACAACAGAATGATGTGACGTCAGGTGAGGTGGAACATGATAATTCTAAAGACCTGAGCGCGGCGTTCTTTGCTAGGGATGCCATGCGAAACGAGGGCGATAACAACGTTCTTGCTGAAAGGCAACCCCTTGACGGGACAGTTCGTGATAAAGATGAAGAAGAATATTATCCAGATCATGGCGATGTTCTGGAATTCCCAAGTTCGAAACAAGGTGACAATGTATATTTGTGAATGTTTTACCTGTTGAAAAAAACACATGAAAACCTAAAAATGCTTTTTTGTTCCCTTTTTATCTGAAGTCTATCTGAAGACCTTGTGGTGACCTTGTGGTAGAGTGGGTGGCCTCCGGTGCGGTAGGTCAGGGTTCAAATCCTGGCTGAGTCATGCCATCGACGATAACAGTGTGAATCGTGAAACAAGAAGTCACAGAAATGCCTTTGGAATAACACAAAACAAATGCTTTCCTGTTGACATTAAGATTTAAACAGATCTTAATATCAGGTTCTCATTCATTTCCTTGTAAGGATGGTTTCTTGTGCTCCATTTGTTATAAACTGTCTTGTCTGAAATACCATTTCTGAAAGAATCAAATTCATATACCAGAATATGGAACCAATGTCCAGCTATAGCATACATTATTTGTAATTAGTTATACACACACAATGCACTTCCCGAATTGAACCCACGACCTCTCGCCCACCAGACGATTGCTTTACTACATACATTGCCCTCGTTCACGGAAGACGAAAGGGGGCTATGCTCAATTGTACCTGATTCCTGTGAACCAGTGAAGTCATCGAATTGATGTACAGGCGGAACTCAACTACCATCCAACCAGTTACCTTTGTGGCAATTGTAAAGCTTTGTACATTTTGAGGTGAGGCATACGCCCAAACAGAGGCCCGGTTTCGGAATAATCTGTCATCAGCCATGTGATATCAATATTTTACTATAATGCGTTAAAATACATTGCGTAATCAATTTTTTGTGAAATAACCTGCGAAAATGATCTGTGAGAAACAAAGAAAATTTGTTGATCTGGCCAAAATTTCGGTTACTTCGAATAACAATCCAGTGAATTAAAAATTATAGCAGAACACCAGGCAAAGACTTTGATAGTTGTCGTTTAGGTAATTACTTAATATTCACAATAATATTTTCTTGTTTCCCATTTTATTTTTCCATTTTGTTTACCATGTCCACAGACTTAAAGGTGCAAATTTGAGTTTAAGGGTCAGATCCACAAAAAAAACAAAAAACTTTTGCAAAAACTTTCAAATTTTGGTATTACATCTGCAAAGAGAATTTCGTGAACATTTCTTCCCGCAAAAATTACAAATTTCTTTAATTAAGTTCTATATAAAATCTATGGAAGAATTCAAAACCAACATAGTGTGAAAAAACGTAATCCTGTGATTACTCATTTGAGGAAAAGATAATTACTATAACATCTGTAATTTTCATTCACTCGCAAAATCTTTTCACGAAATTATACCTATTCATCAGTCTGCAATAATTAACGTGGACAAAAGTTTTCACTATTGACTGGGCTCGCTATGATTGGTCATAGAATTAATGATCTTACAGTATGGCAATTGAGGTTTTAAGAGTCTGATCATAACGAGGCGGGTTGACCCGGGTGCTGACTCGTTTAAAGGGAAATCTATTTTTAATCACAACTCGGCTATTGCGGAAGAGGCGGGTTGAAAACGGGTTTGCTCAATTGCCGAGCAGAACAGAAACGGGTTGGCGCATGCGAAATAGCTCAACAATTAAACAATAATGGTAGCTGAACAGTGTCAAGAGTGGGCGCGGTTTTAGCTCATTTGAACTTTTTCCATATAATAGCGAGCTGGTGCCAAGTTGTAAACGAGGCAGCACCGGATCAACCAGCTTCATATAATCAGGTCCTTATTATAACTTGCATTTCAGCAGACTCCAAATTGATCCATTGGAACCTCTTTCTTTCAATCCTTATTTTAAGATATTGTACAGATAATCAAACCAGGATGAATTTAGATAAAACAGCCGTAAACGGCAGTAAACTCCGCGTGGGAATTCATGAAGTTGTTTATATGAAAACAAAAGTAAGAGTTGAATTTGCAACTTATAGATAAATTTTCTTTTTTTATAAAAAACATATAAATTTGTAACCGGCTGGCATTATAGAATATAACCATGAGTATAACAATATGGCTCTTAAAATAAATATACGTTTTTAATATTAGGGAGATGAAAAATATATGATGGAGAATCGTCAAACGTACGACCCGCAAAAGACAAACAATGTCAAATCCACAAACTCCCCCGCCTAAGTTATAATCATCAGACAATTCTTCTATAAAATGCACTCAAAAACATCATCCCTGCGTAAGGGCATTCTATACATGTAATAAAAGTGGGTGTTTATAAATCCACTGACCAGCGACCACTTACTACCGACCACCGACCGTGAACCACCGACCCATCAAATATACTCAGGACCCCGAACTTATGAGGACCCTTAACTTGGGAGTCAATGAAAAGGGAATTGGATACAATTTGATATATTGACTGATGCAATGATGCGGAATACAATAGTGGTCATTAAATTTCGAACAGTTGACATCATTCATCTTTTTGTCCTCTTTGTTCCCAAAAATTAAAAGCACTCATATTTTCATGAAATTTGGTACAGTGACAAATTCAATGAAGCGGAGGACAAATGCTTACAATGAAATAATCAAACTAATTCGCAAAATTAAGTGAAAATTCGCAATTTTTTATACCATTTTAAAGTACTCGACAATACCTTGAAATTTGATATCTTATTTGGTAAAATCCGATAAGTAGATCCGAAAATGGCATTCATTTAGGCAATAAGTGCAAACAATACTGACACATACTTTAATACAATCACAAAACTTTAAATAATAATCTTAATAAAAAGTCGTCTGATTTATTATTGTCATTCACGAAAATAAATTCCCACGAAAATTAACTCCTTAAGAAGCAAATACTGGTAACAAATGACGGTGTTGTATGATATGTGATTTACACACATATAACGAAATGTATAATTGAAAAAAATAGACACAAACAAACAGTTCCGCTAATTTTCCAAAAGAAACAGTTACCAAGGTAAATAATGTTAGGAATACAAATCCTGAACGGAATGATATACACATACAGTTAACAAGCCTAAATATCGTAGATAAACGCAAACTATACCCTCCTCCCTACTCTCTGGCAAACTATACTCTCCTGTTGTGTGGAGTGTTGGCCCTACTCTCTGGCTGGGAGAAACCTGTCCAAAATCCAGTTAGCGGTCGCTAGCAACATTTTAATGACAAAAAATCACGCAAAACTTATGCGTCGCATAACTCTTTCTTCTATGTTATGTATTATGTTTCGTTTCGTTTCCTTCCTATTTTTAAAAATATTGATATCTCATCTGACGGTAACCGATTTCAAACTGACAAATCTCGGAGGAGGAGGGAGTAATACCAGTATGTTTTAAACACGGATAGCATGTGTTATCATGCTACCGTGAATTAGGATTAATTAGGATAATTGACCCTCTCCTTTGTAACACTAACAATTGTCGAAGTAATTACGGAGAATGAATCAGCAATTTAAATGAATGCATTGTCACGATGTCGTAATTAAGAAAACGGGGGTTCAGTGTGTGTGGCTTTTTCAATACGTCTTGCTGAATCATGGTTAATCCTATCCCTAAAGTAAAATGATGTAAAAATCCTGGGTGACAAACGCAGGTTTATGGCAAACTCTATAGGCCAAAGTGGGATATGGAATTCAACTAAGTCTGCACAGAAGAGAAAAGAATTGTGTAAGCCTTTGAATGAAATCGACAAGAACACGTACGTGTCTTGTATCAAAACAGTTTCAAGTGTTTGATTGGTAATTTAACAAAAAACACCCCTAAATTTCCCATTGTGTTTTTCTTTGAATTCAAAGAAGAAGAAATATATCCATCGATGTTAACCCCCGTCTCTGTGATGCATTATTTATAAAAGTTTAATTCATTAAGACGATTTTATAACTATAGTAATGTCTTTTATCTAAGTATTCAAAAGCTTTTTCACATTACGACAGGGAGGCTGTGTTGCTGGTGAGAAACTTTTCACAAAATATAGTCGAAATTGAAAGATACACGCACATGTCGAAATTAAAAAGAATATTATTTTAAAAAAACTGTATTTTAACAGCTTGGTATAGAGAAAAAATCTTCTCCAATGGGTCGTCAACGATTCACGAAACCCATTCGAGTTTGGACGCTTGGCGCGTGTGTTTTCGCGACAATCTTTCTGGCTTTGTCTTGCGAATATGATTTCTGGGGCATGAAGACGATGAAAAGAGCTTCAGACAAATGGGAGGAAACCAAGTATTTTGGTCTCTGGCGTACATGCAAAGATTTAAGACCTGGCGAAACGAACGTGACCAAAAATCGACCAATGACAACGAAGTGTCACAAATTTGGAGATTCTGGACATATTGGCATAAAGGGCACACCAAGTAAGATTTGCTAGCATCCGTCTCTTGAACTTTGTACTTCCATTGCAGATTTTTATGTTTCACGAGAATGAGGTGTAGATAACGTTTTTTTCTTTTTCTTTCCGCGCAGATGTTAGAAAAAATCTATTCAGAAATAAATTGTTTTATGTGAACAAAATAAAAATTGATTTTCCTTCTTTTTTATAAAGAATTAACCATTTACTACGTTCCTCCTGGGCAAGGAGAAGTTAACCAAGAAGTCATTTCAAAATTGACTGAAGATATATTTTTGGAAAGTTGCAAAGGAATTACAAATATATTACACATCATTCATAATACATATCCGTTTTGCGTCATTATAGATTTCATCAAGCTCACACGTGCCTTCCTCGTGTTAATGATTGTTGTCATGGGTTTCACATCATTATTTACTGGCGTCGTGATGTTTACGAGCGACCGTTCCATGCTGTATTGGAATTCTCCCTTTTCACTCACTGGAAGTAAGTTGAAAATCTATGTTTGTTAATCTTGTGAGTCCTCTTTCCTACATTTTTCTACGTTATGATTAGTAGTGAAGTACTTAGCCGGCGACAAGAAATATATACAAATATGGACAAATATTCTATCTTCTATGTACCGTATTTATCTAATTTAGCGCCCGGCTTAAATTTATCTTTTTTTTAATTTACCATATTTATCTGAATTAGCGCCGGGGCGCTTATTTAATTATCTGCACTCTTCGAGGGAGGCACTTGTAAAAAGAGATGAATTAAGCAGGGGCGCTATTTTTGATGAATACGGTAATGCGCGTCAATGCAATTATTGTTAATTTGTTTTTGTTTTTTAAAATTTTAAAAAAACGAACAAAAGAAAATGTAACTCAGTGGCCAAAATCTTCCAAAAGTATCTGTGGGGGAGTGTTTTTTTATTGAAACATCAGGCGATATTGCTCGCCATTCCTATAAAAAAACACTCCTCCTCATAGACTTTTTGAAGATTTTGCGCACCGGGAAGTGGGTATGTAGGTACAAATCCTGTGTAGAAAATCAAGATAAATTCTTTGGAGATTCGTTTTCCGTAAATGCCTCGCCTCAGAGAGATCGTTCCTTCATTTGAGAATGTGTTAAAATAAGGTATACCTCCTCCTACACGACAGGACCCTACTAGAATACATATTACTAAATAAACATGAGTAAACAAATGATGACAGATAAAAATATTAATAGACTCAATTTAATGTTTATTGTCAAATTGTTTCTGTTTCAATATTGTATATAATTAAGCACTTTGGATGATTCATCCATTGAATTGACAGATCGTCGGTGTTAAAAAATGTTTAAATATTATGTTCAAAAATGTTTTCCCAGTTTTTAGGGGTTCGGATCGGGTTTTTTTTCTCAACCAAGAACTTAGAAACCGTATTGGCATGTATTATTCAATCAGATTATCTGTCACTTTTTTTGCAAAATTGTAATCACTTAAATTGCCTGAATTATTTTACAGGTCTGCGTGTCAGGATTTCCTTCCTGAACTCTATGACGTCATATTCGTCAAATTTTAACTGCTAATATCTCTGGAACAAAAAATGCTTTTAAAGAAAATTGCAGAACTTGGTTTTCGTCATTTTTGAAGGTCTGTTAAATAAGACAAAAAGTTGAAGTTGACTTTTTTTCTTCTGAATTTTCCCTATAACGCACGAAGTAAGGTTATAAGAATGTTTTTCTCCTTGATGATGAATGAACAAACATGGATCTCATAGAGGAGGAGGAGTGTTTTCTATAGGAATGGCAAGCAATATCGCCTGTGCTTCAATAAAAAAACACTCCCCCACAGATACTTTTGGAAGATTTTGCCCACTGGGTTACATTTTCTTTTGTTCGTTTTTTAAAAAATTTTAAAAAACAAAAACAAACACGCATCTTCCTGAAACCATTTCACAGACTTTTAAATCAGCGGCAAAAACTATATATATTCATCCTTTTTTTTCCTTCTTTTTCAGGTATTGTTGGAATCATTGTGTTAGCCATATTTCTCGGCAAAATGTGCAACTCAGACTTCTACAAAGAATTTGATGTGGCTTGGGCATTTTATTATTTTCTTTTGGGCTGGTTCTTCTCACTGAGTGCTTTTGTAACAGCTGTCATTGATCGACCATTTTATTGATGAACGCTCATAGTGTGGAGGGACATGAATCTCTTCTTTGGAATGAATATACAACGTTATAAGGAGTTAAACTAAATCTTCTTTTCCTTTTTTTGTGTTGATATAAACTAGCTGTATAGTTTTATTTTATTTCTGATTTGATTCGGTAGATTATGTAAATATTCCTGTGAATAAATTTTTTGTATTTCCTAATATTTCCAATTAAAAAAATTAAATTAAAAAATGAACGAACGAACTTAAAATATGCGAATTGTTATGTTTTTCCCACAAGTCATATCAGTTTCTCACACAAAAAAAAATCACCTGTCTAGCCACTTCCTTCCCAGTTTACACGAAATTAAATTTAGAAGTTACGTCACGATGATCTCTCAGTTACTTTTTCCCCGCATTGAAAATTCAAATTCTTAGTAAATTGAATTCAAATGGCTCTTTACCAATTAAGGCAATTATGAAAAATATCTGATAGCTTTCTGGAAAATCACAACACTATTTTTTTGTACAAGTTCATTTGTTCTTCATATAAGTCCCAGGAGCTTCGTTGCAACAAGGTTTTGAGTCTCATCATCAACACAGTATGTCAGTTATGGGATTTTTATTCATGCACGTGAAAGATAAAAACAACAACAAGAACGCCTCAAGGGGATTATGAGGATTGAACAGGCAGAACAATCCATATTATCCTATCCACCTCCTCCAAAAATCAACAGTGACCTTTCCTCTATACAGTAGATCGTTAGGTATTTCTATGTTTAACTAACTTTACGGAAGTTTATGGAATATTTATAGAATATAGGAGACGATTGTTTATAAGGTGGTAAGCACACTCGGAAACCATGTAATCGGTATGTGTTAGTACTGTTAAGCATTCCTATATCCCAGTGGGCACAGGGACGTCCCATGGACGTTCAGTTTGGACGTCTCGGAGACGACCCGGGGACGTCGAAAGTGAAGTCTAATTCGTTCGCTCGAATAGGATGTCCAACAGGGACTTGAAAAGAAAGTGCAAAGGACGTCTAGAGGACGTCCCCAATGGTACCTGGACGAGAGGTGAACGAGAGGACTAACATTATAACTCCATTTTGAAAATATACCACGCTTTGCGGTAACCGTTTGTCAATGATTGGATGTCACTGTGAGGGGGTCAAGTCAACTTGAATCATCTTCAGCAGCCAGCCACCATAGGATATTATGACTGAAATTCATTGCAACAATTGTTTAACCCTTCGTTAGTGTGTGGTGAGTAGTTTAAGAACACTAGTCGGGTGGGGTGTAAGATACCCATAGCAAATAAACCAACTTGGCATTTCTTTTTTCAGTGCAAATGAACATACAGTAATTTTGTACAGTAATGATTGTTATGAAGGTACTTAAAGTTTCAAGCAAAAAACCCCATCATACGATTGTTTTTTTCGATGAATGTTTACGGGACGGATGAATAGATGAATGTTTACGGGACGGGTGTAAGAAACCCCACCACAAGTTTTCGTGTAATTTTGTTACATGAAATCGTTAAGTGGAACATGGTTTCATAAGTACATTAGCAGATTTTTACGTTCTAAACACAACGTGACTCGTTATGTTTTGAAGTCGTACTGAAAAAAAAAAGACGCACGAATATAAACATCTTGTATTTCTTTCATCCTGTGTCAACAGCAGTTCTTTCTTTTTTAGTTGATCGATCAAACTTTTAGTTGTAACATCTTTAAACTTCCCATTGTTTTGTGACTGATTGTTTTCCGAGTATTCAAAGATTACTCTCGCGTCGCCGACTTCGTTGCCGTCGCAGATGCTTAAGGTTTCTATTACCGTGAACGTTAAAACGTATCAAAACGAGGCAGCTTGTTAGGACGAAATATGGGCTTAGACTCGGGAAAGGCGTTATATGTGGAATCAATTGTTTCTTAATAAAGGTCGTTTAGATATAAATGCCTTCAATAGACCTTTCCTGAATTTCTGTTAATACACCAATATTTTGTCAAACTATCCTACCCCGCCTCGTTCTGATGTGTTGTATTATTTCACACGAATTAAAACGAGGTGGTGAGGATTAATATCGACGTTTAAAACAAATTCGGGATAGGTGTATTTATATTGAAACGTGAACCAAAATCGACATCTTCAAAGCTGTACATCCAGATGCGGTTCTTCTACACTCCAAAATAAATGATATAACACCAATTAATGGCTTTCCAGCGGCGTATCAAGGGTTAGTCAAAGAAAGTGGAGGAGTACAGAGTCATGAATTTTCTGTAAAAACGTAAGTGTTGATTAGGTTTTTTGCACATTTTTCTTTTCTTTTCTTCAGGGTCCGCGATACCACGTGGGCTGGCAGGTCATAACCCTCCTCCTCCCCTCCTCCCCTTAGAATATTTTTGCAAAAAGTGTCAGTTTTTTATTTTTAATATAAAAGCAATCTGTACTTTCTATAAGGTACAAAGAAATCTCGGTCCCTCCAATCCCCCTCCCCCTCGGACCTATTGTAACTATAATAATGAAAACACTAAAAGCCTTATAGATTGATATTATTCTCAACTCATTTTTAAAGACACAAAAAAACAAACAACAACAACAACAAAAACAAAAACAAAAACAAAAACAAAAACAAAAACAAAAACAAAAACAAAAAACAAAAAACAAAACCCCCGTAATATCTATGTTGTATATAATGTAAAAACTGTAATAATATTTGGTGTGTTTCTGATAAAAAAATAAAATGAAAAAAATAATTTAAACACACCCAAAAGTTTCGGATGGCCATGCTGAAGAACACACTTTGTTCACAAACATCGCACTTCAAAAAGTATTCGTTACAATTTTTGTTATTTTTACAGAGTCCGGTTCTTATGATTCATTGCGAACATTAAAGGGGGTACGACATGAATCACGTGATTGTTGTGTTTGTTTACTTTTTTTGCCAGCCTCAGCCTCTTTGGTGCTGCACGATAAATCAAGATCACGTGATTCGTGTCGTAGCCCCTTTAAGTGCTCACTACAGAACATAAAGGTAACGCTTCAGAATAAAAATAAAGAAACCAGGAGTGAATTAATGTCACCAATCGTGAAGATAGAAATGTAATTGGCAGAAAGAATACATAGAAGAGCATTTTGTATATCAGATACATCGGTTAGTGGAAAAACAAACATGTCTTCCAGTAAAACAGTGTCAAAGAAAAAACTCAAAAATAAGTTCAAACAGGATGAAGTCACTCTGGAGCAATTACAATCGTTGATCAACAGAGACAAACAAACTGCGAAAAAATACGACACCGACATGACCAAATTGACAGCGACGTTATTCGGTATAGCCGGGAATATGGCTGCTCAGAGTAAGGTGAATCATACGTCTTTTCTGTTTTGAGAAATTCAATTTTTAACCTTTCCTATCTTCGAAAATATGCTGACAGAAGATATTCCAACTTCCATCATACACAGCCTAGTATCCAAGAGTGATGAGTACATATACACCTTCCCCGAATTTCTGTTTAAACACCGTGTTTTGACCTAGTCAGTACGTTTTTTATGAATTTTTTGGTTTCAAGAAATGTCCGTACGTTTGTTATTTAGAGTGTGTTAATCTAACAAAATGCGATCATTTAATTTCTCAAGGTTTTCACCGCAGACTGGTGATGATCGCATCTTGTTACAAGAACAAATAGTTAGTAATTATCACTTTCAAGATCGGTTACCACCAAGCGATTATTGATGTTTATTAAACATTCATTTACCGTTTAACGTTTCAATTGATTCTTCATTGAGGTTTCATTGAGGTCTTCATTCACTTTTACACTCAAAGATTTGGGAACTTAAATAAATTTTTAACTAAATGTTAGCGGTAAATGCAGAACCGGCCTTTACTATAACTCTCAGTAAAATAATTAACGGTAATTTTGATATCTAAAACGAGGCCAGATTTATGCTTAAAAATAAATTAGGGAAAGGTGTATTGCGAAATCGTGATTTGAATTTAAGCAAAACATATAATCAATAGTTCGGCAAAATATCAGCGTTTAAACAGAATTTCTGAAAAGCTTATATTTCGCTCATAAAAATACGAAATTGGTGTTTAATTGCTAATTGAACTTTGGGAGACTTCCGAAGCATTACGCGGCAGTATTATGAATGTCATTGGACGACTAACTACAAGGGCGTTTTTTTATTATAACTAAACTTATCGCCCTCGATTTTGCTATAACGATTAAAGAAACAGGTTAAAGCATATGTCTGTGTTGTTTTGAATTCCGACAGCGCGGAAAATCAAAACGAAAAGCCAGAAAGAACTAATGATATCACAGCAACAAAGAAAAATCTTAATGTGTTTTTATATTAACAAGTGTTCTCACGTTGTATTGGTTAGAAGTTTTGCTTCGAATACTGTATCTGTTACCATATGCCATTTCATTGTTTATCCCGTACGACACTGCGTTTTTTCTACAATGAATACTTTTGCATAATTCATATTTATCAACCAATAAGATTTCAACGCAATTTATTCGTAGATGTAAACAAGCCAATGAGATTTGAATACAATCTGTTCATTGATATCTAACAATTAGAATTTATCAATTCATATATTCTACATGCTAATAATACTTTTTTCTTTCATAATATATTACTATCTATGTTTTTTTTCTCTCCACAGTTTTTCATTCTTGAAAAATTAAAATACGACATGTAACCAACATGTAACGTGATTGTACGATTTTTTGTCTACTTCTTCTTGTTCTTGGGGGAAAAACAGAATGGCTCTATTTGCGAACACTGCCGTAAGTATATGTCATTAGATGCAAAACTAAATATGGTACCTAACTATAGGTTCATGTAACAAGATACGATCATCACTAGTTTGCGGTGAAAACCTTGCTATTTCTGTCTGGGTTAAACGAGGTAATAGTTATGCAATGCCTCGGTTCTTTCAAACAAAAAAGAGACGCTTTCAACCAAAACAGTTTAATGATCACATCTCGTTTACCTAAACACACTCCTTAAAGAGAAGGTCATCATGGCTGTGTCAATACAATTTCATCAAAAACGAAATTGACCTAGAGAACTGATTTTATCAGATATTGGTAAGCAGTTTTTTTTATCTTAAAACAACGACAACAAAACTAAAGTATGCTGTTAATGGGAATTGCCCCCCCCCCCCCCCCCTCCTCCCCCCTCCTCAAAAAAAAAAAAAAAAGAAAAGAAAAGAAAAAAGAATTGTTGTTAAAAAAACCCTGTTCATCACGATAGAATACCATAATGCAAATAATGCGCATACTGGCAGACTATAAATGAAAATACATGTATCTAGTATAATTTTCGTTTTTTGTTTTGTTTTAGGGAGACCACGGGCCAAGTGAACCTTCAGGTATGTTGTTAGGAACACATAAACCTATTCAACCTTCTGTTGGAATCTTTTCCGATTATTATCTCTCTTCGATGTTCTTGGAACGTTGAAAATAAGAAAATTTTGAAAGTTAGAGCTCTAATAATCGTGATGTGTTCAGATTCTGGTCCTGACTTTGATATCTAATAAATGTATGGTGTAGCTATCGCTTCCTGTTTTTAGCTTTAAAAAAATTATTAGTGCAATTCGATAAATTTGGCGAAGTTGGAAAAGATGAAGTTGAGGAGTTTCTGAATGAACTTGGAAATTACCCGAACGATGATGAATTGCAAGAGTTGATTGATCAATTTGATGGTGATGGTAAGAATTCATTACTCTTCGAAAATTATGTACTCTTGGCCAAATCGAGGATACCTAGTCTGCCCATTTTTACATTATTTTGGAAAAACTACGTCATTAAACTTTCAGTGACTAAATGTTTAACGCCCGTCATAAAAATTAAACGCCATAAATTCGGGCTCAAATAAGGAGAAAAATAAGTTTATTTACTTATACTGAAATGTTACACATCGAAATTCATAACAAGATCTAAAACTACATCTTTACGACCATATGATTGCAGCCCTGAGTCGTCAAAACTGTTTGCGGGAAGAAGAAAAAAATGCAGTGTAAACACTTCTTCCCCTTACTTCTTGATATATTTTTGACGAAACGATGAAAACACAGAAAGAAAAGAAAAAGAAGTCCTTGACTCGAAGGTTGCTGTGTAGAAAACAGAAAACAAAAAATAAGTTACTTTATTCTCTATAGAAATTTCTTAAAGTTCCGCGTTTTTAATCCATAACAAAACCGAATTTCCCAGTGTAAAATAGAGAGACCTGGGCATAGTT
Organism: Turritopsis rubra; assembly: GCA_039566895.2. Taxonomy (NCBI): domain Eukaryota; kingdom Metazoa; phylum Cnidaria; class Hydrozoa; order Anthoathecata; family Oceaniidae; genus Turritopsis; species Turritopsis rubra. The sequence continues at coordinate 10,398,875 of CM077626.1, read as the reverse complement.
TATAGTCCAGTGAGATTATCTAAAGATTATCAGGGAAAATTAGAGACATCTGCTACCAGAACTCGCTGTTTGACTTTTTTGGAAAAATCTTTCGTAGTTTTCAATACCGTTGTTACTCGGAGGCGTTAATTTACTTTCTGGACCTTTTGTGTACCGCATTTCCTCTAACAAACCCCGCCCTCGAATAAACGCCCCACATACGCAGTGAGAAAGTGAAATAAACGCCTCCCCTTTATAAACGCTGCACATAAATGCGGCGTTTATTAGAATAAGCCTGTAAGCCCATAATCTTAAGCTTATAGCAAGACATGTCTAAAATCTTTGTAAATACGAAATCTAACATAAATACGAAACTAATGCCTCCCTCTTTTAAAAGCCGCCCATCAATAAACGCCACATCTGAAACCTTTGAAATGTTTAGAGCAGAAATTCATAGAGTAACGGTAGGAAGTTACTAGTTGGATCACGTACAAAGTTCAATTCACAAAAATAGAGAAAAGCAAAGGATTGTGGGCGAGATCCAAACTTGCTGCTTATAATTTACGTTAACATTTCTACTTTCAGATAATGGCCGTCTCGAACTCAATGAATTTCTTGCGTTTTTGCTGCACGAATTGCAGATAAATGATACTGAAGACGAGGTCATTGATGCGTTTAAAGTAAGAAATATTTTCCTTTTCTATCATCAAACTTCACAACACCAGTTTGACGCAACTCGTCTACCATTATTGGAGTCTAAATGTTCCTGAAGGGTTTTGTTTCTATTACCTTTACCGCAGAGAGGTCTCATTGGGGAAACCCTTGGTTACAAGAAATTTTCCAGGCAAAGTTTTTGTCAGGTAAAAACGGTGTTTTTTCCAAACATCTTTCTAGAAAATGGAACCAATAAATATAAGAAGTGAACATTTTTATCCATAAAAACTGCATTTATGATTGGTGCAAATATCCTGAAGAATTTTTTTAACCAATGATGATACAATTTTTATGACGAAAAAACAACAAAACAAAACAAAACAAACTGGGTTGGGGCAAATTATTCGCTTATTGGGAACCTTTAACCACTTCAACAGCTGTTAAAAATGCACCAATCTCGTTCCCAAGGCGTCTTTGCCTTTTTGTCCAGTATATGGAAAAGACAAGAAGTCCTGGGGACGAGGTTGGAAAATACACCTGCTTTGCCTGGTTCTACGCATAACCTTTCTAATAGGTTTTCGACAAAGACGGCAACGGCTTCATAAACGCTGTTGAAATACGACGAATCATGACAAATCTTGGCGACAAGTTGACCGATGACGAAGTAGATGTCATGATAAGAAAGTCGGATTTGGACGGCGACGGACAAGTGAATTATGAAGGTAATATTTTTAAGGGAATTATTGAAGAACAAGCCCTGGGATTGCGGTTGGCATTGATTGGTTTAATATTTTAACCATTTCAAATGCCAACAATGAAAATAAAATCTGAAATAGAAATGTTTCTATGAATTTCACCCACGTTTCTTTATTTTTAGAGTTTGTTAAGATTATCATGGCAAAGATGGAAGGGTTTGAAAGTGAAAATTATGGAAACAAAGAATCAGCTTTGTTGGAAAATAACTAGTCATAAACTGAAACCACAAAACCTAAATAAATTTGTAATAGTATCACTATACATTAGCATTCTTAGTTTAGTTACTTCTTAATTTCATCAGTTTTTTTGAAAAAACAATTCCACGTGTCTTTTCGACTTAAGGAAACCTCCGCCTCCGCCCCACCAACACTACTACGTGGGGGCGTAATCCAACTAATTTGCCAGTCTCCTGTTTTGAACACTACCCATTTCTGCGTCACCTTTTATTGTAAATTATATACGTATTATAACTTTTATAAGTTAGTAATGTAAATAAATACTCGTATACCGCATGGAATGAATGAATGATGAATGAATGAGAGAAAAGTATTTTTTCCATGTCGACCCCAGGTGGGGATAATTGTTTTCGTCTTCAAAAATTGTGCGACTAAAATTACCAGAGTATAGTTTGTTTTGGCGCAATTTTTGAAAGCTGGGTTTGGATCCTTGTCCAGAACCTCAAACCCAGGGCCCTTTGTCTGTTGTTTTTTTCTTTTGGCTTGAAAATTACTAGTGATATAAAAACAACAAGACGAAATTGACTCATTCTACGGACACCTACCTACTGCAGGCGTTAAGCAATTTCATTTTTAAAACGAATTATATTTTATCCACAGATGGTAGAAATACAGCCATTTAGTTTTTAGTTTTTAGTTAATGTAACATTCTTGATATATTTTTAACGGCCCTGGTATCGAGGTTGCCTTATTCCAACATCAGCTTTGGACTCGTGTACCCGAAGCCTTTTACCGTTCAGATGAAAGTAATGTGTTGTAATTGATATCATAATAAGGTTTACTTTTAGTTATCATCTAACTTCTTGGTTAATATAGTTGTTTGTTAACTCCAGTTCCAAATTCAACCAATCTGTTAGGACAAAAGTCTCAGGAAGGCAAGGGCAGATGTTTAGGCAAGCTGTTATCTCTACTATTAAGAACACATTTAACAATCACTGACCAGTGGGCAAAATCTTCAAAAAGTCTCTGTGGAGGAGTGTTTTTTTATTGAAACAGAGGCGATATTGCTTGCCATACCGTATTTCCTCCAATAAGCGCCGCCCTCTATTAAGCGCCGCCCTCTAATAAGCGCCGCACCTAAAATTTGAATTTCGAAATTAGCGCCGCCCTCTAATAAGCGCCGCCCTCTAATAAGCGCCGCACCTTCAAATGCGGCGCTTATTAGAAAATCAAGAGAAAATGAGACTTGAATACTTTTACTTGAACTCTATAGTTTTCTTATTGCAATAGTCGTCTACAGAAAGTTCTAGATAGCTATATTTACACTTCTTATTAACGAGTTCCTCATATAATATTTTAGAAATTTTACTGTAAACATATCATATATTATATATATGTAAATATATCTTGCAAGAGGAAGAAAGTCAAATAAATCCATTTAAGAATATAACAGATTCGGATGTTGAGGATGCATGCGAGCCGTTTCATTTGATTGACTCTGACCAGGAAAGCGACGAAGAAATTGATGTCTAAACTTATATTATTCTTAAACTTTGTTATATTTGATAGAAGAAGAACAGAAAACATCACGATGCATATCCGTTAATTCTTTCTCGTACGTTACTTACCCCGATAGAACCCCAAATTTTATAGCAAGAACTCTTTTTCTAAGGATATCACCCAACCAACCGATCAAATTCAAAGAATAGGCAAAAACTTCAGAAACTTGAAAATTGAAATTTCGAAATAAGCGCCGCCCTCTAATAAGCGCCGCCCTCTAATAAGCGCCGCACCTAAAATCACGAAAATTAAATAAGCGCCGCGGCGCTTATTAGAGGAAATACGGTACCTATAGAAAACTCCACCACAGAGACTTTTTGAAGATTTTGCCTACTGGGTGACAAAGAATACTCTGAGTTACTTCTGGATTACAGAATTGACTTCAAAACAGTAAGGCAAACCATTGTGACAAGTGTGTATTAAAGTCCTCCAAAAATATCTGGGTTTTTTTGTTTGTTTTTTATTTTCGCTATGATTCCAAAGTTCAAACGCTAGATTCTGAAAAATCTGAATTAAAAAGGTCACATGATATATATATGCTTTGACATTTGAATCAAATGAAACGAATTGCTTTGTTAGTTTCACATAATTGTATCTTGTGATTTCTTTTCATTAATTCAACTTATTGAAATGAATTCCGAGAAAGCTATTATCTCATACTAAACGTCACAACATGAACGGTGAATACTTAATTCAATGTTTATTCAACACAGTTTTTTTTGCTTCTACTCCAAATCACATATCATTTTGAATGTTCGCTATCTTATGTTGGCGGTGACAGAAAGTTTCTTAGGCATAAAAAATTCGTCGCAGTGAGTATACCTTTTTCATACATCTTATTTGTGCTGCAGTCAATAATAGCAGAGCCGTGGGTAGGATTGACGTTTTGGGGGTGGGGGCAAAATCTTAGTAACTACCCCTGGGAGGTTGAAACCAAAATGGAGAAGATTTAAAAATCGAAGTGCTACATTTTCTAAATATAACACAAATTTTACAATCTTATTTTTATTTTCTTCTGCGACTTTTTACCCTGATTTTGTTTCAAACCTATCACCTATTACCTTAAATAACTTCATGAACAGTATCATTTATGCAAATCAAAATGCTTGACTCTTTTCCTTGGTTTACCAGTTGTCATATGTTATTTTAAAACTTACCTGCTTTTATTTTTCCCCTCAATCGATGGTGTTCACTGTTTCGCTGTTACTAGAGAGAGATCGAGTTCCGTGGATAGTACTTTATAGCTATATACACTTTTGGATGGTATAGAATAGAACGTATGTGAGCCTTTCTGGATTTATTTTTATAACATCAAATAAAAAATAAAAATTGGCAAAATTATTGGGAATTTTCCCCCTTGCCCCACTTGCATGAAAGGGTAGACGGACACACCCATGCTTGAATGTCAAGAAATTTGTCACTAATATTAGTCGAGGATCGTACTGATGATTGTAATGTTTATCTACAATACCTAGTTTAATTGAAGAACCAACAGCGCTCCTAAGTGGACTAAATTGGCAAAATATTTTGTCCAACAAATAATTTGGAACACACTCAGTACTTATTCAAGATACTTCAACAACAAGCTAATTACTACATTAAGTTTTTTTCCTTATTTTGCTTTATCAGGGACTGGAACCCTGGAACCCTGGAAGTTTTGGGTCACTATCATACTGTAGCCAATTTCGAGTAATAATTGTCTTCGAGTGAAATAAACAGCTGCTCCGAGTGGTGATTATAATTTTGCGAGTTACCCAGCGAGTTATACTCGGCAGCTGATACAACAACAAAAAAATTGATAGACTTAATAATGGCACTAAGAGGATGGTTCTATCAAATCGCAGTAACTTTAGGAGAAAATTCGTTCAAAAGCTTCATTATCATGTTTTCTTTATCACTGAAGATTCTCGTGAATAAGTTCTTTGTCCTGCCTTAAGCGGGGCTCAAACGTATCCAACCAACTTAGAATATGTAACTAAAAAGTTATCTTTTCTTTTTGACAACATATCGCCTTGTTACTCCCTTGAAACTGATAGTGTGTTCCCAATGTGCATTGGAACGAGCATTGTGTTATGTCTTATTCAAATCGCGTATACGCGTGGTGTTTGAAATAGGAACCATTCGTGTCTTCAAAAATAGCCCAGTTGCCGTATCAAGAAATTTCCGCCTAAGCATAAGTAAGCCCTGGAATCCAGCCTATAACTTCGCGAATGCTTTGTTTTGCGTTGTGTTTCTTGTTGTCCACCACTGACTGTTCTCAGCTGGCAGTACAACTTGTAAGGTGTTGTTACTTTTTCCCTGTTACATTTTGTTTGCTAGTGTATTATAAAGCTGCAAGGAAAACTGTCTGATTTCTTGTTCTTTCACCCCTCCACCAGCTCATATAATGGGAAAGGGTTTGAGTAAGGTAGAATTACATAGAATAAGCTTATCTGTAATTTTACTTCAGATTTGCATGCTCATTTCCATGTTCATCATCATCATAGAGAACCCTTCGAGAGAATAATAATATTCCATGTTAAAACATTCAGTAATTATTGAGCAGAGAACAGGAATATTAACACAATGCGACTTGTTGGAATATCATCTAATAATTTTTGCCCTTTATGTAAATGTTTTGATTTTGAGAACAACATATTTTTATATGTATATACAATCACCGTTATATTTTGAAATTTTTTGCTACTGGTTCAAGCAATTTGAAATGGGTTAAACTTGTGTTGGTAGTCTAGTCTATTTTGCAGTCTTCCAGTTGCAGGCCAGGTTGTGCATGTCGTATAGGAGGCTTTGCAGGTGATAAAGGAGGTCCTGCGGGTAACCGAGGAAGCTGTGCGGGTCGCAAAGGAGGTCCTGCGGGTAACCGAGGAAGACGTGCTGGTCATAAAGGAGGCCATGTGGGTTGTAATGGAAGTCGTGGGAGTTACTAAGTTTATTGAAATTAATAGATGAATTCCATTATGACGTATACTGTTTTGATATCAAATATCTAATTTTCCTTGTTGAAGTATTCTATCGCATGTGTAATATAACAATTTTTCGCATGGTCTCTCCTATGACCTCTGAAATGACCTGTGTGGCCCACCTGACCCGCAACCCGTCCCATGTATATTATTTTAGGAGAAAGGAGGGTAAGGGAATTTGCAATATGAAAACCTTCAGGAGATGAGTTTGAGCCCTCGTGGTTGCTAAACAAATTTTATTATGATTCAATTCTAAAATTCTTTCAATAAAACTTTCCCTTTCATAAATTGTATATTTTGTATATTTTGATAATCATAAAAGCTCAATATAAAAAGTTTTCATTTTTTATTTTACTAAGTGTAAAAACTTTTCTAAAAATTCGACAAGTGTGATGCTGAGTGAAGATTATATTGTTTGTTTCTGATTTTGAGGCTCTATAGAAATGAAAAGTGTCAGCCCAGTAAAAAATAAATAAATCGCGCTTTTTTCCCGAAAGTCTAAACAGGCATCATCATTGCGTTGATTTGTTGCTATGCGAAGCATATCTTGTTGAAATAGAATCGATGTTTGACACCCTGCAAAATGTACAGGATATATTTGCGTGTATAACATTATCTGCTTTCGAAATTGTTTTGAAATGACCATGAAAAAACAACAACAACAAAAAATTTCTTGAATAGAATAAACAAAAAGCACTCCAGTTAAAAGCAAAGATAAACAGCTCTCTTATAAAACAAATTTCAATTTACGTTCGTCATGCCTTGTCAAAACAAAAAAGTCTATATACCAAAAGTGTAATAAGTGTGTTTACAGAATACCTTTAGCTTATAGCTTATAATAGGTTTTTAAAGCATTATTTGGTTCTCATAGTTACGCGACTTTCAAGATTTAATTAACGAGCTGTAGAAAAAAAAAATATTTGTTCAGACGTGCCAATGTTGAAGGATTAATAGTTATTAGTTGCTAGCTGTTTGCTTTAAAGTGTGTGTTGAGTTGATAGTAAGCAATAAAATATTTTTCCACTCAATTTATTTTTGAGATCCAATAAATTCCTCTGATGTCCATTCAAGATTATTACAGTGAATTCTCGATATACCGTTATGACGGTTCCTTGCTTCTCCCCTCTTTTGACAAACACTTCTCTTGATTTAACGAACTCTCGATAATAACGCCACCCTACAAGCTTCGTTATATTGAGATTCTACTCTATGTATCAATAAGAACTTCTATAGTATGCCTACCGCATTGAAGCTTTTCTGCCTTTCGAAGACAGAGAAATAAAACAATCATATTCAGTAAAAAAGTAAGGGAGAGACCGACGGCCCACTTTCTCCACAAACTAGCTTTTCCTCGTTACAATGAAACCTCTCTATAGCAGACATCCCGTATAGCGGACACATTTTTGGGTCCCGATGGTGTCCGCTGTAGAGAGGTGTGACTGTATCTGCTTGCTTAATTTTAGTAGAATATTTCTTCGTTTCTGATTTAGGTCTTCAGCTAGAATATTCAAGCACATAACCAACGACAATGGCACATCATCATCTTAGCAGTGACAGGTACAGACCATGTACACCCAGCACTGCCGAAAGACAATTCAAGTATGCACTCAGACCGGCGATAATAGTCGAAACTCTATTTGGTCGGAATTTGGTAAACAACTCGTTGATATTGACAATTATTACGAAGTTATTTTTCTTGCTTATTTTTACAATGATGCTAATTGTTTTTGCCATTGCTGTATTTTATCGACACGGAATCAGGTTATGGATACAATTTGCTTTGTATATCATCCCGTTGCTCACATACCTGCACGGTGTCAGATTATTTGGATCCGATGGATACTATCGACTGCTTAGCCGTAATATAACAGATAGTTTTATGGTCAGATTTTTTGTTCAAAACCAGAACGATTCGGAGGATTTGTTTGAAGCAAGACCAGCAGCTCATAACCGATCATGGTTAAAGATTATCGCTAAGAAAGCCGTTTTGTTCCCAATGATACTCGAGGTGATACAGTGGAGTGGATTCAGCGTGTTTGCCACAAATTTCAAAGCCAATAGCTTTATTGGCAATATAACCGATCATGTAACTCAACTGACATGGAATTACTCGTATTACATCTTCTGGATATTGGCTGTTTATTTGGTGGGTTTTGTTGCTTACCAATTTGTATTCGTCAGCAGAATCATCGTAAGGGACACAGTAAACTTCATGGTGTTATTTGGTCAAACGTCCGTACTTCACATCTATCCTGCGAAGGACCACACACGTGGCTTTTTTGCTAGGGCAATAATCCTTATTACAAATTTTCTAACCATGGATTTTCTGTCTTCAATGAAAGATGAATGCGTATATGCCAACTGCGCGACTCTCTCAAGAATTGAAAAAAGGAAGCCAATCGACTACAAGGAGTGTGGACTGGTTCCGTCACGCGTTTTACAGAGTCCAGTCAAAAACATAATAGAAAACAACAAGGATAACCAAGAAGAGAACACCAAATTATCTCCTAAAGAAGCATTGGAGATTTTTTCAGTATTCATCGCGGAAATTGAAGAAATCACGTCAGTATTTACTCCGTTTACAGTGACTGTCGCTTTTTTTAGTCTGGTCAATTTTGCATCACATATTTATTTGCTGGCAAGGGATGTTTCTGATCTTAATTATTGGACACTTTTCAGAACGTTCCTCTTTCTTTTGGTTGCATTGAGAATGCTACTTTGTGTTCAACACATATCAAACGTACTTGGCAAACTTCCTGTCCATGTCAAATTTATCAAATGTTCAGGTCAACTGGCGCACATGGATGCTGTATGTCCAAGTTGGGACGATGTTTTGGATGTAATGAAAGATTTCAAGCTTGGCGAAAGGTCTTTTGGTTTTCCATTAACCCTTCGACAAATAGCAAGCATTGCAACGTTCATGAACGTGGCGTTTATTATAACTTTATCAATATTCCAATAGAAATGAAATTCATGATTTTCTCAACAGACACACAATTGCACAAAGGTTTTAGCAAGAATTCTTTTCGGGCCACTTTTTTGTTTTGTCATTTTGTTTTTGGTGCATGGAAAATATTTGGAATTATTATAGGAAATAATTCGCCTCCCAGTGCATGTACTAAAATGTATATTAAAAATTAATTATGTGATTGACAGTTCTAATTAATTATGCATGATTTTAAAGAAATGAGTGAATTATGGCATTGTCTTCATTTATTGTTTAAGGCTACATCTATATTTAGCAAACTTGATATTGAGAATTAGAAGCGAACTCGAAAAAGACTGCAGTATAAAAAAAAACTAATGGAATTTCCCCAATGTCTGCTCAAGTGTACCATTATATATCGTTTTGACGTTGAATATCGATGGAATGTCTTTACGGCATGTTAAAAAAATAACGCTATGCAATACATTATTTGGCAAATACGGGTCATCCTAAATTGCATAAAATATCTTATGAACACAAATAAAAGCAGACCTACCATCCCCCAACTACCTCCCATATATCAATCAACGTTAACTTCAATAAACATTAAAACGTATCAAGATCTATCTCAGAAACTTGATGACCGATTGAACCATTTGTTAACAACAGATATTTTCAAAGAGGAGCTAGATCCCATTGGGCAAAATCTTCAAAGTCTCTGCGGAGGAGTGTTTTTTAATTGAAACAGCAGGCAATATTTCCTCCTCGTAGACATTTTGAAGAGTTTGCCCACTGGGATTGTAGAGAGATATTAAACTAATCGACTATAGTTTTCCAAATTGAGACATTTCCATTTAAAGTCAGTTCCCTGACAACTGAAAATCTTAAATCAAGAATTTTCCAACAGTAGTAGTTTGTATCAAGGTTGTAACAGCAAGTGTTACACCATGCCACGGTGCAACAATTTTATGCACATGTAATTCAGTATTGTTTCTAATGCACTTGATAACGATGTGATGAAATGAAATATTTCTTGAAACCTTACCTGGTTCTGTTTTGCTGAAGATGAGTTGTCAATGGATTTAAGTGGAATTGGAATATATATATTCATATATTTGTGAAATTCATAACCCTGCATACTTGATATACGCAAAAAAATTTGTTTTTAGAGACGACGCAAGCATATCAAAACTTTTTGATGTTCTTGCGTTATCTCTTCCTTCACGTAAAACAATAGATTTTTTAGCTATGCATACTTAATGCTTAATCAGATGTGCCAGATGTTGAAGGATTAATAGTTATTAGTTGCTAGCTGTTTGCTTTAAAGTGTGCTGCATCTTGCGCTTCATAAGTGTGAACCAGGCTTTAAAGTGTGCACTAAATACACAAATATAAATAGCCCTCTCCTGCAAACAAAATTAATTCCATTTATTTTTGTGCACTATTGTTGGTAATTATATGGCGCACTGATTTGTATTAGTAACAACATCATTATAATTTTTTTCAAGCGATTCTTATTTTTAAACGAGCTGAATAAATTAGCTGAATAAATGACTTTCAGAACTTTCTTTATCCACCTACAATTAACACTGACCGAATAATTCTAATGTAAAAGCACTGGGTCTATTGTTTTATTTTTGGAACATTAACTGGGCTGAATAAACGCGAGGTCAGGTGAATAAAAGAGAGTAGTTTCTAAAAGTATTTCCTAAGATAACGAAGGAGCAGTTTCCTTTATACACCTTTCCCGAATTTCTGTTTAAACACCGCGTTTTGAGCTAGTCAGTACATCCAACCTCGTTTTTATGAAATTTATTGTTTCAATAATGTTTTAACTTTTTTACTTAGTAATTATCTCTATTACTTAAACTCCCAGTAGAATGGTTAGAGGCCATTTTGATATCTGAAACGAGGTTGGATGTACTAACTACGCCAGAACACGACGTGTAAACAAAAATTTGGGAAAGGTCTATTAACACGTGTATTTCTTTTCGTTGCTCCTCCGTGAAAAAACTTTACGTATATTCTTTACTCTTTTTATAAAGGTTTTGTTCGTGCTCACGCTTTTATTTACCTGTTGTTTTCACACGAGAAAACTATTATTCACCCTGGTACAAATGTATTTTTATCCGCCAATTTGCTGGATAAAACAAAGGTGGATAAAGTACGGATAAGTACGAGAACCCGGCCGGCACTCAACGTTATTCAAACATTGAAGTAAATAAACGAATATAAAGTGTCTCAAAAAACGATGACGTAACAACTAGCTTTCTCAAGTAAGAAGAAATATAACAGTTGTAAATGTAGCTTCCCAAATAAGAAAAAAATATATCCGTCCGTGGTCCCTGCCAGTGGCTGCTGGGTCAGCCAGAGTACTTGAAGTCTCTGCTTATATACTCATTTATTGCCTTTATTACAACCAGGAATATGTAAGAGTCGTTTGGAGGCAAAAGTTCTTGATTGATCAAGTTCCTTTTGTAAAATAAATGGCTTTTATTTTTTTGAAAAAGAGTTGCGAACAGTTGGTTTCTATATTTTTTCGTTACATGAAGAAATCTAAACAGCGTTGCGAACGCCAAATTCATTACGAGCAAGAATGACCTGGTTTGTATTATCCATTTTATAAGATCTTCTAATGCTATTGCTACACCAGAAGTGCCAGTAGCAACCATCACGGAAAAGTATGTTCAAATTCACAAAGAATATTGACCAGAATGCAGGTGGTTAAAACGTATTCCACAACACTTATTCACCCCCGGTTTCTTTACATCAGAAAACCAGCAGACTTTAACATAGATTACACCATGTCCACACGTTGCGGATAGATTTCATACCCGATGGATTCATTTCGGAATCTTTATTGGCGTTATTTTTAAAAATTTCACAGTTAAACTCTCACGGACAAACATCCACGGACAAACGCCAACCCTTTTAATGCCAAGTCATAAAAATTAACGCCATTGGCCAGGAGTAAAAAGGACCAGTAAGGTATTTCTTTATAAGTAGAGTCTGTAAGTTTGCGAGGGAGTTTTACAACCGTGACGTAAAAATAAAACAAAACGTTACAACTACAAACGTTAAAAACCCGCCCTGTTATCAGCTTTGTCGCGTGATAATTACCCAGAATTATATGTGCAAAATACTTCGTATGCCGTAAATAAATTCCTATGTCGGATACGCTGACTGTCGTGTATGGACGGATCCTATTTTCTCTGCCTTTTTTTCCACCTCCGAGAAGTTTTCTCCAAGCATTTGCCAGCGCGGAATCTTCAGGGAATTGGAAAAATGATTTCCTTTACTGTTTTTGCTTGCGTTTTTACACGGAGAAGAACCGCACATAATTAATGGAGTTAATAAAAGTCCAATACGTCACTAATGTAAAAACTAAAAATAAAGTCGGGGAATTTTTTTTGTCACTTTTCCAAAATTAGTCACTTTATCCCGACCAATTTTTCATTGTAGCCACTTTTCCCCGACCAATCTATTTGTTTAAGTCGCCTTTCCCGAACCAACTTCATCAGCTGGTCGATACATGCAATTACACGAACTGCAAGGATCATAGGCATTGACATTTTCGGTTTTCTAAAAATAGCACTATGGCAGCCCTGATTATTAGCTTCTTAATTATAAGATATTTATACTTGTTTGTTTGTTCCTTTTTATTTGTATTTGACATGGGTGTAAGAAGAAAACAGCAAAGCTACAGTCAAGCCTTACTAAATAGGATCCGAGCTCTAAAATGCTTGTTGGGGAATAATTGGGGAAAAATATGTCGGGAAAAAAAAAATCGGGTTTAAAAATGTCAATGAAAAATTTAGTCACTTGGTCATTTAAACCCGACTTTTTTATGTAGGTAACTACATAATTATCGTAAAAGAATGTAACGCATCAAAGAGGTCCATATGTACAGCTGGGTCATGTTTTAACATGTAAACATGAATTCTGGAAGGTATATAGATCTCGCCGGTCGGCGGATCTAGGGTACGTCAAAAGTTGTGTAGGAGCACATATACCTAATTTCTGTTTTCAGTTTATATCACCAATGGAATTACTTGCACGTTTATCTTTTATGGTTTAATAGCCAACAGTCTTCTCCACAAATCTCGATATACCCTCTAGGTCCACCTCTGTAAAATATGTGTTAGCATAGGCGTATTCAAGGTCTTAAGTGTCGATTAGGTCACTTGCACGTTTTCCTTTTCTACTTTAAATGACTGAACCCTCCTCCACAAATTTTGACTGAGCTCTAGCTATGCCTCTGGTTAGTACGTGTTAACATACTCGGTGTCCGCATATCGCAAAACTAGTACGATTCGCACCTTCAAGTTTAGAATTTATTTTCAAGATGGCGGCGAAGTAGTGTACCTTTGGTGAAAAATAAAACACTATTTCTGCAAATATTTCACAAAAGTGTTAAAAGTTTTGAAAAAAAACATTAATATTTGGAAATACTAATGTATATTGAATGTTTTAAAGCATGGTTGTTTTACTGCAGAACGGAACCTTTTATACCTGACGGTGCCTCCAACTGACCTAAAAAGATAAAAACAAAAGATTGGAATACTGCTACAAATTGATACGTACGTGAAAGATACACCAAAATTTTTATCCTTAATCTAAGACTTGAAGAATTTATGTAGGATTATTTCATTAAGCACCCTGGGCGCATTTAAATTCTTATATTTTTTTGCATGGGCGCTTAAAAGAAGTGGGCGCTTAAAGATTTTCTTAAGAGAAAGAGATTTTTGCTGTCAAAGTTTTACATAAATTATCTATTCTATTTTAAAGTCATTTACTTGTTGAACAATTTGTACGAATAAGAGGGTAGTTTTCTAACCCTAAATCTAGAAAGAAAGGACTTTCATGAAATATAGAAACAAACTTATACTTATGTATTACAGAAAACCAGTTTTAATTCATCCTTCAGCAAAAATCACTTTAGTTCAAATAAGCACCCATCTAGAAAATATATTATTCTATTAAGTGCCCACCTATGGACGCTTAAAAGAATATGGTCGCTTACTGATATTTTAGAGATTTAGGTAGACGCTTATTCAAAATGGGCGCTTAATCGAATAATTATGGTAAATGGGTTATTCAAAAAAAATGCAAGGGTTGTCATGGATACGTCACGTAACACAGTTTCGAATAATTTTAGACCATTTTAAGTTCACAGGGTCCCTACAGAGTTTTTAAAATAAAATTCCTCGGGTTTTCCCTGACTTAATGATATATAGTCCAGTCGCTGAATCGTTTAACCCGGAAAAAAATAATGCCAAACTAAAACTTTGTCAGATGGTTCCCTTGGTTATGTAAAGTTGCCTAAAAAAGCCCTAATGGCGGCAGCTGCCCTTAGGTCAAAAATTTAAAATTGCCAAAAATTGATGTTTTATACCTCAAGATATTTTAATGCTGAGTACCTTTCAGATAAGAAATATGGTCATATATATATGGAAATATGGTAAAATTCACGCATTGGAAGTTATAAGTGATTCAAGGCTATCACTTGTTTTATATTTAGGTGAGAAAGAATATGATACTGCAAAATTCAGTGTTAAACAAATGCAAGCTTTACCTATAATCCATTTGTTGTTGTGCAAATGAAAGGACTACATGCAGTTCGCCGACCCAAACGACACAACAGTGAATTATGGAGTGATTTAATCACAGAGTAGACACTTACGAAGTGTGCGTCATTTATGAGTATTGAGTTTGAGCCAATATACCGTCAAGATGCAAGGGTGACTATGAAGGTTATGTAATATTTGAGACTGGCTTAAGAGAGATCAGAGGAGATTGGAGAACCAAACTCAGGTTATTTCAGCAATGTGTAGGGGAGCTCGTTAACGAACCTCAAGAATGTGTGTTGATTTTTGAAATAAGTTAATGTATTTATTCTTAATTGAAGAACGCTCTATTTTATTATAACTTTCACTGTCCAACCTTAAGTCATAGAAGCATGGAAACAGAATAGAAACAAGCAAAGGTGTGGCAGAGCAGCTAATTGTCGGCAGAGCAACTAATTGTCAGGTGCTTCGCGCGCATCAAGCCATAATATAGAAATTATTGAAAACCAAAGAAAAGGCAGGATAATAAGGCTGGAAACTTGAAAATAACAACTGTTGCCCAGTAATGAAGGATATTGAAGTTGCTAAATGTAGACTGAACGTTAAGTTAAAACAGATTAGCTACATTGAATTTTAACTAAACTTATCTACCGAAGTTACACTGTTTCGTTAAATTGTGACGTCAGTAAATAACTAATCTGAAGCTTTAACTAACCAGAACTTATATCGGTGTGACTGCTATTCTCACAGCCATTTAGGGACAATGTCATTTAAACAACCACAAAAGACAGCAATTAGAGCATTGCATTGTGGTAGTATTTATTAAAGAGATAACTTAATAAAGGGGAACGGGCAACTTAGGAAATTAACTTTCCCAAATGACCCTTCATGCGATGTTTTGCAAGAATTCACTTTTGCGATTGGCACTGACTGGTTCATAACATTTTTTATGTGAAAGTTATTCAGCATTAAATTATCTTTCAAATGATGTATAATACATCAATTTGGGGCAATTTTGAATATTTGACCATTCTACAAAAATGGCGAAAACTCGCAATTCCCAAGTGAGAATCACGGGGCTTTTCTTTGGGTGAATCCACAAGGCCAACAGAGCCATCTGAGAAAGTTTCAGCTTGGTATTATTTTTTTCTGGGTTTGACCATTATTTTTAGTTCAGCGACTGAACATATATTCTGAATATATATTCCTTGGGTTATCCAGATTTTCCCTAAGGTCATGGTTAATGAAATATACACAAAACCTTAAAGAAAATTGTTTGCATGATTGAATGTATATATATTACCAACTTTTTGGAAAATTGACAAAAATGTTGCAAAATTAGTTAATTCTGCCAACTACGAAAGATTTTTGAAAAAATTTTTGTTGCCATTTTTCAAATAATATAAATTGCAATATTTCACTTGAAAATATCGCATAACCATATATTTCTAATTCATATCTTTTTTTCTATGACCTCAAATTGTTGGAAGTTTAGAAGTAGTTTATACTTCTAAACTTTTCCCCTGTCTAATTAAATTCAATAGACACCATATAATATTACTCTTTAATCATCCTGTGGCGGATCTGGTGTAAAAATTGTGGAGAAGTGTTTTCAAAAGGATAATTGCAATTTAATTGTCAATTCTTTTTTAGAAAGTCCCCCTCCAAATTGGCTTACACCAGCCAAATTTCTGCTAGATCTGCCACTGTCATCATTAATTTCGCAATAAAGGGGGTACACACAGATTCTAAACTAATCATAAAATAGAAACTTCCCCTCACTTGCAGAAGTGAAATGGTGTAGTGAAGAGCCAAAATGTTGTGTTATGTGTAACACAGTTAAGTTTCAACTGGGACATTAGCGCAATACTTTAAAGTCATAAATATTAACGGGAAATATTTTTGGAAATTTCTTGAATGAGCATCTGATTCACAAAATTAAATTTCCATGAAAATGAATTATTCTTTTTCTTTCTCGGTTATGTGTGGAAATTAATTCTTGCAAAAACAGTTCCTCCTAATTTTGTGGAAAGTTTCCAGGCTCCTCTTTTCAGGTTAAAAATAGGCTTAATTTTGGCATGTTGGTCTAAGAGTGATAGTAGTTTCAAGTTGACGTGGGCCACTATTGGGAATGCATACCCCTGATTTTAAGGCAAAGGTTTTCACCTACTTTAAAGGAAGAAAGTGCTCCTAGAAGAAACTTTTGAGATTTTTGCAGAATTGGCAAAAGTTAAATCTCGCAAAAAGTTTGGAAAGTTTCCAACCACAAAGGTTTTTTCCTGCAAAAAAAAACAAATTTACCTATCTATGAAAATGAGTTTGCATTTGAAAACATTTGATTTTTGTTGAAAGGTTTTTTCTATTCGAATATTGAGGTGAGTCTTTTATTTTAACGGACTGCAAATTTGTATTCGTGCAAAATTCGGCAATGGTTGTTGCCTAAAACTTTTCTTTTATCTTATAGTTTTTGTAATGTTTTGTTCATAAAAAAATGTTTATGTTTCATTTTTCATCATTCATAAAATTTTTGAAATTTTTTTGATTTTTGCTCATTTGTGAAAATGAATTCTCGTCGCAATTCCCAAAAGTTCTGATATTATATACAATAGACAATATCACACAAAGAGCTTTTGCTGTGTAAACATGGTATTTTGAAGTTTTTTCATACGTGCCGTTGTAATGATCGAACTATATGTAGCACTCATTTTTCAATTAACTCTGAAAATATTTGCTTTTGCTTTGGTTAAAGCTCTCTTTAATTAATCCTTTCTCAGTTTGTCTCTGTGTCTCCTGTTTCCAGTTGCCATGCTAAACACGTGTTTAGCATGGCACTGTATTGGTGTACACCAATACAGTGGCAAGAAAATAAATTTTCTCAATCGCCACCAAAATCCCAATCAGGGCGACAGACGTGAGATGACGTCAATTTATGCATTTTTGGTTATTAAGACTTTTTCGTTGGAGCACCATGCAATTTTTTTCGGGTTTCCTTCAAAATAGTTGTTCTTATATTGATATTTATTACTGTAAATAATTAAAAATTCATCTATAATTAAGATGCTTAAACGGTTTTTTGTACATTGTTCCGATAGTAGCAAACCCCCTTTTATTGACAGACAAAGCAAAGCAAAGAATTATAAATAATTCTTACCTTATACCTGTTGGAGATTCCCTTCGTAAACTACCGGTAGAAAGAATTGTTTGGTAAGGTATATACCAAAATGATGTAGATGTAAATGAGTAGCTACATCATTTTACATACATCATTAAGGATATCAGTCTCAAAACGATCGTACAGCTTAAGGTTTACAGGACAGCTCAGACAATATAATTTAAGCTTCTTAAAATACATCTTTCAGTGCACTACTCATTAACAAACCACCGTCGAGGTAAAGCCTCTGATCTAGCGTAAACAGGAATCCAGGCTAGAACTGCGGACAAAAAAACCCTAGAATTACGGACGGACGGACAAATACTAATGAAAAATCAGCTGCTTTTCGCGATGACTAATTATAACTGTTCAGTCCTACGCTTAAACGTGCTTGGTGTCATCATTTGTGACCATATCGTGATGTTGTTTCAACAACAATGCAAAACGATTTAATAAAAAACGGCTCTGTAATTTTATGAACAATCACCAACTAGAAAGTTAAATATTTTTTTTTATCATTAGAGTACGTACAGCTCATATGTTGAAAGTTCTTTCTCTTACATTTATAGAGAGCAAAAAGTTTTGAAAAAAAGTTGGTTAAAAAACGATTGGTGTTGACAACAAGATGAGTACTCCAAGCGTCACATATAGTTTTGTGAAGACAATCAAATCAAAAATCAAAAATACATCAGCCAAGAGCGGCTCATCTATCACGACTTACTCAACAAAAAGCACCAATGGAACATCCACCAAGCATTCGGACAACAACCAAAATATTAAAACTAAGTCTACCAACAGCTCGAAGAAAAGTACGAATTAATAACAGTGCGATGACTTAATGTTTGTTTGTTCTGTCTTATTTTTATATTTATTCATATCTTTTTATTATATGAGTCTACCTTTATAAATCAATCTATCTGTATATCTTATATATAATACTAGTATCCCGGGTAAAAACATTTGACTTACTGCCTCCACCACCCCCGTGCTCTTCCTCTTTCAACTTATAGGGGTGACAAAAAAGTTATGATTACATCAGAGGGAAACAGACATCTAGGAGCTGTTGTTGGAAGCAGCCAGTTCAAAAATCAATATGTTTCAAGAAAAGTCGATCAGTGGGTTGAGGAAATCAAAATACTGTCAAAAATTGCACAATCATATCCACACTCCGCTTACATAGCCTTTGTGTTCAGCTACCAACACAAATTCACATACCTAATGAGGACTGTTCCAAATATTTTCGCCGATCTACAACCCTGAGAGGATGTCATTAGGAACCACCTTTTAAAAGCATTGCTGAATGGATATGTCTGTAACGATCAAGAAAGAAACCTTTTTTCTCTGCCAGTGAAACTTGGGGGTCTCGCAATTAATGACCCCTGCGAAAGAAGTGACATTGAGGATGAGAATTCGAAAATGATTACGAAACCGATGACTGAGAAAGTGAAAGATCAGATTGAAAAGTACGATGAGGAAGTGGAAATTCACCAGAACAAGACACACTCGATCATCCAAGGGCAGGATAACTACTAGAACAATCGAAGCGAGTCAAGAACTCTGGGAGCCTCAATTTGGTTAACATCTTTGCCAATAAAGAAATATGGCTTTTCGTTGGACAAACACTCATTCTGGGATAGCCTCTACATAAGATACAACATCGCACTGAAACGTCTGCCAACAACTTGTGTATGTGAAGCTCCATTTCGACTGGAGCATGCTCTATCTTGTCCAAAAGGTGGCTTGATTTCTATCTGCCACAACGAAGTCAGAGATTTTACCGCCTAACTATTAAAAGAATGCTGTAAAGATGTATCAACCGAACCAATACTGCAAGAACTGACCGAAGAAATCTTTCCACCCTCAACAATCCAAACGTATGAAGCAAGAGTAGATGTTGCTGCAAGAGGATTCTGGGTCAAAGGACAAGTAGCGTACTTTGACGTTAAGGTGTTCAACCCAACTGCTAAAGTCTATTTGACTCAGAGACTATCTGCAGCTCTTCGAAGCAACGAACAGATGAAAAAGAGAAACTATAACAAGCGGATCAACAGCATCGAACAAGGCAGCTTTACACCATTAGTCTTCTCATGTTTTGGCGGTATGTCTCGTGAATGCAAGACTTTTTTCAATAGATTATCAGAAATTGTGGCAGAAAAAAGAAACGAGCAAATTCACCATGTGAAAAACTGGGTCGGGTGCAGACTCAACTACAATTTATTGAGAAGCCAACTGCTATGCCTTCGTGGTTTGTGGAGGTTTGAAGAAACTATTCGAGAACGACAACATAAATTTAATCACGACCGAATGTGATTGGGAAGAAAGTAAATTTTATATTTATATTGATTTATTATCCGTCTCTATTGTAGAGTCTTTTAGCTTCGAAATATCGATATATATATATATATATATATATATATATATATATATATATGTAAAAAATAAATAATTGTATTAAAACACAGAAAAAAGTAAAAAATAAGACGTAGAACCAATTATATACCAGTTACTGAAACTTTAAAGGGACTAGGGGAAATAGTTCAGTTAAAGCGAATTTTGGCAAAAAAAAGACATTTGTTTGAGTTAAGGCGATTCCTTCTTCAGATTATAATTAATGCTTCATTCATACACTGTTTTATGATATGATATGACTGATATGATTATATGATGTTACCTGCATATTCACTGAAAGAAGGTGAGTTGGCATGGTTAACCATGGTTAGCCACCTCCGACATTAAGAAATCTTCATAAAATATAGATATAAAATAAATCCTGTTCATATGAAAAGCGAGCCAGCCCACTTTAGGGAGATCCCACTTGTTTCTACATGAACACGCTGGCACAGGGATGGATTCTTAAATTTTTAATTTTAAACAATGAGACAAGTAGTTGTTTTATCATTGCCATTGTTTAGTTAAAAGGCCACATGTGCAAAAACGCCAAGCCCAGTTAAGCCCTGCCTGGTTAAACCAGCTTTCTTCACATGAAATAAGCGTGAGATGAAATATGTCTCGGCAAAAAGCAAACCAGCCCACCTAACCAGGCCAGTTCACCTCCATATGAACAGTCCAACATGTATACTTTCAATTATCACTGAAAAACATGTAAGAAATGTTCCGTGATTCCTTCTCCCAAGTCAAAAGTTTGAGTTATCCGAATAAATTAGCTGAAGGTTGGAGAAAATGTTCAAATTTCTTGAGGTTTGAGTTAACGTGTAAATTCCAAAACGAAGTATTATGGAAGGTTCAAGGGTCACAAGAAAAATGTTTGAGACATACAGTCTGACAGTACAGCTCGAAAGAAACTTTAAACACTTCGCAAAGGAATAAATTTTAAACATGAAAATGTAAAATATTTCTGTGTACAGTTTTTACGTTACACGAGTCGTGTGAAAGCTAATTACACGCTTTTTCATTTATAAGAATAGTGTATTTTAGTTTCAAGATGAATATTCTTAAGTTTAGGGCAAAATTCATCTTGATATATTCTTAGCATATTCTTAGTGACAACTATCGCGGGATTTAAAGTCAAACTAATGTCGAGGCCTTAATTTCAGATTTTGGATGAAGTAAAAACAAAGAATGAATCTGCAAATCGATCAACTGAAGAAATAAGATTTTAACATCATGTGATTAAACGAACTAAATATAAACATAACCAAAAGACTTAGATAGCACGTTGCTATTCCCACTGGGGATTGCAAAGCGAGAAAAAAAGATAATTAAGTAAAAAAGAAGAAAAAACCAATTAGATTTGAGATAATAAGTTTAAAAATAAAGAATTTACATGAATATTCTAAATGTAATGTATATTCTTAACTTTGTATAACCAAAAGTCAAGATGACAATATTCTTAGGATATTCTTAATTTTTGGTCCAATTTCATCTTAAATATTCTTATAGAGTATATTCTTATAAAAAAAAATCGTGTATGCTACGACAACACATACAGTTTCTTTCGCGCTCTACTGTAAATGTAAAATATATAACCAAAGTTTGAGTTATCCGCCAATGTTTGAGTAACGTTATGTTAACTGTATGCTAAAATATGTGACAAAATAGTGTGGTTGAAAATAATAATTTTGCAATAAATTTTATAAAATATATGATGAGACTTGAGAGTGGAACCGTAAAATGTTTTTACACAGGTACTAGTATTGTCATATAAGATATGATTTTAAAGTTTAAAATCTTATTTTAGCCGGTAGTTCAATTTTTTTAATTTCTTGCGACATATTGTGTGTTGCGACATTAAGTGTTGAATTTTGCGACATATAATGGCGATTTTTAGACACATAGTTGAATTTTCGACATATAGTGGCACAACAACT
This sequence comes from Turritopsis rubra, assembly GCA_039566895.2. Classification (NCBI taxonomy): domain Eukaryota; kingdom Metazoa; phylum Cnidaria; class Hydrozoa; order Anthoathecata; family Oceaniidae; genus Turritopsis; species Turritopsis rubra. The sequence continues at coordinate 10,376,818 of CM077626.1, read as the reverse complement.
GTCTGTTAATTCTGAATCTGAATCAGATTCAGAATAAAGAGGTTCTTTTTGGAGAATCGCCAAATTAAATTCCCGCGAATCTTGTCATTTTCCATCAATCGCGAAATTTAATTCCGCCAAATTGCAAACATTTCGCTGTTTTTTGAAGCCGCAAAATTTTCTTCCCGCGAAAGTTTATAACTATGAAGGAATACGATACTAGTATAGCATATAAACATTTTTACTGTGTGGCTCCATAATCTTAATCTTAATCATAATTTTAATCGTTGTTCTTAATCAAAATATCTTAATCGTCCCTAGAAATGCTCCAGAGAAGGTATATGTGTTACTTGCCTCTATAAATATCTAAGATGTTGTACAGTTTACTGAATCAAACAAAAACATCATACGTTCTGTCTGGCGTTTCTATCTTCCAAACTAGCATCAACCTTCTAAATTATCTTTCCTTTTTTTGATGATGATTATTTCGTCGTGTACAAAAAATGTAAACAAACGTCTTCCCTTCAAACATTTCTTTCAACCAGTTTTTACGTTCGATTGTAGTTCGAAAAATCTCCTCCTGAGATGCTATATCACGTCTTCCCTAATGTTTACACTTCATAAAATGATTGAAACCCATACCGTAGGAGTTCCCTTACTAATACAGAAAGAAAAACTTACTCAGCAAAAAAAACTCGGTGATTACACTTACAAAAATAAAAAATAACCATTTTTATTCTTAAGCAAAATAAGAGCCATGCAACCAGTCTGCGAACTTATCGTATTAGTAAAAGAAGATTAACCTTTTTTAAGCTTTGTTCCCACTGTGCGATGAAAACCAATCGCTTTTATTTTGACCGTAAACCTAAAAATTCATCGCTAAAGTTCATCGCTTAAAGTTCGACGCTTGACGTTTCCACATTGAAATAAATTCTGCCGCTTTAAAAGACAAGAACATTTATTTATAATCATAAGAAAATTTCATTTTAAACTTTGATCGTGTAAACCATCCATGCCGATAGAGGAATATAGCGCTGGTTGCATGACAATTTAATTTTTTTTTCAAAAACAAAGCAAAGAGACGGATTTGGGTGAGGGAGATTTTCACAAATCGTGAAAGAAAAGGTAAGAATTTCATGACTTGCTTCAAGAACTACGTTTGGTTAGTTGTTTTGAAAGTATATTTCATGCAATCAAAATTGTTTGATAAATGCTGTCACTGTACTCCCTGTTTAAACCGCGAATAAACCACGAAACGAATAGCGGCTTCCTTTGATAATACAATATGTTCAGAACTCAGCGACAAACCAAAAACGATGGAATATGGAAACTTGTTCATTCAATAGTTTTGACCTATCACTATAATTTTAAGACTTGTCGCATAAAAAAAGTTCATCAGTTAACGAGTCGAAATGAAAGCGACGAGAGTTCAACCAAGCATTAAAGATAATGAACTGTTATAAAGGTTGTGAGAAAACTGAGCCAACAGTTTTCTACAAGGGAATCTCCACGAGAGAGCCAATCATTTGTTTATTTCGTTTGTTTTCCATTTATATATAAGTCAGCTGCTCCTTCCAGACCCATTTCTTATTTGTTCAAATGAGAGATTCCCACTGCTGACATCAGCACACTGCTACCCTCGTTGTATTATGTCGTGTAATAAGTTGTTATACAATTTCCGCCTGTCCGAATTTCGGTCCGAATTTTTGAATCGACTGATTGCGAAACCAAAGGGCCGAGTAACGAAGAAAAGCCAGTAGGCCCATTTTTCGTTACGATTCCCAACATATAATTTAGGAGTGTATAGCTAATACCTGTTAGTCTTTGTGAGACGTCTTATCAACGTTTTACGAAAGATCGCGCGTGTGTGTGTGCACGTCCTCAAAGTGTTTTTTTTTGACAACGTCGACAAAGATGTGATTGCACTATTGTGGTGAAAACGCATTTAAAAATTAATCGAAGAAACAGATATTGAAAGTATAGTATAAAAGATAAATGTCTTAAAATTTCTCGAAAATTAACAGATTATCAAGTTGGTTGTTAAAAAACCGTATGAGTAAGCGTGAATGTCGTTGCTTTAGTAGTACTCTATTGATTCCGAATTTTCTAAAAGAGCGTACGACTAACAGCATACCAGGGGCTGAGTAAAGCCGGTTTTCCACAGAAAAGTAGAATCAAGTTCAACTTTTCCGCCGCGGAAATATCCCGCAAGCCAATCAAATGACTCAATTAGTGACCACGTGGAGAAAACAATAGCCTCTCCGCACTGAATATTAAGTCTAGCGGAAAACCGGCTTAAAGAAGGCGAGTGAAACATTGAAAGGCCGTTCCACATGATGAAAGGTTCTTGAAGTTAGGTTTTTCTATTTGCAAAACATATTGGGTCATATGTAAAACTACAATCCCAGTGGGCAAAATCTTCAAAATGTCTCTGTGGAGGAGTGTTTTTTTTATTGAAACAGCAGGCGATATTGCTTGCCATTCCTATAGAAAACATTCCTCCTCATAGACTTTTTGAAGATTTTGTCCATTGGCGTACAGCTCACATACCAATGACTGGTATGTCATTTGTATGCGGCCTGTATGTATTCGTATGTCATTCCTATGTACTCGTACGTGGACATTTTCATGTAGGTTTAGATCTGACCAACAAAGGCAAAACACCTTTCCCGAATTTCTGTTTAAACACCATGTTTTGAGCTAGTTAGTACATCCAACCTCGTTTTTATGAAATTTATTGTTTCAATAATGTTTTAACTTTATTACTTAGTAATTATCTCTATTATTAAAACTCCCAGTAGAATGATTAGTGACAATTTTGATATCTGAAACGAGGTTAGATGTACTAACTACGCCAAAACACAGCGTTTAAACAGAAATTTGGAAAAGGCGATTGAATAGCTGAGCGGCTAAAGCAGACTTGCGGCTTCTGTAGATCAAATGGACTGGCGAGGCTATCATCGGTAAACATTAGTAAAGAAACGAATAAGTAAATTATAAATACTGTTTTTTATTTCCATTGTTCTTGACAATCATCATCGAATGATGTTTTTTTTGCTACGTTAAATGTCTCGGTTAGGAGTTTCGGATAGTTTTTTCTTTTCTTGTACTCCTAGTTTCATAGACTTGTTCTCCTGATGATTTGTGTCTTTTTGTTCATCAATGGTGTTAGGTTTTAACGTATTTTCTTTCTGTGATATTTCTCTATTTTCCCCAGCACAAGTTGTCTACAAGTTTGTTTAGTATCAGATTTTTGTTCCATATCAGTTTTCTACAGATTTCCAATTGCACAAACCTGCGTGCTATTAGCTACATTGCTGCATCTTTCCTCCTCGACAAGCTGTGTCATTTTGAACACGTAACAATCTTTTCTTTGAGGTATCCTCATGTTAGCCTCTCTGAATAAACATAGTCAGATTATGATGGAATAAACTTCCTCTATGTTCTAAAGATTTCTTTTTCTTTATTTTATACGACATTTTATCTGCGCTTTGTAACGAAGAAATTGTAATGACTTAAGTTTTCATTATTTCATCTTACATGTTTCAACTAAAAGTGAAAATTGCTATCAGAAAATGTTACATGGAATAAATTCTTTTGCAAAGAAAATATCTTGAATGGAAACGGACCTTTTCAGACGCAAGACTATTTACTTTATCACGTTTTCCTTTTGTAGGTTTTTTCCCTTTCCCAGACCATTTCTTTCTTCCCTTTAGTTCAGCGATCATGAAACGAACTATATCCATGGAAAAAATTCCCTGGCCTGAAAGCCTATAAACCAGTTCTGTCGGTATTTTTAACTTGTACGGTCTATGTGTATTTTGTTTTGTTCTCACTTTGATCACATGATAATTAAAAAATCGAGCTATTGGTTGTTGGAAAATAGGTTTTTATAATCGGTTTTCCAGAGCCGAGATTTTTTAATTTTATTACAGACAATTATCCTAAATTTCCATTTCTATGTGACTCATTAATTTCTGATTAATCGTAGATTACCCATTTTTTTTTTTTTTTTTTTAAATAAACATATACAATGCATAATAAATCCTCAAACTAACGCCCTCTTCTTTTTAACGCCTCCCTTAAATAAACACCCTCATAAAAATCAAAAATGTTTTGGACATTTTTTAGAAATACCCTCTCCTGAAGGGCGTTTATTAGAGATTAAAAAGGTACCGCAAAATCTTTTAATATATGCCTCCTTCTCTACATTGTCTGGAAATAATAAAAACACTGTCTCTTCTTATTCAGTTGGAAAAATTTGTCCTTTTTTAAGAACTGCTACAAAATATCTTATGAAAAGTTGTTTATCATCCTCAGAATCGACTACCAGGAGATCCTCTCCACTAGTTAGATGGGCATTACAGGGAAAATATATTATTTGCGCTGTCAAGGTTGGTGCCCACCAGTGGAAAATTTAATTCCATGACCTTCAAAGATGTTTTTTCGTTAAGGCCGCAATACACACAAGAATATTCGACAAGCATATTACATTTTTATCATTTTTTTGTATTATTATTCTGTGTAAACAGAACAAGAATTTGTCAAAATTATATAAAAAATCTATTGTTTGGATATTCTTTTCGAACTGAATAAAATCAAACACAGTTTGATTGTATTCACTTCAACTAAAATATCAAAACAATAGAAAGTAATTATTTTCAAAACTAATGTTTCAAGGAGAAGGAGATGCGAAGGCCGCATCTCGATGCAGAACAATATTGCCATATACTAACGAGTACAAAATTCAAAAAAAAAAAAAAAAGAATAAAAAACCGCGAGAACAAATAACATTACTTGCCAAGAAAACAGCAACACAAATTTTAGATCCTGAAACTTTGAAAGCCTGGACGTTCTCTCGTCCACCTCTCGTCCTCGTATCATTGGGGATGTCCTTTGGACGTCCTCTTCAAGTCCCTATTGGACACCCTATTTGAACGGACGGATTAGACTTCACTTTCGACGTCTCCCGGACGTCCAAACTGAACGCCCATGAGACATCCCTGTGCCCACTGGGCTTACTTCATGAGGTCAATACCTGAAATGAAAATATTCATCGAAAAGCTTGATAACGTCATCAAATGTCGTTTTTTGCCGTCCTTGCTAGATTCATTGATAACAGACGAAGAGCAACGATTGTTCTCGCTACCCGTTCGCTTTTGCAGACTTGGGATCCGCTGAACAGCAATACAATGCATCTCAAAAAATTAATGCACCATTGGTGGCAATTATGCTAATGCAAGGACCATTTCCTACCAGAAAAAATGCAAAAGAGGAGGGTTTGTTTTTAGTCGACATTAGTCGAGATATAAGATTTTGAAGCAGATATCCTGAAAAGCCTCATAATGATGTTGGAGTGGAACCCGTATTGTAGCCTGTTGAAGGTGAACTGGTAAAAGGACTGTGTGGAGACAACGCCAGAACAGAACGGGCGTAACTTGTCTTGATGTCCATTATAACATCTATCATTACTTCTTCCGTACGTATGTTATTCGTACGTGTATATGATTTTAATTGATGTTAAGGGGGGAAAACCCCTCTAAAATGTCAAAAAAGTGAGAAGTGAGATTTTATGTTTGAAAGAAACCACAAGGTTTGGTGATAATTTTCCACATAGTTTTTGTGTCTCGCTAGCTTTCTGTTCACCACAAGCATCCTAAAATCAAATAAATATGACTTTTTATCCGCGTTGATCGGCGCCCTCTGGCGAGATGGCGTAGGGGCATCTTTAGGTGCAAATCGTCGCACCGAATTGCATTTTTTGTTTCAAAATTGACCAATTTCAGGAAATCCAACATTTTACGGTTATAAACTACTTCAATTGAATTTTTTGTGCAAATTTTCGTCGTTCATCCCACGCGATGCCCTTCAAATAACACCTCCCTTTAGACAGAACCTGTTAACACAGATCAATGAAAGCTTAAAAATGCATTTTTCGTAATTCTTGATACATGAGGGTACTTCCCCCTTTAAAAAAATTATTCTCCAGTGCATATTCTTGTGTGTGTCTGCATTAAGATTATTCATCTTTTTACTAAAAATAACTTATTCTTGCCGATTATTCTTGTGTGTATGGCGGCCTTTATATAATTAATAACCCTACACCAGCTTTGCTTATAACATCTTAAGCCGGTTTTCCACTAGACGGAATATTCAGGGCGAAGCGGCTATTGTTTTCTCGACGTGATCACTAATTGAACCATTTGATTGGCTTGCGGAATATTCCGCGGCGGAAAAGTTGAACTTGATCCGACTTTTCCGCGGACGCTTCTGGCGGAATTTACTAAAAAACAAAATCCGCCAGCCTGCAAGCGGAATATTCCGGCTAGTGGAAAACCTGCTTTAGTCACAATCCAGTGGGCAAAATCTTCAAAAGTCTCTATGGGGGAGTGTTTTCTATAGGAATGGCAAATAAATATCGTCACTGTTTCAATTAAAAAATACACTCCTCCACAGAGACTTTTTGAAGATTTGCCCACGGGGAACTTTTTTAATAAATACTTTCTTTTGTTTTAATATATTCTGGAAGAGATGAATAAATAAAAAACAAAACAAAACGTTCTTTAATTTCATTCATTTCAATCCAGAATAGAGAAATAATTAACATGTTAAGTTCTTTAGAAAATTCTTTCGACAATTCTTTCGACAATTCTTTCGACAATTCTTAATAAAATATTAATATCAAAGACAAAAATAATTTTTTTGGAGATTTTCAAGAAATGAATAATAATAATAATAATAATAACAACAGCACTAATAAAAAAATGAAATAAAGAAACAAAAAGAAGAAAGGAAATATTTCTGGTGGTAATATGATTTGTGTGCTTGTGTGTGTGTGTTTTATCCTTTTTTTTGTTATATATATTCGAGTATTTTTCTCAGATTCTTATGAAGAAATCAGCGGCGGATCTAGGGTATGTCAAAATATGTGGAGGAGCACATAAACCTAATTTCTGTTTTCAATCTGTGTCACCATGGGATTACTTTCACGTTTTTCTTTTATGTTTAAATAGCTAACATTCTCCTCCACAAACTTCGACATTTTCGACAAATTTTCGACCCTCTAGATCCGCCTCTTGAAATAACCAGTAGTAGTAAAAAACCGTGAAAACATTTCTTCGTGATCAATGGAGGAGAAGAGAAGAGAAAAACCAAACACTAAGGGAATGTTTATATGGTGAAACTCGTACCGGTATGGCTTTCATGCCGGCATGAAACTCGTACTTATCAGAGATCAGTTCCTTGTTAGCGTTTACACAATTTAGGTGATATGAAACTCATGCCGGTATGAATCTCATACCTGTCTCATACCTGTCTGCGCTGAGGTTAAAAAACATTTTAACATTTGTTGTTTATTTCCAACGGGTGTGGCAGTTTGCTTTGTTTTTTTGGGTTTTTTATCAATAAAATATCAAAGCACTACAAATTGATTGACGGTACAATCTATTATATTCAACTATCTATTATAAAAATTATAACCATTTCTCTCTAGTGTAGATGGGCGAAACTCCCGTTTCGCGCAGGAGTAGTCGGCGAACGCCTATTTTAAACACGGATTTCCACTGCGTTGCAACCGCGTGAATTAATAAAAATGTGAAGCTTAGAGTAGGTTTATACGGTCTCTCTTTTGTCGCGCCTAATTTAAATATTTTCACTTTAGAATTAAGTTAGACACTTCAGTATAACAATAGAATATACATAAAACGAAAAACCAAAACTTGATTATGCGGTTTTTAAAAAGAAATTCGGGAAAGGCCACTTAGTTAAGCAAGGTATTTGTTAGAATGGATAATTTTATTGGAGTCTTTCTCAATAATTGATACCCAATTCAAAAATTGTTTTGACAAAAAGGGAAAATATCTAACTTCTCCACAGGCCTAATTTGATGCTGAGGGTGAATGATATCCAAAGTTTATTAAAGGGGAGTTAAGCCCAAAACATTTTCCTTTGAAAATACCTTTTATGATCCTAGCTTTTCCATAAAAAACATAAAAATTACCAAAAGAAGAGTTTTCAATACCCTCTTTAGGTCTCAATAATGATTACAGTAATCGCCATATTAAAACAAAAATAATAAGATAAGATGAGATAAGATAAGATAAGATAAGGATTTATTTCCAGTATTTCCAAATAAATATATTTGGCTCTTCACCCAGAAATGCGTATGATATAAGTGTTTGCATTGCGTCAAAATAATATCTACAATGGAGGTCAGTGACGTATTTTACGCTCATCTGATTTACAGCACTCCCTTCATTTTTTTAAAAACTTTTCGTTCTTCAAAGATTCTTTGAAACAAATCGTAATTGAATCACCTGGGTTCTCGTCCGTTATTTAATTAATACGGACCTTACGCGTCTGCGACGGCAACGAGGACGGCGACGTGAGTGTGATCCATGAATATTCGAAAAACAATGAATCACAAAGCAACGAATGTTTAAAGATGTGGTCTGTTATAACTAAAAGTTTGATTAATGGACTAAAAAAGAAAGAAATGCGATCGAAACAGGATAAATACAAGATACTACTATTCATGCGTCTTTGTTTTCAGTACAACTTCAAAACATAATTTTGTAACGTTGTGTGTGGAACGTGAAATTGTGCTAATGATGTAATTAACTGACAAAATTTTCCCTATGGTATAGTATGAAATAGACCTTCTTTCTAAACGAAATCCACAAGGAAAACGAATCCTTTGTTTCATTCACGTCGCCGTCCTCGCTGTCGTCGTATTTGCGTAAGCTCCTTTATTTCTTTAAACGACATTATTACAATTTGAGAATAGAAGAAGTTGAAAAAGGATTGGGCTCGACTGAGTTAACTGAGTTATGGTGGAGTTATCCAGTATTAAATTTTGTGGAGAGTTTATGAAATAATATCACGAAGATAGTTTTTGTTTTGAAAAGCTATTGTAAAATATTAATAGAACTTGTTTTTGGCGAAAAATAACTTATTGGTATATGAGGAAAGTTCTTAATTTTTTTTTTGTTAGTAGAGTCGATGCCGTATACTGGCTGTCTCAAGAACTGATCGGTTGAGACATAAAATTTTGAAATCGCTGTGCATCCTTGTTAAGAAGTTTAAATGAATTAAAAAGCGACAACTGTTGGTGATTTGGAGCGATTGTTTTTTCTTTAAATTACAGTTTGAAATTTTAAAATTTGAAGTTTTGGTATGAAGTTTCAACATGCATTTTGTTTTACCTCTTCGCAGAATTTTTATTCGAAGGATTTATTCTCCTTTAAAAGAAAAAATGTTGATTTTTTCTTATACCAAAAAGATATTTGAAAAAAAAGACATTCACTGCCACAGCGATGAAGAAACTCTTCGTAACAGGAAACTTTATTTTCTCAGGAGTACACCTTTCACAACGCCTTTTGCTATACCTCCCAAACAGGTCATCAAGATTTTTATAAAACAATGACAGGTATATGGAACGTAAAGTAAACCTGTTACAAAATATCTTTGATTTTGGTTCTTTTAGGGCGGGTAAATATCTCTAAAATTACCATGGAGTCTACAGTCGCTGCAGTGTTCATAAATCAATTAAAACACAAACACGTCTGCACGTCAGAAGAGACGGTTGTGACGACGTCGATGACGGTAAGCACGAAGCGTTCGACGGAAACGGAAGATACGAACCATACCATGTACGAAGCGTTTCACGAACAAGAAAACACAGACAAAATTGATCATCCCCAAGATGAACGTGTTCACGAAAATCCTGAAACAGCAAGTAGGAATGTTAACGAACACGTCTTCTCCGGATTTCAAAGATTTTATAAAAACACGGACAAAAGATGGTACCAAAGGTTTCGGTTGAACATCAACAAAGAATTGGACTTAACCAGTAATGATAAGGATACCAGCCATGTTGAAACAGACAGCAAAACGTAATATTATGTATATTTCACTTTTCGAAGAACTTCGCTTTTATGAAGAATTTCTGAATGGCACTATCCATTATCAATTACCAACGGTGTCAAGAATTATGAGAGAAAAAACAATCTTGAACCCACGATATCTTCCCTTTTTATGGAATGGGGTGTCCTCCAGGAACACTAACTCAAAACGTCATTACGAACAGAATGTCTACGTCACCCATGCGTGAATATATATGAAAGTTCTGGATTTTATTATCATTTAAATTTTATTTTTCATTATTTAACTTTCTTTTGAGAATAAATACACATATTTACTTCAAATGAATATTATTGTATTGACAAAAATATACAATTTCGTTATCCTTGTTAGACCTCTGTAAATGATGAATTTGGAAACAAAGAGCTTAAAAAACCGGGGAAGTAACTCGGGATTAATAATCGGAAGATTAAACTCTGAACTAAGAGGATAGAAAGACCTCTGAAGTATGAAAAAAAAATACAGTTATTTCCCTACATTTGCCGCAGTTTCTTCCTTTTTAGAGAACAAGATCTAGCGGACGACATTTTTCCTGTAGGGAACACCTTTGGGAAAATAACCAGATTTATCTCTCATTTACCAACATTAAAAAAATAAAAACGACGAAAATGAGGCTCTCTTTTCAAAGTAAACAAAATACATTATCTAAAGTATCTTTTAATTTTATTATTATTTTTTCTTGCAAATCTTTTTAGAACTTTTGACCAGCTCATCCCTACAACTACTAGGGGTTTGAGGGTGTGGCCAGAATGCGCCTCTAACAACAACAACAACAACAACAACAACAATCCACTGTGAAGTATAATGGAAACAGGCCTCTTCCTGCTGGTGTTTCCATACAGGAAACCAGAGCAGCGGCGGATCTAGGGTATGTCAAAAATTGTGGAGGAGCACAAAAAACTAATTTCTGTTTTCAATCTGTATCACCAATGGGATTACTTGCACGTTTTTCTTTTATGGTTTAATAGCTAAAGTTCTTCATCACAAATTTCGACATACCCTCTAGATCCGCCTCTGCAGTGTGGAGAAGAGTATAACAAAAAGCTATCCACAATGGAATCAATGGAAGTCTTTTTGCTTGTCTGAAAATACACACTGGCGCCATTACAAATTCCCAAATGGGTTGTTTTTAAACTCATAATTATTTTGAGTATAAACTGTAAAGCATAACCAAAATGTCTCAATATAAACTCGTTTTTTTTCAGGAACAAATGATATAAAGAACACATGTTTAGAGGATCTACAAGTTAAGGGCATGCTGAAAATATTCAAGACTTAAGAAGGTTCGTTTGAAGGTTCGGAGTTCTTAAAAAAATGTCTCCTATGGAAAACTCTTACAATGTTCATTGGTCCCTCAAATCGTCTCTGTTTTCACACCAAACTGCCGCACCTGTTGCCATGTAAAAGTGATGAAGTTAAACTTTGATGTTTATATCGCAAATTATGAATATTCAACATGAACATGTTAAGAACATTTTCAGACTTTAGTTTAACAAAGATGACTTCTTTACCAGGGTGGAGTGTTTAGTTCGTTTTATTATATACAAATATTTAGAAGTAAAAAAGCAGCACCGAAACTGTACAGAAATATTATAAAACATGTCTCGTACCTCGTAATAATAATTAATCATTAAAACATATATTATTCTGTTTTCATCTATACTTTTATTTATTTATTTTTCATTATTTTATTTTGATATTTGATCCACTTGGTGATAGAAGGTTATATTAAAAACGCTGTCATTTAAAGGAACTGTTATTAAGTTTGATAAGTCGGATGACAAAACAACAATATTATTGAGCACGAGTTAAAAATCTGCTCAAGAATTTTAGAAAAAAAGAAACGTACTACTGCAGCAGGTTCGAATGATCTTTATGAAACGAAGTGTTTGATTTTTTTGAGAAAGGATAATTACCAAAGGTGTTAAAGGAACAATTTTCAGTGTTTGTTTATTCTTACAACCAAACGAATATCATTTATACTGTTACATCTGTATAAAGTTTTTTTCTTTTGCTAAAGGAAGACAAAGGTGCATGGGTTTATATCTCCTGTTATGACTACGCTACCAAGCTTTGTGGGTGAATGGAAAACAAAGCCTCACTTCGTTAAATTGGCCAACCATGAAACAAGTCACCAAGAGAAGAATGCGATGAAAATTTCAGAGGGACAAACACCACTGTCACCTATCCTCACAAACAGGTCTTGGTTAGCAGCTTCTATCACTCGAAGTAGATCATCAAGTTTAAATGGTGATCCAAGGAAACAAATTGAACATAATGAAACAAAACAACCTGGTTCCCAAGAAAATGTGATGTCGAGGAAACGAAGTATTAGTTATTCCAACTTCTCAGATTTTTATGACGGATGATCTAAAAAATGAAATACTTTAGATTAAACTCTGGTTTATTGAAAAGACCTTGTGTAAATATAGAAAAACATCTTTGTGTAAAGAATCCAATTATACCAAAACACCGTGTTTCTTTTCATTCCCTTGCATTTTTTATGATATATAAAGAACACTTAACCCTGATGAAGACTTCAAAGGATCTTAAAATCATTTCATTTTTGAAGCCTGAAAAGGTTCTGAACATGTTCTTATTGAATGTCTATTAAATTTGAATTATAAACATTGAAGTGTAAGAGATATCCTTTAACAACACAAGGTCGATGGCTTTGATATGAAGACAATTTCTCCTTACTCTCTAGCCTTTCTAAGCCTTGTATAAGGTTTGTGCCAGAAACTTAGGTGAGGAGAAGTTATAAATGACAAAAAAAAAAAAAAAAAAAGCTTTGGGAGACAAATAATGCAAGTGGGATTTTTTGTGAAGAAGATTTTTCACGTTGTTTGAAAGTTCAAACAACCCTTCTTAAACTTTGAATGTGCTTATCATGTTTTTAACTTTTAGCCCACCAAGGTCTTGTTTTGTTCCTATGAAAAAGAGTGTGTTTTGTTAGCTTGGAATCATATAAATCGTTATACAGCTATAAGCCGAATCACTGTCAAAATTCAGAATTTTCTTCATCTGAAAATACGCAGCTCTCATATCCAAACAGCAAGTCCACCATTTTTGCACGCTTCTGACCCTCACAATTCTGTAAGCCTAAAAGGAATATCATCAACAGATTTGTTTTTAAAAAACCGACATTTCATTCTGATGATACGTTGAAACGTCATGTACCACGACACTCGACGAGAATCGAGTACCTAAATTGACACTCAAAATGTCGCTGCGGGCGATTTTCATCGTTACAGCTAAAAGTAGAAATGGTTTCTACTATTCGTTCAATAGATCTTTCCTGAATTTCTGTTTAAACACCATGTTATGGCCTAGTCAACAAGTATGGCCTCGTTTTTAAGTTCTTACTGGGGAATTGGAATAAAAAGTGACTATTGCTTGGTAAAAACGTTATGAAATTAGTAAATCAATAAAATGTATAGAAACGAGGCGAAACTTGATAACTAAGCATTAATACCGTGTTTATAGAAAAATTCGGGAAAGGTGTATTACATTATCCGTTGCGATAATGTATAGGTGGAAAAAATCGCTTTTTGTTTTGATACAATAAATTCACACGTTGACCAAATAAACTGACGCGATGGCATGCTATTCTGGCAGTTTTAAATTGTTTCAGCAAAAAGACGTACAGTTTGTTAAAAACAAAATGAAGCTATTTCAGACTTTCAAATTATTTGGATGGGTCGGTGGTGATCCTCACCCCCTCTGCTCCTCTGCTTCCTCTGTTCGACAGACCCGTTTTATTCTTATATTTTCCCTACTTTCACACAAAATAGAAAGGCACAGAAGAAAATTTGAGCAAATAGACGTCATCATATATAATCAAACCAGCTGGGAAGAAACATAATCACATATACGTCATGGAGGGTTTAAAAAAACATCAGTTGTTTGATCAAAGAGGAAGTTTTCGTCAGTCGAGAAACAGTTACTTTCCTATAATGGATATCCTCACTTTGATTATCCATGCTACGTAGATAAACAAAAGAAGAGAAAACTCTCTTTTCTTAAATATATATAACGTATATTTGGTTGAGCTAACAGGGCCGACTAAAAATCATTTTTTACATACTTGATGATAGGTTAATTCTACCAAAAGACTCTCTAAATCATGCGGCTAAACTTTTGCTTCGATTACCCAACGTCCGATATATTGTTTGACCTGATTTTGGTGCCATTCGTGACAAACGTATCGAGCACCATTATGTAACTTTAGGGAGACAGTTTTACTAGAACTTCGTCGTACTCTGCTATTCCTAAGAACTTTGTTCGTTGTTTTTGAACGCCTTTGCTATTGTTTTATTACTGCTAGGTTCTTTATAATGATAGACCATAAGTATAGTATTTATTAGGAGTACTTTGTATTAAATTTCTTGTCTTGTTTGGTCATTCACATTGTAGTGAAGAAAATAAAAAAGGAAAATAAAATGTAAACACTGTTCAAAAATGCTTTCAATTTTTTCTTCAAGTTGACTTTTGGGGTTCAATCGTTTGGTATCTTTAATTGTTCCTCCATACTGGCCTTATTGTTGTTACGTTTTCGGAAACGTGGGACGTGTTCGACTCTGTCTACCAGAAACTCACAAATGACCGAAAAATTATACATAGTAGCATTAAAAATTAGAATCGCAAATATTTTCGGGGTTTTTTTGAACTGCGAAATTCTCTTTTAACTTCTGATATTAAAGTACAGTCGTACATCTCAAAAACACCCGATATCTATCCAACAAAAGCGCCTAAGCATTTATGATCTGACGCCTTACAAATGATCCGCTGATCACAAATGATCTCGAACCACTTTTTAGGTCCCTAGGGTGCATTTCATTCATCGCTTATCTCGAACCTTTTCAGAAAATTCAGTTGGTAGAAAGCATATATACGTTTTTTGTTCATGACTAACGTTTGAACTGTCTGTTTGAATGTTTTTGAGCTATGTTTTTGTTGTGTGATGACGAAAAGAAAATTGAACGTCAATACCCTATAACATTAGAAAGCATTCCGAAGCATTTTCACAGAAGTAAGTTAGGAGCGTTGCTTAGTAAAAAGATAACTGATTCGCAAAAAATTATGAAATTACATTAAAAATCAGTTATTAAAAATGTCTGTCAAGTGTTGTTAATAAACAACATCGGTTTTTGGCAAACTAGTATCTTCATAGACACAGAATTCGTGAAAATAAATCAATGCGATAATCTAGTCGATCATATACATCTGATGAATGGAAAATCACCTTTAAGGTACAATGTTGGCATTCAGCTTTTGTGTAGAAATTCTAACTGGACTAATTTAAGGGAAAATAGATTAAATATGTCTTTTGAACAAATCCGAAAAGATCTTATGTCAGTATTATTACATTATGGTTCGAGTTTTTAAATACATTATATATATATAGCTGTACAAATCTTATAAACAATGTCCAAAAATGCATTGTGCAAGGAAAATATAATCTATCTTTGATAAAAAGGAACATGATCATTTGTAAGGGAAATTGCGTGACCTACATTGAACTTAATGTAGGAAATAAGTCTGAAAACATATCGTCAAATGAATCAGTTGAACTAACTGAAAATTCATCATCAAACATTGACAGTGTTTCTGAATCATCTGTTGTGTCGAAAGAACTTTGTAAATCTGAATCTGATTGTACAGTTGAGTCGAAACAATCATCTGACTCTGTTAAATTGAATAATTCATTTTGAATGTCTTTCAAAACATCGCACACCTCATTAGCCATAAGAATATCCTTTTCTGCTTCCTTTTCTAAAGGGTTGTCTCGTTCCTCCACCAAGAGTCTGATATCTTGGCACAGCTCAAATAATTCTTTTGTCTCCTCATCAGACAAGTTCTCAAAATTGGTGTTAAGTTCAGTTGTTGTATAATTGTTTTTAGTCGAGCATTCTTTAATGAGCCCTTTTTCAGTTTCGATTGGAATTTTTTCTGGAGCATAGCTTTGAGAATCACCTCTTGTTTGGCTGAGCTCTGCATTAGCAAACTGTTCATCAATCTATGGTCAGTAAAATATTCATGAGTTTTGATCAAATCAAATATTATATAAACTCTGGTCATATAACTATATAGTATATACCTATATAGATATATATATAAACATTATTACTTTATCAAATAATATACCTTGAATTTGTTAACCACATTGTTATTAAGGAAACTAGAAGGACCTGAAATTTCTGCGGCAGAGAAACCCTAAGCGATGCATGCTCGGTATCAGATCCTACTAGTTTGCTTTTAATGATGTGGTCATGATCGGGAACAACAGGTGTTGAAATTTCACAATCACGTTCAATTTTTATTCTTGGACAATCCATGGTGCTATTAATTCCCATTTTCTGGTTAAGTTCTGTATTTTGAGTCATGAGAAAATTCATGCTAGCTCTTAATTCTTTATTGCTCTGTTTCAACTCTTTGTTCTGAAAAAGAAAACCAATCAGGCCAAATAATTCTACTGGCATGAAAATAAAATAATAACTATAGCCATGACAGAATATCAGTCACTGAAATACTTTTGTTGGAATCTTACTTCAGCATTAAATGAAAATAAATTTACCTCAGCCTCTAACTTTGTAACAATCGTTTCAAGTTGATCTAAACGTTCTTTTTTGCGATCACGGGCATTTTGAGCAGCAACTCGGTTCTTGAGCTTCCTAAAAAAAATGATGATATACAAGTTGGATATGGCTATACAATTAAACGATATACAGCGAAATAAATTAAAATAAATTAGAATAGATTCTTTTAGTTCTCCACTACTTCATTTTTTGATAGAATCAAATATATTGTTTTTGATGTTTAAATATTTTGTAGCTATATAGGAACAAGTTTTGTGAAATACCTTCGGACCATTTTCTCTTGAGGCGTGAAGTCATCCAAGCGCTTTCTTTTCCTTGTTTTGTCATTGAGACCGTCATCTTCGTCCAAAGAATCTAAAACTTTCTTTGCATCCACATTTCCAATACTGAATATATTGGTGCGTAAGAAATTTGTATCCAACATTTTGGAATTTTAGCTGAATCTTTCTCTGCAAGAGCCTCTTTCCTCTTCATCCATACAGATTATCTCTACCCTGTAAAATCATAAATTTTGCTTTCACTTCTGTCCTTTCTCTTCTCCAGAGAAAAAAAATCACTGTTGTTTGGATCGTGTTTAGATTTGATTGGCTGGAAATTGCATCATCTTTTGTCACTTTAATTTTAGCATAGGAGATATATACGAACGTTAACTTATCTATTATGGTTAACAACCAGGATCATGGTAAACTAGAAATGGTGTGATTTATGCGATTGAAGAAGAGATACGAAGATAAAAGGAATTTATTTGATCGATAAATGAGTTCACTTTCTTATTTTTGAATAATTTTTGTTTCAAGTTTTCAAATAACCCTTTGCGAATCGTAAGAAACAAAAATAGAAGAAGGGGGGACCCCCAAAGGAAATTAAATGTACACACCCACATCACAGAGGAGCGAAAAAAAACATTAGTATATATTTCGTATTATGTATTTACGTAGACACAAATGCATATTGAAAGGTAGCCACCAATCTGATAACCGAATGTGCAAATACAGCGAAATAAATTAAAATGACGACTCTCATGTAAACAACACCACCACACTTACATTTTGGCCTTTTTTGTATTGCAACTCAATGGTGGACCATTGTGGTACCACAACTGTAGAAATTAAAGTTATCGCTTACTAAGATGTTACTTAGTCAGAAAATGGTTGCCCCTACACTTACTATTAGGTTAATACACATTTCCCGTATTTCTGTTTAAACAGTTGTTGTGTTGATGCTTACTAATTTCATAAAGCGTTATTACCACAAGCAATAGTAGTCACTTTTTATTCCAATTCCCTTTGTAGAATAATTAAAAACAATTAAGACCTAAAAAACGAGGCCATACTTGTTGATTAGGTCATAACACGGTGGTTAAACAGAAATTCGGGAAAGGTCAATTTAACGATGCAATCATCACTAGTTAGCGATGAAAACTTATTATACCTGTCTGGGTTTAAACGAGGTAATGGTTAGGTCATACGTTGTGCTTTTAAACAAAATGAGAGTGATCACGCATTAAATGATTGCATCTTGTTATCTTAACACCCTGTTCTTTTTGTAGGTGTTTATCAAGCATTTTCAAAAGCAGAAAAGAGAGATTGTGCCAAATATATACTGTTTCTTTCATCAATTCGTTTTTCTTGACCTTTACGTATAGATCTACAAAAAAAAAACATATTAAAAATTCACGTAAGAATAGAGCAGTATAATAATTTTAACGGTCACGTAAGAATAGTAAACAAAGTATTTTTACGGTCACGTCATCTTAACATTCACATGAAATATATATGAAAAGGAGCATTTTCAGTTACTTCTAACTGAAACTATCACTTGAACATTTGAAATAAAGCCATGATTTTGCTGTTAGTATTGCCTCGTGCTTCGAAGTCTATCAACTACAATAAGTAAGAAATTTTATCAGTTTTCAACTTAACTCTGTCAAACCTTCTTATTTCCCTCTACTGTTTGTTATTTACACGTTTCGTTTACTTGTAATATTGTAAAGATCTAGTTTATAAAGCAGTATTTCCGATGAATTTTTCGTTTATTTAATCATAATTTTTTTTCGAAGAAGGTGCGTGTTTTTTTCCTTATAGTTTTTTTTCGATTTTAAATTTTTTTTACAAAATGTGTACCTATATATACAGCTCATGAATGTATATTTCTTTTGTTTTAAACAATAACTTTCTGGTGTTTCTTAATAAAACCTTGTTCATACACTTGTGCTGCCAGTGTAACTTAGACTTTGGAAGATAATTGTTTGATATGGTTTTAAAACACTTTGACACCTTTGATGAAACTTTTGTTATGTTTGCTGAGGTTAGGTAAATTTTCTAAAACAGTGGTGTTACAGAATGACTAGTGTGCATAGTATAATTACAATTTTAAGTGACATCAAGTACGTCTGCTGCTACCATTTTGTGCCATCTGGCTCTTGTTATATATTATATAAAAAAACTAAACTGTGTAAAAACTAAAAATCAAACAAGAAGCATGGAAATAAATAGAAATGTCTATAGACAGGTAGAAAATGTTTTTTTTTTTTACAGAAAAACAAGCGGCCCAGACGACCGTCCTGTGGTGTGGTGGTGGGAGTGTCTTAAAAGAATAGAATTTGTTACTTTGCCTTAATAATCGAAAAAGGCCTTGTATTGTTAGTTTGTTTTGATTTTTGTTTTTTTCATTTGCAAAGAAAAGAACAACTATAAATCATACCATCTGATTTTGAATAATCTGTCCATTCATTGGTTGGTACAGTTATATACATGTATTAAAGTTGAATTTGTGTCACTGGGCTAGGTTGATCAAACTGTACCAACACTGACCAGTTTATCCTCTACTCTCTCTGATATCGAGGCCAAATCCACTGGCATTGAGCCTAAACTCAATAGGGAAGTTGTTCTATGTTGATTGTATGACAGCTTTATAAGCCTGGTTAGTTTATATTCACACAAAATGTAACTTTTTAGCTGGGCTTCATTCAAGAACTTTTGTTGAGGTCTGATTTTGCTATAAAGATTGAGTTTCTAAAAATATCAAAAAATATAGTAGAAAATCATGAGTTTGAGTTATGAGGTCTGTTAAATGTATAAAGCCTAGTTGGATAAAGCCCTGTGTTATCATGAAGAAAATACATTTATTTTCCTTTACCTATAGCTAAAAAATATTATGGAATACTATGAAACAAATATTGGTTGGGAAGGAAACAAAGATTCTTCTGTGGAATCAAGTTATGATGAGATAGATAGTGATGATATTGATGGCGATAAAATATTTAGAAATAACACATTACCTAAAGTAGACAGACATGGTTTTGTTGTATCACATGAGCTTCACAGTAAAGTTTCGTCATTGCCTAACCAATCACTGGTTGGAGAAATAGGAAAACTGAGAGAGAAAAAATGGTTGAAAATGTTAAGCAAATGGGATGAAGTAGTCTCTAAGAATCCTAGCAAAGTTAAAGAAAGGTGCCATAAGGGAATTCCGCAATCTGTTCGTTCCCTTGCATGGCAATATCTTAGTGGTGCCAAGAAGCTACAAGAAGAAAATAAAGATGTTTATCAGACACTCGTAAAATTGCATGATAGCGAATGGGGTGATGTTATCAAAAAAGATATCCCTCGTACTTTTCGCCACCACTGCATGTTTTATGAACCTGATAGTCAAGGGCAAGAAAACTTGTATCATGTTTTGCTTGCTTTCAGTTGTTACGATAAATCTATTGGATACAACCAAGCGTTAGCACCAGTAGCTGCTGTGATTCTAATGCACATGCAACCAGAGGAAACATTTTGGCTGCTAGTGGCTATATGCCAATATTATCTACCAGGTTATTATGGTGACAAAATGGAGGCTATGAGATTAGATGGAATGATATTTGATAGTCTTTTAGAGAGAACACTGCCCCATGTTGCGAAACACATGAAGCAACATAATATTGACCCACTTATGTATATTGTAGAATGGATGGTTTGTATATATGCCAGATGTTTGCCGTTCCAGACTGTGTTACGAATTTGGGACATGTTTTTTTGCGAAGGTGTCAAAGTGCTATTTAAAGTTGGTTTATCAATCCTTAAGTTGAATTTCCCAACAGAAAAGGAATTACTTGACAAGGATGACTTCCAAACGACACAAATTTTAAACAGCTTGCCGAAAAAATATACACTAGAGATGGTATTAATTACCGAAGCACAAAACATGAGTATCCCTGAAAAGGAATTTGAGAGAATCCACCAAACAATTGTTAAGAAACATCCTGAATTGAATATCTCAAGGTTTAGTGGTAGTAAAAAGTGATTATTTGTAAAATTAATGAGCTGACTTTATTTATGAGTCTATCTTCTTGTTATAGTTTTGCAATATAAAATGTTGATAAAAATTGTTAATACAAATCATGTCAGGATATTTCACAAAGATCTGGGTTTGTTTTTTGTTTTGTTTTATTTTTACTTTGAGCATTTATATACAACCCTTTCTTCAAGCAATATTCCATATAACAATTCTTGCTGTATATAATAATTATAAACATACTGAACTTTTCAGGGTGGCCACCAAAATTTAAAAAAATTCCAGAACAATTCCAGAACATTTCTACATTTTTCAAGAACATCTGGCTTGCCCAGTCAGACGTTGAACATAAGCATACACCTGAAGGAAGTTTTTAATAATTTTACATATTCGGTTTAGCCAATACTGTGACTAAGAACTTAAATATCTAGAGTAAATATTTGCACAAACTAAAAAGTCATTATCTGATGAATCAAACAGGAATGTTGTAAACAATTCTGAATTCCAGAATAATTCGAGAACAAAACTGAAAAATGGACCTTTTTCACGAACATTTCCAGTACAAAAAAAAAATAATCCAGAACAGTTCAAGGAATTCAAGGAATTCCAGAACCGGTGGCCACCCTGACTTTGAGTCAAACCTCTCAATAACATAGACTCCATATAAGAGGACATCTCTTTATAGCAAGCATTATTTGCAGGAATGGATGAATGAATTCTCTACTTGAAGTCCTAATCTCTACTTAAACTGGTTATCGTGGAAACCCATTTTGGCTCTGATGATGTGTATATAGAGACTGCACTTAAAGTCCTGTTTTTGACAGGCTTTTTATATTTCCGAGAATTTCATGAGCAGTTCTACTTTGGAATATTATAGAATTAATTTTTGGCATTTTTGAAATTTTTCCCAGCAGTAATATATTATTTATTATTTTGATTTTTAGGACTTAACATTCACCAAACATAGTTTTAATTTTATATTTGATCCATACCAGTGGGCAAAATCTTCAAAAGGTCTCTGTGGAGGACTGTTTTTTATTGAAACAGCAGGCAGTATTGCTTGCCTTTCCTCTAGAAAACACTCCTCCCCATAAACGTTTTGAAGATTTTGCCCACTGAGATACAGCCCTTCGAAGTTACTTTAATAACTGACACTTATATGGTGAACTTTCATAAAGTTCGTTATGATTTCGCTCAACGCTTATTATCTCTATTTTCACCAATATCTTTCTGGATGTGGAATTTCTCGTGTGCACATTTTTCATAAGGAACTCAGTGCAGGACCTTCACCTAGGTCCAAAAGCTACGTAGAGTCAACTCCATCTATTTCGAACTCTGAAGGGTTCGAGTAAAATATTCGAGATAATGAGAGCTATTCTAAGCGACGAAACGCTTAAGTTCTGCTTGAGACAGCAAGAGTTGACTGTATTTTTAGGGCTGAAATCTTTTGGGTATTTTTAGTTTACTGTTTTTTCGTGTTTTTTTATAATTACTATTATTGATATTTTTGTTTGCTTTTAAACGGGACTTGAAAATGAGCAGAAGCAACCTTTAACTCAAGCGGAAGTCTGAAAGAAAAAATATAAATAATACATTTTTGTTTTTTATATTTATTCAGGTTAACGGTCAAAATTTACTACAGTGTCATCCCGATAACTCGAACCCTCGACAACTCGAACTGATACCCTCTCAGTCGAGGGGAATGCTGGAAAAAATCGAGTTACTGAAAGTTCGAGATGTCAAGGGTTGGATTAATCGGGATTACACTAAATCTAATTTTTTTCCTCCTTTGTGTTTTTCGGTTGATTCTAGAATGTTTTTATCCCTAGATTCGTTGGTTTTATTCTGTTTACATTTTTGTGTAGCACACACTGTTCCGTATTTTTTACGAAAAGAAGAAGAAAAAAAAAATATTATTTGTTCATGAGAAATATTTGAATCCTTCTGTAAAAAGTGGGAATTCTGAATATTTAGCGAATCAACCCTCTGCTTATAATTACCCAAAGGACAGAAATTAATTGCCGGATTTGGCCAAATTCGCGAAATAAGATCCTCGCGGAAAGTAAATCCATGCGAAATATATAAAACGCTCCACCTTCTAAAGTGAGCTTTGTCTAAAAAAGGTTAAATAACTCGAAATAGGTCAAATAAGAAAAATCTTATAAAATGAAAAGCAAAATTCGCTGAAATAAAACCACGCAAAAATTTCTCTCCTTAAAGGTACTACTGACTCGGAAAAATTTTCTTTTTATAAATAATTCCTACTGTGCTTGTGCTTGTGAGACAACCTGGCACGTCCCATGGAATCCCTTCGTCAAAGAAATTCCCTGAATTCTTTCATGAATGGCATTCCAAACACAGTGCCAGATATGAATGAAGTGCAATATCTGTCCATATAGTAAATAAGGCCAAGGGTGAAGCTGCAGAGATAGTGGATATTCGAGTCTATTTTAAATAAGTGTAAACAAACCCCCAGAAAGTTTCCACTCTTTTTCGATTTCATAAGGTGTACTCCTTTAACCTCTTTGAATTAAGTTTGCGAGTATTTGATCGCTTGGATTTCTCCCTAGATCAGTTTCTTTACGTCGTTTCGTTATCTTCTTTATTTGCTTACTAAAAAAGTAATTTCTTGGTAACAAACGGCCACGGAAATTCTGCAAAAGTCATGGAAAAGTCATCATTTTCAATTTCTGTGGCCACACTGGTTTTTATTATGTCGTTGTTGTTATAACCATTTTTGAACCAACTTTTGATAATTCGAACATTTGATAATTCGAATAATTTTTCGTCCCCTGTCAGTGTACGAATTATCGGACTTCGACTAGTACTGTATATTTCCGGTATCAAATGAGCACCTAGGCGATTTTAACGGTTGCTTATTAAAAATAAGCGTGTATAAGAATATTCTCTGATTTCTGGTAATACGACCACCCATACGGTGACAAGTTCTGTCATAAGTTTTCTAATGTTTCATTGTTGGCTTAATACAGAAACTAATACAGTGAGACAATTTTAAAAGTAATCTTCGATACAGACACGACGAAGTGAGGTTCAAAAAGTATATAGTTTCGGGTAAAGATCCCAGTGGGCAAAATCTTCAAAAAGTCTTTGTGGGATAGTGTTTTTTTTATTGAAACAGCAGGCAATAACGCTTGTCATTCCTATAGAAAACACTCCTCCTCATAGCCTTTTTGAAGGTTTTTCCCACTGAGATACAGATAAAAAATAAAATAAAATCACAGAATATAGATGACAATTGCTTTCATAAGAGGCCGTTTCTGTATCATTTCCAGACCAGCTAACTTCTCCGGTGAAAACTCAGGGCATGACCTTACCCTAACCCTCACTGACCCAACAAAAGTTTACAACTGTTACACCCACAAACTTTGGTGGTCTGAAAATGAGACATATTATAATAATTTATTATAAGTAAGAGTGTCAAGTGTATTTATATCAAGTGACGCTGCAGAGCTTAATTAACTATAAGTAAGAATGTCAAGTGTATTTATATCAAGTGACACTGCTGAGCTTAATTGGAGTGTGTTTACTTTTCCATTCAATCTCGCTCCCCTTCCATTTCAAGCCGAAGATTCTGTTTAGCTGAGTACGAGGCAAGGAGAGTAAGGAAGCACTATTATCGTGTGGATTTCGCAATAACGTTTGAATATATACTGTTTCTTTGTTTACCACGTCCGTTGGCATGTATTTCAATGATGAATGTGAATCATCAGGTTGCGTTTCAGATTCCCCGTTTTGCTCTGTTCCTAAGTCAACTGTCAAACGGTTGTAGTTTTCCTTGAAGACGAATAAGGCCGGAAGCGAAACAGCGAATGACCCAAATAATGCCCAATTCATCCAAGTCGTACCTTAAAGGAACAGAAAAAAACCTTTATAAATCAATAGCGTTGAAGTATTTTACACCTTGCTTCTTTTATCAAAGAATAAAAACAAATCAGTTCAGTTCTTCTAAGTAGTGTCAACCTTTTTTTCTTCCCTTCCCGCCCTCGAATTCACTAAAAAAATAATAGCACCAAGCACCCACCACCTAAGGCTCAAAATGTCGTGTGTCGTTTTTATAAAACGGAAAATATAAATATGCTTTTTTTTTTTTATATATTGCCATTTTAGTCCTTCTCTCCGAATTTAAAATATAGGTTGAGTGGTTTTGAAAGTTTTAAAGGGTGTAAGGACCGCTTTAAAAGCACCAAAATGGCCAAAAATATTACCAATGAGCCTGGTCGATTTTTACTAGTGCTTGTACCCAGTGCGAAAAATCTTTAAAAAGTCTATGAGAAGGAGTGTTTTCTATAGGAATGGCAAGCAATATCGCCTGCTGTTTCAATAAAAAACACTTCTCTGCAGAGGCTTTTTTGAAGATTTTGCCCACTGGGTAATTGCTAAAAAAAACCATCATGTAGTCTCAGAATGATCACCTACCAACACCTGGAATGATCAGTACCAGTAAATACAGCATTGTCACAATATTATTGATTAGTGTAAGAACACCGGTGGTTATCCCTTCAGCAATAGGATACGTTTGTTCTATTGTCAACTCGTAAAACAAGGGTATAGTACCGCTGACAAAAGTACCACCAAGAATTGCTGCTTTGTATAAAGAATCTAAACAGAAATAATTACTTCTGAAATTATTTGAAGAATCATCAAAACTTTCCTCCCTATAACTTTGACTTCACTTTTTGTCTTGCTTATTCTTAAAAGGGTTCATAAAAAAGAGGCAACACACGGTATTTTCAAAATTTTGGGGCGGTTTATATTCTTCTTTGTTTTATGCAAATGTATGGATAGCTTTATCATAGGGTCACAAATATAGCATTCCATCCATCTTCTAAAATATCTAAAATATTTTCTGCAGTTGAATTTCTTGGAATGACCTCTCCTCTCCTCAAATTGGGGGTAATGTTTGTAAATACAAGGATCGATAAAACGGACAGTGGACCCCTACCTCGTGAGTATGGAATAAAACGAAGACACAGCAGACAAAACCATAAGAAACAAGATGTTGATCCGATGAATAATACAACCAAAAGTAACTTCATCTTTCCCGTCAACACGTCTGCACATCTATAAAAGATTTTATAGACCTCTTGTTAATTTCAAGTACAGTGAAACCTCTCTATTTCGGACACCTCCCAATAGCGGACACTTTTTCCAGGAACGGGATGCCTTTTCTGCTTTTTTTCGGTCCCGATGATGTCCACCATGACAGGTTTAACTGTAGTGAGTTTTTTGAAATTCATGTGGCATCAGAAATTGTGTCACCACTTTTTTGAAAATATCTCTTACGCCCATACCGTGCCAATAACATTCCAGCACCTATTCCCGCCAATACTGCGTAGCAGCCGAGCCATCCGGATTCTTTTTGTGTTATACCGAAACTCGACAAATTCACATTCAAAACTGCGCCCCATCCACTATAAACTCCCGTGGTGATACCGTAGATCAAGGCTAACGCCCAGAATTGTGGATTTCTAAATAAATCGAATCAATAAGATTACGAGTGTGTAGCGTGAGCACAGAAATATTGAAATACCCGACTTCTCTGAAAGCTTATTGCCAAGTTCTACGTAGGTATGATGTTTAACTTGAGCATTCTTAAAGAAGTCTGTTGTGCGTCCACGTTGATCAAACGGCAGCGAATAATTACAGTGGAGAGGCGGATCTAAAACCTAGTCGAAATTTACGGAGGAGAGCACGATCATTAAAAGCATAAAAGAAAAACGTGCAAATATCCTAATCAACACTTATGTTTTTACAGAAAATTCATGACTCTGTACTCCTCCACTTTTTTTGACTAACCCTTGATCCGTCGCTGATTGGAGTTGTAATTTTTCATGTGATCAAAATAAAAAATGATTCGACGATTCGATTGAAACGACTAAAAAGAGACAGTAAGTTGCTATAACAGGTTTTTAGGTAAGGGAAGTTTCTAGCGACTTTAAATGAAATGAAACGATACAATTAGTCAAGACAACTGCTGTTCCTTTTATAAACTGCTGCCACAAATTATCATGAAATGTGTAATGGTGTCGGACAAATGAAGAATATAAGTGTAAACTGTCTATAGCAAATATTCCGTAAAGCGGACACCTTGTTACAGCGGACACTTTTTCCAGGAACAGATGCCTTTTTTCTCTGTAGTCCAAACCTCTACCTAACGGTAGTTAACGATACCTCTCTACTAACACGGTAGCTTTTTCCCATGTAGGCCATGGATTCATTCTAGTTAGTCCCCTTATCTTTGTGGTGTTAAGGCGCGACAATTGAAAAAAATGTACATATAATATAAAATCAAAAAAACTCGTTTTAACTTATTTTATTAAATGAGAATATAAATTTTAATCGTTAGTATGAAAACTATAAAACAAAATTCGTTTTGTACTTTTATGAGGATTCTTTTTCATTTACATCACTTGAGTTTTTTGTCTGTCTATGCTGTTTTATTTTGTTTTATTTTGCTCCTTTCAGGTTCTCACGGTTGCTCTCACATTATCCTTCATACTTAATTCCTCCAGTACTGCAATTAACAACTTCGGTTTTTCTTAACCAATAAAATTACTAACTTTATGAATTATTGAAAATTACTGTTTCTGTTACCGAGTTCTAGAGGTTTCTTGTAAGCCTGTTTTATATGCGTTATGTTATGTAAACACCTCCTAATATAGCGGACACATTCTTTTGGTCCCGATGGTATCCGCTAGCGAGAGGTTGGAATTCTTACCTGAGAAGGCTTTTCGTTCCATTTAGAAAATCATCACGTCGTTCATTTGCAGACAGGCTTGGTGACACTGGTGGTTTTCCAGGAAAGTAGATGAAAACTAAAATGAACAGCCCCGCATTTACGGCAAACTCTAAAACGGAAATGTAAAAAATTATAAAAAATTATGAAGATGAAACTGGGAACTTGAATAGATTCACTCCAGCAAAACTTTAAATTTATTTATGCTATGTTTTTTTACACGAAAGCCCACTAGTACGGTAGCCGACTAGTAATTCTGAGAAAGTGATTGGAGTATCACAACTAGTATGCGAACCTTGTTGATGTAATTAGTCACTTATCTGTCACTTAATGTCCATCTTATTGGGCCCTTTCCATATCGGTAGCTACAAGGGGGGAGGGGGGCACTTCCATATGACGAGCTTCCTTATTTTGTTCCGATGGTGTCTGCTATAGAGTGGTTTAACTGTATTTTCAACATCGTGGGGCAAATTGTCAATTTCTCAGAACATATGTGTGCTTACCAACGTAGAGAAGGTTCATTACATCTTCCTTTCTTGATTTGATGATTTCTATCAATTCTAAGAAAAAAACAAGAAAACTTCATGGTACAACTCCATAACCTTCCAAGGAAGGAAACGAAAGTTTGCCTAATCCGGAGAGCTCGATAACTCGAAAATTGGAGTTTTTGTAATGACAGTCAACGGTAGTTTTTTCTTAAAAGTGGATCCCTTTTCGTCTTGTTATTCCAAAATCAATGGAAAAAGGGCCAACCTTGGTGATGGAGAAGGACTACAGGTGCCTTGCCAGTTAGCTAATAATTACCAGATAAATAAATGTTGTAAATAAAATTTCAAGAGGGACTTCTTAAATTCAAAAAATTGTAAACCGGAATTTCTTTTTTTTCTGTTTTTTCCAACCACGATTATACGAGTTATCCAAAGAAAAATGTCTGAAGGGAATTAAAAAAAAATGTTCGAAATAACGAAATGTTGAAATGTTATACGGAATTCGAGTTAATCGGTAGTTTCTGTAAGGAAGTATTAACCTATTAATCCAAGGAAAACACAAAAACAGCTTATGTCCGCTATAAGGGGCAATTTAATTTTCATAAATCCATCCTTGAAAAATTATGTGTTCTACATAAACCTTAAAGTGATTCTTATTGGATCTGACAGCTTATTTTTTGTATTTGCCTTTGAAAGGAGAGATGAGTTAGCACCAATGTCCACAGTATAACTTTCACTTGTTACCTTCATTGAGCTCTTCGCTTTTCTGACCACACAAGGATTTGTCTGTCTTGAGAAATATTTTCTTTAACGCTGAGAAGTCCAGAGTTTTTTCCCATAAAGCGATATCGCTTAAAGAAAAATCGTTATCCATTTCCACTCCGCTTTTCATTTCAGGAAATTCGTTCGAGGTATGGTTTACGTTTCCTTTACCTGATGACGTGTGTGAAAATCTAGGAACATTCCCATCTAACAATACAGTTATACCGGAAATTCTCTTCCAAGTTACTGCCACATGGCTCCAACAGTTTGACTCCATAGTTAAATTTACTGTCCGAACTTCAGTATCTGTATAAAAACTTATCAGCATGCAATATTTGTTCGTCTGATTCATTTCTGTTTGGGCTGCAACCAAGAAACCGGTCTGCGGATCGTCCAACACACTTCTGGTACTGAGTATGCGCTGTAACCCAGAATGCTTTGCATCGTAATTAACCCAGAACGTTAGTGTGAAACCATCATAGCATGTCAGAAGGTTATCATAACAGTAAAAATTAAGGCCGTTAATCGAGAGCCAAAATGTTTTCCTCGATATTGTAGTCTTCTTTCCTGCCTTTCTTGGTTTTTGTAAAATTATGTGTCCGTTTTTGTCTTGCTTGAAATTTTCAAATCTTTGCTTTCTTTGTAATTTTGACAATTGGAGGTTCATTGGCCAGTAATGTGTTGCGCGAATAAAAACTGTATCTGAAAATAAAGGCCGAAACAATAATAGGCTGGTGTTGTGGATGATAGACACATATGGAGGTGACGCGTGTATGAATGTTAGAGTAGGGATATATGTTGTGAATAATCATCATCGGTTGAAGCATCAGGGAAAGACCATAAAAAAGGAAATTTTACAGACCAGAATTGACGAAGGATTAAAACCCCAGTGACCAACAAAGAAGGTTCTTAGAAGAAAATGTGTTTTTCCATCAATTTGACCCTACCTGACAAATAAAGTGGTCCATTTAGGCTTTTGTTTTCCCTCCTGGAAAAAAATAGAATAATGTTACGTGTGAAGAGGAAATTAGCGTTAATCTTCTGTCCAGTATTCTAAACATATTCTGCGTTCAAACTTACGTCGAAATAATTAATATCCTGTTGCTATGACTTCTGAATTCCCCTTTGGGACACTATTAGTTTTGTTAGCTTCAAGGTGATTGTGGTTCACAATGCACACAACAAATAAAACTAGGCTTGTGCATGCAAAAAAGTGGTGACGAAACACTGGAACACAGAATACAGTGAAATTTCGATATTTCGAACACCCGATCAAACGAAAATCTACTTATAACGAATACGGTTCTTATTCCTCTCTCTAAACAAACCCACTTCAAATCTCTCAATTGAACGAACTCTTGATATAAACACGTCTATGATTGATTTCTACTTCCCCAGTGGGCACGCATCCGTCTTTCAGACGTCCTTTGGCCAATAGGACGTCCTTTGAACGCCCTGTTCATGTCTCTCTTGGACATCCTATTCGAGCAGACGGATTAGACTTTCACTTTCGACGTCTCCGGGTCGTCTCCGGGACGTCCTAACTGAACGACGTCCCTGTGCTCACTGGGTTCCTTCAGCGTTCGTGATATCGAGATTTCACTGTATGTGCAGTATAAACTGTTTCCTTCCACATTCCCTGTATTACTCATGTAGAGATTAACTATTCTTTACTATCCAAAAATTGGTATTAACCGGAGTAATCCATCCTTGTTTTGTTTCTTCTTCATTTTCAAAACCTTTATTTATAGCTAACCCTGTTCCCATCGTAACTGCATTACCTGAAAATAGCAGTGACATTTTCATAAGGATCTCTTGGACGATAATCTTTCAAGTTGAAATCTTCGACAACCGTTGGACCAATAATAAACGAGAATGCCACACCTAAAGAGCCACACAAAGCAGCCACAGCCGTTGCCGTTGTTCTTTCAGTTGATGGAAACCAATTTCCTGACATCAGAGGAGGAGCTGCCTGCGCTACTGGCCCAGCTAGACCGTTGAAAAACTGACCAGCAGCCATTGTCCTGATTAAAAATTAAACAAGAAAGGTTCATGGAATTATTACCCTATATTTTCCCTTTTGCAAAGGTTTTGTGGAGTAAAAAATAAAAAATTAATGATATATTTAATTAATATTAAAACTGAGCAATAAAACAAAAGTTCTTCTGCCTATCTGACATTGCCAACTGATGGCCAAGCTACCGCTTAAAAGAACCTTACACCAGATTTTCAGGCAGTGAATCAATAGTCAAAATTACGGATGAAATGTTGCTATGTTTTTTGTCACAATAAATAGAAGTTAAGAGACCATTAGCCAATAACCCCTCTTCAATCTCAATAAACATTGCCCAATGATACGTACCAGGTCACATAATTGTTATCTGAAGTTAGACATCTTAATCCTGTACCAACCGCCATGGAAGTAACAGCCAGCAGCATTGATATTCGAAGACCTGCAAACACAACGGGCTTTATTCATTTGGTGATAGTTATGTCTAATAAGATTTACACAAGTAACCCGGAGTTTTTAGTCTTTGGGCTATCGGTTGGTTCTTCCGCCCGCCAACTTGCAATAGCATTGCTCTAACTATCCCGAGGGCCAGTGTGTATTCAGTCGAAGGCTCCAAATGGACTGATACGCTGCTTTTAAAGCGCATCGGAGTAAAAAATCGAGATTCAATATGACTGGGACTAAAACACGGGCCTCAGGTCGTACTCGAAGGCACTATCCACAATATCATAGCTGCAAAATGTCCGGTTTCCTATCTGTACAAAGACTACCATCAGATCCAGATGAAATTCAAATAAAGAGGTACCTTTAACATCCATAACCCATGAAAATAAGATCATAAATAGGATGTAGGTGATTGGATCTAAACTCGCCATTAATGCAATTTCTCTTTCGGTCCAATCAAAAACAGCCATACAAGTATTGCTTATAGGTCCGTAGGTATTCCAGCTGCAGTACTGCATGAATGAAACCAAGGAAAACAAAAATAAGATGTAGAATCTTCTTTTGTAAACTTTTGGCTGGTGCGGATCAGGTTCCAGTTCAACTGCAACGTTTCCTAGTGATAAGCGGCTGTTAGAAGCATCACGTTAAACCATTAATAAATCACCTTCAGTTCATGCCCTGACACTGTACCATATATAGTTTTTTTTAGGTTTTTACTTATCAGATTTCGCAAATCGAAAATATTGATTTCGTCGCGGTATCTACTATCTATGTACGGCGAAGGTTTTAAATGACCGCACTTACTAAACTTAAACTATTTGGACGTGTGTCCATGGAAAATAATGTACATCAGCGCGGTGCGTTCGTCACTGCACACATATGGCTGGGGTAGTTGTGATATAAATAGTAAGCCGCGTTTTCCGCATACATACCTAGTTTTGTTTATTCTTATTTTTATTTTTTAAGATTAAGTTGTGTATTTCAATTCAACCTTCTAAATTGTTTATGTTTTTGGAATATTTTAGAAGCTTGAATGGCCGAAATGGAATGACTGAGTGCCAAGCTGAGTATTCACCTTCTTTTCGAGAACAACAGAGTGGTTCAAATCCGTTTATTTTAATGTTTTTTTCCCAAAATGTAACAAGAAAGTAATTGTCACCCAGTGGGCAAAATCTTCAAAAAAGTCTCTGTTGTGGAGTGTTTTTTTTATTGAAACAGCAGGCAATATTGCTTGCCATTTCGCTATAGAAAACACTCCTCCTCAAAAGCATTTTGAAGATTTTGCCCACTGGGAAGTTACAGTCGACATGATTAGAGTCAGATTTAGTGCTAAACGCTAAATGTATTTCAAACTGAAAAATTTGAAATAATCCGCCATCGGATTTGAACCACTTAATGAACCAGCCATTTGTGCAATGACAGATTTTCACAATACAATCTACCGTATTTGCTTGAAGAAGCGGTCTCCCTCGAATAAGCGCCCCTCCTGGATGTCCCATTTTTATATAAGTGCCCCGGGCGTATTCAAGGAAATACGGTATTGCTTTTAGTAATACTTATTTGTGAAGAAACCTATGGAATTGTCCACATAGATGAATCTAGAAAAAAGTTTTGGATCCAGTTTCTTGTTTCGGAAGATTTAAGTTAATAATATGTTTTACATTATTGGAGTTGAGGGAGTGGGTGAGGGTGAGGGAGGGGGGATGCCGCCGGGACCAGCTTGCTTATGGAATTTGAAAAAGAGCGTCGTCGAACACAGTCGTACACACTTTTTTTTATAAACCACAGTAAAAATCGTTTTGAGCCTATTTTGGTGGTTAAGTGGTGCTTCTTTGAAATATCAAGAAACCGGAGTATATATTCTCAAAAGTTCCAAAACGCCCTATCACCTATACCTGCCTCTATACGTCAGAGATAGGGAAAGAAATGTTTTTTTCGCTGGGATTTTAAGCCTAAGGGGTGCTTACGCGGTACTCTTTTTTTAGTGACTTTGATCCTCTGGTGCTAATAAAGCCTAATCTCCACTAGGCGGAAAACGTTTTGATCCCTTCGTCACATGCGCAGTAGCCACTAATGTTATGAATGTCCCAGCAGAAATTGTAGATGCTACGAAAAGTAGAAACCATTTTTACTTTTCGCTGCACCGATAAAAATTGTCCGCCGCGACATTTTCCGCCTAGTGGAGATTAGGCTTTTTAAGTGGTGGTGGTTATACAAAAAAGCGTGCATATTAGTTTTAATGGACCATTTTTGATAATCTGCATTTGTGTCGAAGTTGGGTTTGCTAATTTAAAAGCATTTACGAGAGGACATTTTATAACCTTTTTCGAATTTTTCCTGTTTTCATATACTTTTATCTCAATAATTTTCCCTTTTATCAGTATTTGGTTATCTTTCTTATAATCTATTCCCGCCCAAATTTACGACATTTACGGTCTATGTATAAAGATATCATAAATTTCACAAAAGGTATATATTCGATGTAAACAGTTGTGAAAATAAGTGTCATGATATGAGGTCAAGTGGTTCATGGAGTTATTAAAAGTAGTTTACTAAAACATGAGAGTATGAGAAGGTGTTAGGCAGGCTGGATGTATCGAAATAACAAGTATCAATAATCACACACAGCAAATTGCAAAATATGAAACCACAAGCATATATGTGTACACGTATATGGGCGATATTCTGATCTAGTTGTGATTGATTAGCCATATTGGAAATTTGATTTGAAATTTGTTTTGGTTCCAAAATAAGACGTCTATTTGGTAGTCAGAGATCACTTGGACGTGTATGTAGAGGCGGTTTCTGGGAGCTAAAAAAGGCTACAAAACATTTTATGTAATACCTGAAGTTCTTTCCCTCTTCAACCCTCTGTCTACATCTAAAAACGTCGGAACTATCAATGAATTAGATTCTTCAAGTTCAGTGAGATTGCGACTGCTGGAACTTTCTAAATATCATAATATGAGCCGAATGTTGACATCAAAAACCAATAAACATTTATTTAATCTCTTCAGAAAAAAAGGCGAAAAATTACATCGACCTTAAGCTTAAGTGGAAATTCACACCGATAGGGTTTATGTACAGTATAACCCCGTTAAGTCGGACACGGTTTAAGTCAGACTTTTCTTTAAGTCGGACTAAAACCTTGTCCCCCTTGGGACTAAATAAGTAGAGTCTGACTTAAGACGAAGTTCGGATAAGTTGGACTCCCGATAAGTCAGACCGATTATTTCGGTCCCCTGAGAGTCCGACTTAACGGGGTTATACTGGATATGTACAAAAATTACACCCTTCTTAAATATAAACAAAGTTTATAAAAAGTTTTTGCAAGTTTCTTTCCAAGTTGAAATCAACATCGACACCATGAATTGTTTTGTGCGTGTCTCTGTAAAAGTAGACTGCATCACAGTTCTATTTTCTTCCATTAATCCTAAAAGGGGCTACGACATGAATCACGCGATCTTAAGATTTATGGGGCAGCACCAAACAGACATTCACATGATTCATACCGTAGCCCCTTTAAACAATTTGAAGTACTTTTCTATATGTAATGAAACTGACGCAGACAACTCTAAACATTTGGTGACCGCGAAACGTTTGCAGCAAATGGTCGTTTCGAATCTCATCTATTTGACTAGTTTGTTGCAGATTGGGGCACAACAAATGCAACCCAATTAATTAATTTGAATAGGTTTTTTTATAAGAATCCTAGCGAAAGCTTTAGTACCATAATTTTCTTAATTTATGTAGCGAATTTAGTTCTAAACGAGTTTCTTATTTCAGGATTTACAATTTTGATTTTGAGAGAGAAAACCACTGAATTTTAAAGAATGTGTTTCATCCAATATCTCAACTATACCGTAAATAAACATTTCAATCTTCCAGAATTACATCAACTCCATTAAAGTCGTCGATTCTAAGGTAAACTTCTGTTGATAAACTGAAATCACGTTTCACGTTTTAAAAATTTCTCCATAAACGTATATACAGTTGACTCTCGATAAGTGGAACCCCGGATAAGTGGAACTTTTGGTGGAACCATTTTCGTTAGTCCCTTGGATTTGCCTTAACAAAGGCCAACACTTCGGATAAGTGGAACATTCGCTAAGTGGACCATTTTCTTCGGTCCCGTGGAGGTTCCACTAATCGAGAGTCAACTGTATATAAGAAGACTAAACCTGTCTTTAAAATTATCCACTTTTAATAATTGCAAATATTGACAACCAGCGGTTTTAAATGACAGAGATTCACGCGGAGAGAACAGATCTGCATTAAAATTCTTACGTTCTCGGAAAATCCAAAGGTAAGAGCCGACAGATGATGCCTTCTGCATTTTTTCAACCAATCCAACACTTTTGATTCTATTTCAATTTCACTTTAGACTTAAATTCAACACTGTTTATACTTCATTAGTTGAAGAAGATAAGAATACATCTGAGAGAATACTAGGAGACAGTGTCCCTTCGGTTTATAATGTACGCATCTCTTTTTCTGTTGTTGCATATCATGTTCTCTTACGCAAGAGTTATTATTAATATCTTCACATAAATTCTCCAAGATGAAATCAAAAGATAATCATAACGAAGGAGAGCTAAATGATATTGATTACGTCGTGTTTGAATCTATAACACTGGCACCTTATATAATTCATCCGCCAAAAAAGAGAACAACAGACTATGAAGAGAAGACTAATGGTAAGTAAAACAAGATGTACATGCGGTGGTTGTTTCTGTTTGAATTCTGGGTTCCACACAAAATATATCTGCCAGCGGCTCATATTTCTTTCTGGTTAACATCGTGTTATCTCGTTTGAGACTGTGAATTGCCACCGTTTATGATAGAAGTTCAAAAGATTTGAAATTTCCCATGTTTCATCGATTACACAAATGCATTATTCATTGATTAACTGATTGTTTGATTGATTTATTGATTTATTTATTTGGTATTGACGTCGGACTGTAATTTAAGTTACTTTTGACGTCGTTGAAGTGTCGTTAAAATTTTAACACTGCACCGCTAAAGAACTGACATTGGAAATTAAATCTCTCAACATGTTTCAAAAACTCGCACGAGCTTCATTTCCACTTCTGAAGTAGAGAGTCAAAAACGAATTTTAAAGCAAAGTGCAGCTGTTTCCAAAGTGATTAAATTTTGATACTTTTGTTAAAAAGAGCTCAAAATTTTCAACTTTCTCTCGGACAGTTTTTTTTTTTTCTGATTGAAATTTTCTTTTTCAACAGACAAATTGTTGGCATGTTTTATTTCCCCCATTATTTGTCACTTGCAAAAAAATTGGGTGAAACAGAACAGTGGTCACATGAAGTCGTTTTAACGACGGTCAGACGTCGATAAATAGAACGTTCAAGTATGATCGTGTTCATGATGAAACTAAAAACACGTAAATAAGGTAAACTGAAAATCCAGTATATGTTTGCACATGTCTCGTTCCTAGGTCCCTGCGGCTAATCAATTATTTTTTCTTGAAATTTTGGGAGGCGATTATTGAAGCAGACTCTCAAGAAATAATGAAATAACTTTGTTAATAATTCAATGACTGAGAATAATGAATTACATTAAACATCATGTGTATTTTTCCAGAATTACCGTTCGGGAGCTTATTTTTAGAGCGAAGCGGAGTTGGCAGGGCAAAATGGGTCGCTTATTAATAGGGACGTAGGTGGAACACACGTATAGAAACCCCAGTTAAAGTTTGTGGTGAATAGAGCAAAACATGAAAATCATGTTTAATATTATCTCCAAACCTTGTAGTATTTTTCAAACATAAAATCTCACATCTCATTTTTTCGACATTTTAGAGGTGTCTTAAAAGATTCAAAATAAAAGTGTGACCATAACGTTGCTGTTTTTTATGTCTTGCATTGTATTTAACACCACTTTCGTGTTCATTGCTTTTCTGTCATTTTCCTCATTGCTTCAAACGTCTTTGTAGTTCGTTTGAGTGAGCTTGTAAATAATTTCATTCAACACGATCCGTTTTACTTGTATCTTTCTCTACTCTACATTAGATTGCCAGCGTGACGCCGTCATAATTCGTCAAAAAGGCAAGAAGCCCCTGGTAACGAGGATGGGCGTGATTGTTTAAGAAGACTTTCGTTCACTATATTCAAGTTGTTTATGCAGGGCGTAGTTCTCTTTTTTAAATCAACGCCCGTACTTAAAGAAAAGAAAAAAAGGGATAAAAGTATATAATTTCCGTTACGAAATTTAGTTCTAGCCTTGAAGTAAACCAAAGTAATTCTATCTGTAACTTGACACACAATTAGTAAACTAACCCATCCGATTTGTTTATTAGGCAGATACAAACAAGAGCAGGACAGTTTTGAGAGCATATAAACTTAAGCAACTAAGTAGGCTCAAAATGGCATAAAAAAGCACCAATGATGAGCCTCGTCGATATTTACTGGTGCTTTTATAAGAACGTGTATCGTTGATCTGAAGTTTGTTAAGCATGGGTGTTCAACGGAATGTGTGTGGCTGCGATAAGTAGCAGGAAATGTGATATATGTTGTTAATGTAACTACATTAACAGTGGAATGTAGTTCATATCCTATATGCATATTTTAAAACAAACAAACAAAACAGATCATTATTCATGCTTCTAAGAAGGGGTGAGAACAACTTTTTGCTTTGATAGATTCTTATTCGACTGTTGAGTATTGAGTATTGGCATGCAAGCATAGGTTCCAAATCGTTTCCGAAACTCTGTAATTCCACACATGCCCTATAATCAACTTTAATTAATCAATATATCAGTCTTGGCAGGCCCTTTCTATAAGAGAAATTCGGAGCAAAAGTTAGAAATCGTGAGAAAGTTTGAAGACTTTCAACAATTCAGGAAAGGCACGAAAACGTATCTCACCGATAAATCTCTTGCTCGTATTCTGCCTAGTCAAAATAGTTGTAACCTTTTTTTAATTATTATTTTTTGTATTATTTTTTCTTTGTTTAATTTATATATATTTATATATATAACTGCCTTGTAAATTGTGGATGTCAAATAAATGTTCAATAATAATAATAATAACAATAATAATACTAATACTAAAGTTGAGTTTTTGGCCACCACACATTTTTGTAAAATGTTAGCACGTAGAACTTGCAAGGGTTTCATTTGAAAAGTTTACTGAAAAACTTTAGTGGTTTCAACTGACAATTTGTGGCCAGAGCTTATGACAAGTACTATATATTTCATTGTAACACATTCGGTATAATAATCAAAAAGCTGGAATGTTATTTAACAAAATTTAAAGCGAACTAAATAATTTACAATTTTTTGCGCACTTAAACTTTCTAGGGTATCTTCACATTAAAAGCACAAATTTAAAGGGCGTTTCGGTGGTACTTCTACCATCTTCAAGCTTTATTTAACGTTAAAAACGACGAAGATAACAATACGCATATAGACGAAGTCAATCCATTGCCGTAACTGATTTGGTGCAAAATTCGCGAAAGTTGAACCTGTAGTAATCGACATACGTTTTTAGAATTTTTCGCGTTCTTCAACTTTCATTTTTGGCTTTGCCAGATTTCAAAAGTCCTTCCCTTCGTACTGTTAGCTCGACTAGACAAAGACCTTAGAAAGAAGTGGGTTCAAGCTTTTAATGCTGGGAAACGATCGGAAAATTTGTGGTTATCAGGAAAGAGAGGACACAAAGAATTATAAAAATTGATTTTCTGGTCCATGTTTATAAATAGAACCGCTTGTATAAAAATAAAAAATTCTTTTTACAAAACGTAAAAAACTAATACTCTTTCAAAGTTGTTTTGAACTACTGTATAAAAAACTGCAACAAGATTAATGAATAAAAATTAAAATAAAAAAATAAATAAATAAAAAAATTAAAAATGGAAAAAAAAACTGCGAAAGAATATTTGAACAGTTTTCGTCGTCAATTAACTTTTAAAAATCTCTCTTTTCAACAAGTATTCCAACGAACAGCAGAAATGCCAATCATTATCCATACCCGATACAATAGACAACGAAATCTATGGATCGATAAACGACACCATTATATATCGTGTACCAGCTGTAGTCTCCAAACCTTCATGTTGATGAGTTAAACGCCCAGGGTGCATCAACGCCCAACCGGCTTTCGTGTCAGCAACGCTACAGTTGTAACGAAGGAAACGTGCACCACCGCCCTATGGAACAATGACAAACTATCGATGAAGGTATGCTCAAGGGATCAAAATAGAATGGAAAAAAGACATTCCAATTCATAATAACATGGGAATTGATGACTTACAGATTTTCGAGAAAGGCAGATAATATATCTCCATAAGAAATTGCAGAAAAGGCAAAAAGTAAATAGTATACACACACCTCATAATCGATGCCACGCCTGTTCAAAGCCATATTAATAGTGAACGTTGATGCGTCGTGGTGTGGTCGAAGATAAAATTGTCCATTTGGTGTGTATTTCACAACGAAATTCATAATGGCTTGAGACTAAAAAAAAAAAAAACACTTTAGTGAATCGTCAAAAATCAAAACCAAATGAGTTTCAAATGAGCATAAAACGAAGGAATAAAACGAAGGAATAAAACGAAGGAATGACACGAAACAGCAATGCTTAGAAGAAAGGCTTACGTCAGAATTATAACCAGTGAAAATTCTGGAGACCATCCTTGAAACGTAATCTTTCAACATTTGTAACCATTGTTTCTCAAAACCAATCTAATGGACGAACGCGTAAAACATTCACAAAAATGAAACAGCGCTGGAATACAATTAAGCTAGAGTGTAAAAGGTGTGACCAAGGTGGAGATTTTTAGTTTTAGTCATATACACAGATATACAGTGAAATTTCTCTATAGTGGACACCAACCATCGGGACAAAAAAAATGTGTATGATATAAGGAGGTCTGTTAAATAGAGGTTTGGACTATTTAGAGGAGAAAAGGCATCCGTTCCTGGAAAAGGTGTCCACTATGTGGGATGTAAATTCACTGTACATAAAAGCACACCTGGTTCATGTGGATATCAACAGTTGGCACATTTTCGTAGCCACCAGATATTCTCTTATCCTAAAGAAAAGCCAATATAATAGATAAGGTTGCCGATACAGACTGGTGCATATAGGATGAAGATAAAGTGTCATCTATCTGGGTTGTAAGGAAAGCAAGAAAAAAAAAAAAAAAAAAAAAAAAGAAAGAGATGTGGATTTTTTTTTTAAATTATTGGCTTTCTGCGGAAGCATGAAAGACATTACAACCGGCCGTGTTCTTGTTTGTTTGTTTTTTCTTAGTATTTTTCTTACTGTTCAAACCTTTTTCAGATCACTAAACGTCTGCATTAATTGCTGTGAGAGAAAATGGCGGACATGTAAGTGGAGAATTAGGCAAAACATAGACCAAATTTTCGAAGTGTATCAATTTTCATGAAAATTTGCACGTAGAACAATTCAATTGTGCAGATTTCGAATTTGTCGGGCTCTAGTTTTTAATACTTCGCCCTTTTTGCACAATTTTTTTTTACAAATTGACATTTTTCTTACACAGTCGTAAGGTCATTTTTTTCAACTTCCAAAATGTTTTATTTTATAAATTATTTTAAGCCATTTATCTTAATCATTCTATGTGAACAGGACTCTGTATTGGTAGCAGTAGAATTTTGTATCTGAAAAAAGGTAATGAAATATCTTAAATCAAAAAAATGAATAGACAAAGAAACACTTACTTTATGACCTCCACCAGACCACTGTCCGAAATGTTCACACTCCTAAAGTAAATAAAAAGTGTTGTAAGATTCTGACTGTCATTTTATCGGAGAAACTTTTCCGAGGAAGAAAATCCTCGAATTTGCGTCCTTCTTTATTCATTACTTTACACAGAAATATTTATTATTCGAAAGTTTCGCAAATTGAAAGATTTTCACGAGACAAACTTTCGCAAATGGAAATTTTAAAACAATTTCGCGAGTCTATTTTTCGGCAAAACGACAAAAAATCGCGATCACAAAAAAATTCTCATTAAATGAACCACTAAACATTCCATTCCACAACTAAGTATATAATAAGGACTTGCATACACAATACATTGGGAGCACTTTTGTATAATTTCCAGATCATCTAACTTCGATGAAAAGTCTCATTAAATTTTTGAAAAAAATAACAAGTCATAGCCTGACCCTAACACTCGCTGACACAAACACATTTTAAAACGTTTACACCACAAACATATCATAGGTGATATGAAAATGAGACAACTGTATACTGTATAACTGTATACATTATGGCAGATATAAAATATATACCTCGATAAGATCTTGAGTAAAATTGGTTGTGACAAATGGCCACCAGAAAACATCAGGACATGGCTGAAATTCCACAAAAAGTGAAGTGAGTAAACACAAACAAACAAACATACAAACAAACAAACAAACAAACAAACAAACAAACAAACAAACAAACAAACAAAGGAACAAACCTGTTTCGTTGGACCTTTAGGATTAAGGTAAGTCCCAAACAGTGGGTGCAAATATCTTGCTTCCCAATCCTTCAAAATAAAAACCCGTTAAAGTCACAAAATAATTCAAGTCATTTTAGAGAATAAGAAAAAGTACTGGGTGATTCAATGAAATTTTATAAAATCCAACTTACAATTCTGTTATCAAATATTTGATACATATCATTGTGTTTGTAGTTTGTTGTGTAAGTACTCGTTTCTTTCAAGTGGCCGAAATTTTCCATATTGGTAACATACATGAAAATTCCCTGTAAAAGTAAATTCTTTTTAGTAGGTTCGTTTCAAGAAATTGTAATCAGCTACATGCTTTATCAGTTTTCATGGCAACTGTTCCTGTATGGAATGAGGATATGAGTTGCATATAAAAAAAAGGCAAAATTGTGGAACCTTACCCTTTTTCTAGCATTTTTACAAAAAGTCATATCTTGATCAAGATCAGATGAAAAAAACGGATTGATGACCATCTGCTTAACTGTCGATGCTTTGATCAAGTACGCATGTGAAACGAATGGTGAATTCCATACACCACGTCGAACAGACTTGACAATATCAATATAATCAGGTGCCCGAGCATAAAATCCATCTGCACCAAGAGCGCCCCAAAAATTTGACCATAATTTGCCAGGTTTTGACATCATAGGAGTCAAGAACGTCCTGAATTCATAGAGAATATATTATTTTGGAGAATATATTATTTTGGAGAATATAATAAATAATAGGAATATACATACACTTCAACATAACAGAGATGTATGTAATAGCTTATCTCCTGTAGTTTATACAACCAGGGACGGCACAAGAAATTGTAGGTGAAGGAAACCTTTCAAATTTGCTGGTGCATTTCAAAGTATAGAGCTATATATACTTGCATATATACCTGTTTTGTTCTAATAACAATTGAAGAGTCATCGTGTTAGATAATGTCACATCAGCATCGACTGAGAAATAATAATCACATTTGACTTTCTTGCAATGTGCTATGCCCATGTTCCGGCCTTCTTTTTCATTTAAGAATGCATGAGAATCTTTGTAAGAGAACGATCTATATTCATCTTCATGTTGTTTCATCCATGGTTGTATATGTTGATCGTGATAAGGGTCCTGTTTAACGAGAAGCATTAAACATTTAAGCAGTACAAACAGATAAACACAAAATTTTGTTAACGAGACATTTGATTAACTACTTTTGAAACAACAAAATTGATTTTCCAGACTAACTCCAGACTAACTCAATGGTCTTGATGCCTCAACCACTTGTAAAAAAAGTAGTATCTAAACAAACCAAATACTTTTCTCCTTGGCTACTTTCGTGATGAACATGTATTATTTATAGGAGGCATATAATATTGGTATTGATAATTCAAAGTACATACCACACTGTGCAGAAACACATCAATTTTATCTTTTGGATATTGTAAGTTAGAAATATGCTCAAGGAATGATTGTACAAATGGTGTTGGAGCTGGAACAAACAAAGCGATCAGAATGTTGGGCCATAAATCCTCCTGTAAATAAAAAAGGAACAACAAAGTTACTTTATTTCACACATTTGACAGATCAAGTATTTTTCAAATTTATAATCAAGATGAATTTTGATATGATAGTTTTACGCATTACACAATTTAAAAAAATCAAAGAATCAATCCTAAATATAAAATATACACACTTTAAGATCTTTCAGTAGATATGTGTTTTCTTTACACGAAGAACAACCTTCAGCAAAGCTCCATGAATGTGCAATATAATTTCCAAGGTGATTTAAGTAATCCTTTGATGGACCATTGCCATGAATAACTATGGGTAAGGTATCAAATCGATGGTTGTGCACTTTGGCATCAGGACCATCAAATCTCAATTCCACATCATCCTTGTTGCCGTTTAAATTTTGAAAGATTGTAGCTGTGTGATCCAATTTAATATTGTATTTTTCCTATAAACAAACAGAAATAACAGAAATATTTTAGTTGTAATGAAACACATGGTGTATATTTGGGATATTAGAAATTGCTTCTCGTATTTAACTTTCCTTAATGTTAAGGAAAAAAGACCATTACTTACTCTGTGTTTTAAGAATATGTTTGTGTAATAAAGTTGATCGTCATCAGTGTGGTCAATTCTTTTCATTGTTATCAACTCATAAAGTGTCGAAGCAGGCCCGATAATGCCTAGGTAAAATATCAACACCATTATGTTTATTTCAATACACACGACTTAGTCCTAA
Organism: Turritopsis rubra; assembly: GCA_039566895.2. Classification (NCBI taxonomy): domain Eukaryota; kingdom Metazoa; phylum Cnidaria; class Hydrozoa; order Anthoathecata; family Oceaniidae; genus Turritopsis; species Turritopsis rubra. Next base: position 10,332,867 of record CM077626.1, on the reverse strand, counting down.
AAAAATAGTCTTAAGGTTTTTGTGAAGGAACAACTTTAAGTGATATATTTCAAACAAAAACAAAATAAAAAGAATCAAAAACATGTTTATTTCTTCAGATTTAAGTAAAGACCTATCGTATTGATCAATGTAAGGAAATATTGGATATGTAAATTGAATAGAAGTTAGCAGATATACCCAATGATCCCAAAGGTATTTTGATGTACATACCTCCTGAACATAGAAACTTGTATCCTTTGGATACAGGTGGATATTTACCCTGAAAACACCAACAACAAAATCAAAATCAAACACACAAATTCCTACAATTATGTTAAGATTAATTAATTTGATAGCAAGCTGTTACCATCAGATACCAGAGTGATGAAAAGATAGTGTCATTGCTTACAGCTAAAGATTTATCTGGCCAGCAAAAATCTTCAGAAGAGAATAGAATCTCTGCATTTGATTCTTTATATTTTTTAAGAATATCTTTCTCACCACCAGTAAAAATTACATCATAACTAAAAAAGAATACATACAGGAGTTATCAAACTTGGATAGTTTTAATTTCTTTTAATTTCCTTTTTCCAATTTTGAAGAGGTACTAGGTCCTCTATGTATATCAATAAAATGCAATATTAATGGGTTATTAATCAAATGCAGTGAGGATGCAAGCCACCAAATCCCAGAGAGACAGGCTAATACGCAATTTACAGCTAACCTTTTGTTCTATTAAAGGGTTTAAGGTGACAAATCCAATTGTCCTTCTGTTTTCATTTTTAAAATAGAAAAGATAAATTGACCAGGCACAGCACGTTAATAAACCAATCATAATTATGATTGATAGAAAACTCAACATTGCCGGCCTATAAATATTATTATTATTAAAGTACTAAAAATGTATTTTTCATTGACGACAAGCAAGATTTCAAACGATATGTTATCTGGACAAGACAAAAATGACACAAGAACTTTTATACCTGTCTGTGAACAATAAATATAAATTTTTTTCGTCTTTGTATTTCTTAAGCCCTTTTCTTAAGATGTTTATTTTATGACCACCACCAGGCCCATTTATCATATCACCACCAAGCCATTCTTGATCAAAACCAAAGACCTAAAATACAGATTGCCATAAACTGATTTTTTAACATAATTTTCAAAAATACTTATTAGTCAGCAACCATAGAAGCTGAATATGGGGTTGTTGTTGTTTTTTTCTAATTTTTTTTTTAAAGTTTTATTTTCTGCCTATATCTCCGTAATTTTATTTGTTTATCACGTATTAGTAGGAAAACTTCTAAATTTGGACTAAATATTGGCTAACTTCTTATTTTGGCCAAAATAGGGCAATTTCAGCAAAACTTGAACCAAATTTTGAAATTCAATTCAATTTTCATGAAAATTTTCATGTAGAACAACATAATGGTGCTAATTTCGAATTTGGGAATTATTTTTCGTATTTTGACCAAAAAGATCTTTTATCATGCTTTTTTAATTGGGAATTATTATTTAACTTTGAAAATGAGACAACATTGTTTGTAATGAACCAATCAAAACTCACGTAATTTTATTTGTTTATCACGTATTAGTAGGAAAACTTCTAAATTTGGACTAAATATTGGCTAATCAATTCAATTTTCATGAAAATTTTCATGTAGAACAACATAATGATGCTAATTTCAAATTTGGGAATTATTTTTTGTATTTTGACCAAAAAGTTCTTTTATCATGCTTTTTTAATTGGGAATTATTATTTAATTTTGAAAATGAGACAACATTGTTTGTAATGAACCAATCAAAACTCACACTTTTTAATGTCATACCCGTGGTTATCAGTGGTTGCTGACATACAGTTGTTTATGGCTGTATTTTTAATGTTAATACTAGTAAAACATTTTTACGAATGCATTTACCGGTAAGGATGCACTCCACTTGTGCATATTAGAAAAATAACTTGCAAATAATTACCCTTTTAGGGACTCTAACCTTTAATAATAAAACTGATACAGTGCTTCTTCAATTATCCAGACCTCCGATTATCTGGAATTCGATTATCCGGACTGCCCAAATTGTGATCAATTATCTTTTATGAACGGTTATATGGAAACCGCTTCTCTCAACAACACTGCTACCCTCGTTCAATTGTGTGAAATGGCGGCCTTGAAGAGGGAGGCAGCACAGATCCAACCAACAACAGACACTTTTTTAAAGACTGTCTAAACTTGTTTACATTTATGTTGCTTGATTCATTTTTCTTGTACTTACGTTATTTCAATTATCCGGGCCAATTTCTTATATCTTTGTCCCAAGTAGTCCGGATAATTGAAGAAGCACTGTAACACAAAAATATAACTTTACAACCTTGTCTATTCAGAAAGTTATTCTTAACAATATTTAACTAATCTAACTTTACTATAGGCAACTATTATAATCTTCCCTTGCTTTTTATTATTACTTCCACAATTCGTCAACAAACAGAAATGTAAACATTTGCAGTAATGTTGGTTAACAATGATAATGAATAAAAAACGTTCCCACATTTGTCTCTTAAGCAACTCTGACATTTCTTCGTTTATTAGGCTTAGGATGCTTTCATTATTACCGTTAGGTTAGAAACGTGAACTCAAAGTTTCATGTTTATGCAATCATCAGCTAAATTAACATTTAATTTGTAGAGTTTAATTTAGCACTATATTGATCCAAAATATGTAATATCAACATTTATATTTTAGTGGAGTGAAGATACACAAAAGAACCTCTTACCTCAACATCAAGACCATAAATATCAGCAGACCTTTTGAATCGAAGGTATCCATCAGTTTGTTCGGTTGCAACTGTTATAACTTTTAATCGAATTTCTAAAGTTTGAAAAACAACATGCAGTATTAACAGATTCCATTTAATGCTGTTGTCCGTGAGAATGGGTTTTTGTCCATATAGAGAAATTGCTTCGAATAGAAATTGTTTGTGCAAACATTCTTAAAACCTTCTAAACGCTGATTATTGTCGAAAAAAAAGGTGAACATTTTTGGCTTCCGTTTACCCACTCAAGGGTCATCCCCGGGTCATCCCCCCCCCCAAAAAAAAAAAAATAATGATAAAATTAACAAATTTACATGCATATGATATCACTCAACATAACTTTTTCTGTGTTGAAATTTGTTACATGGAAACTGGCCTTTAACAGTGAGGCAGGCTCACTAAATAAAAGACTTTGGATGCAAGCACCGAAATAATGAAATGTCTGTTCATTTGTAACAGTACATAATTATAGTTGATCAACATAATGATTACAAATAACGATAAAATCTAAGCTGTCAGTCAACATGCTAATTCGTAATGGAGGCCTACATCAGGTTTAGATGAAAATTGTTTTTTAAGCAATGTTGTAAATTAATATAATAAATATCAAGAGATAAAATTTAAGAAAATTTGCACCATTGCTCAACCTTTTAGGAATTCCTAAAACTATTTGAAGTATATATATATATTATTTTTAATTGATTTTTATTATTTAACTGCTATTACTTTAGAAGTATAATTCAATATTTTCAGGTTCTGTAATAATATTTATAATTTCCAGATTTTTACTAAGAGTTACTATAAATTATAAATTATAATAATTATAATAATTATATAATTATAATAAATTATAAATTTTTAATTTCCTATATTTTGTATAATAATAATTAGCAAAATTTATATTTTTTTGTCTCCAATCTGTTCTGTTCCATTTCAGTCAAATTGTTCTGTTATACATTTTAGTATCATTAGGTAACAAGATTGTCTTGTGCTAAATTACCGGAAAATGTGTTTGACAAAAAAATTATGTCATAATATGATTTTGCTATAATTAATTTCTAGTTAACACTTGCTTGATTAAGTTTATGATTACCATTTTGTAATTAAGTATTATCAATATACTCACATGTCGGATATACAGGAATTTCTGATTTAACAACAATAAAATAGGGATTCCTTAAAATGACAAACATCATTATAAAAAATCCTAGACTATATATATATATACACTTTTATTTTATAAGACTGTTGTAGTTTTTTTAAATAAAAACCTATGTATTCAGTTTATAATAAATGCACACACACATAATAGTTAGCTATTCACTTAAAATAGCTGTGTGTGGAAAAGTATGAATGTCCCCAGAATAGACGCGGCGAGAAGGATAAGAAACAGAGAAATGAAGAGTTTCACATCTAGGAAGGGTTACGCTGCTTAAATTAAAAATTAAGGTAAACAAGAAAAGGGACATATGACTTTTCAAGTAGTGCAGTGTTTACAAAAACAAAGTGTCTGATGGCCGGTAGATTTTTGTGGCCGGAGGTGTACCTTTCTAACATATTTGTTGTTCTTTAGAGTAAGAATAAAAGGGTAAGCAAGTGAACTGCCGCCAAGTCTAAGAAAACAGAAGAAACTGCCAGTCATGGAGACACACAGCGTTACAAAAATGTCAGTGTCATTTTTGCTTGATTATTCCAGTGTGAAACATTAAAATTAATCATCTTTTTACCAACACGCACAGCACACATCTTTATTATACACCTCATTTTCACTGTTTGTTTCTCTGAGGAGAGGTCATACTAATGAAAATAAAATAAGGATTTCTTTGTATTTTCGTTTGATTTCTAGTTTACACGACATGGCATAATTAATAAACCTGATAAAAACATTGAAGGTCATCTATATAAAGTGACACAAACACAAAGCGCTACTTTTCACAAGTATGTTTTCCCTCCCAAAATGATGTCATCGCGTCAAGACTCTTAGAAACCCACCAAAAATTGATAAAACATTATTCACTTACCATCCGAACAAATAGTGTAAACAAAGAAATTTAAAGTGAAAGATAGTAGTAAAAAATGTCCTCTGCTCATTTTGATTTCGTTCAATACATTGAATTTTAACTGATTACAGCTATACACAACAAAGTATACTTAAGATCTATTTAACATCACTTGGTCTGACTGTGATATTTTATGCGTCACTGTTTATATTTTGACCGGAAACAAAAGGGCTGTTCAAACCTACCATTATAAAATCCTAAATAATATTCAAAATCCTAACTTTGTCAATGTGTCACCATGTTAGTTGATATAGACACGTGAAATTATCTCAAGTACCCTAAGGGTTATTCTACACTACGAGTTTATTAAAAAGACCTTGATTTTTTATTAATCGCTTCCATTTTTACCTTTAAATTTAGATTAATCTTATTAAGTATAAAATATATTAATACATCTTTTAATAAAATATCATCAAGGTTACATACATATTTTATGATCGCATTTAAGTTAAAAGAGATTTATTCATCATGTAAACCAGACTATATTGAATTGTGTCCATTTTCTATTGTCCATTGTTCTCGTTTTTCTTTCTATCAAAACATTTCAATCAACAAAAACAGCAACTTCTGTCCCATAACGGAAAGAGTGATCGGATTTAAAGTAGGGATCTGTTACACACGCAGGGTCAACGATGAAAATCATTATCATATCCAGCATATCCTCATATAGAGAACGTCATTGATAGCCACTCCCTTGGTATTTTCATAGCAAATTTTAAAAATGCGTAAATTATTTCAATGGAGAAGCTAATACCAACCAACGATAGAATTTACTCTCAGGGAGTGGTACAAGACATAAGAGAGGTTTTCCTCACCCTTTCCTTCCCTAATTTTTGTTTGAAGATCATGATTTTATCAACTGGGAGAAGAAAATACAACAGAGTTTTAGCACTTGTGAAGACTCTTTCCTTTTTTTTTTCTTCATCTGTGTTCGAAATTCACTTCTTCATCATTCAAATGATTTTTTTGATGAACGTGCCTTTTAAACAATGAAAATCAGCCATAAGCACAATGACATTTTGCGCCTGAAGAATATTATGATTCTTCATGCATGTACATAAATTAAATATGACTGGTAATCTTGATCTAATCGATGAACATAAATATAAGCAGGCTATCTATACGTGTTGATCGCGCACGTCGTCTTTGGGTGCAATACGTTGCACCAGATCGCTTTTTTCGTTTGAGAAGTGGTGGACGGGCTTGAAAACCCGAAAAGCTCTCGAAATTTTGAGCTTGTAGAATGGAAGACAGAACTTTTATAGATCACCTTGATTTGGGTTAAATTGGAGCTCTTAAAGGTACGGTATCCTTGACACGTTTTGGAAACAATTCTTTGTAAAACTTAACTTTCTTATCTCTGCATTAACCCATTGCTCTCTATGCTCTTTCCATGTTTTTGAAATCAAAGGTAAAAAATATATCATAAGAGTTTTTTTAAATATCTAAACTTTCATCAATTTTCTAAAAATCCATCTATCAATCCATCTTTCCTAAATCAGCAATCTATTGTCCTCCAATTGAAAACAAAATACGGCAACGGAAGTAATCAACGAAAATATCGGCTCCTTTAACTCATGTAAGGTTATTATCACCTAACTGATATAAATTACAGACCTAAAAATGATACCTAGAAATTCGATTTGGTTGACCATTATATTAAATGATACGAAATATATCAATTTATCTTATTTATTTATTTATTTAATTTATTTAATTATTTCATGAATATTTACACGGGATAAAAACCTTCAGTGCTATTAATGAGTTTCCTGTTATATAAAGATCTTCTTTCACAGTTATATAAAAAAATCGGTTTAACATATGCGTTGAAGGCTTTCATTTTAGATAGGATTTTAAGTTTTCTGTTTTCGATGATTATTGATATCTTGTTAGCAGCATTTGTGGTGAATATTTTTCTCCTTTGCATTTGTCATTATAAGTGTCTGGAATACTTCCAAGGAATTTACATTTTGTCCACTCATCTGGTTTTCTTGCTGATGGTAAATTCTTCTGTTTTTTCTTTGTTTATTTCCAAGTCTTTAGTTTTGAATTTTTCAGGAATGGTATTTTTGAAATACTGAATGGATGGAACTGTAGTCACTCGAGATCTTACTGATGTTGTCGATGTCAATACGTGCCCTTAAAGTGTCGCAATGCTGTAGTTGTGTTCGGTGAGATGGTCAGTGATATGCGGTCTTACAGCATATTGACTATAATCATGATCATTTTTAAGGTTTGCTTCTCTAGCTGACATAGCTTTAGCTAGTATGTAGAATTGGTTTTCACTTGCGCAGTCTCCTTATGGAGCTCCAGTGTCTGTTTTGAATTCTTCACTTAGAGTGTCTCCACATTTCACTGAAAGAGTGACATTTAGCAATGAGGAGATAATATGGAGTTCAGTCTTTGTCTATCTATGCTATCGAAGGTTCTAGGACACATGATCAATTTTTAGATCCCAAGTGAAGTCAATTATTCGATTAGTTATAAAGATATTAGCCCATAAACGTTGAGTTCTTTTTACCTAACGCAGTGTGGTCCCTGCTTTGTTCAGAACTTACGTCGTACGCCTTTCTCACACAATCAAGTTTTGTCTAGTCTTGAAGAAAAAAACCCGTCTTAGTAGCGGTTTGTTGAAAGTAAATACACATAGTTTTTTATAAGAATTCTTTTCATAAGAAAGAAGAATCACGAGGATAATTTTGTTGTTATAACATATCCATTAATCTCATCATTCCTTCCGACAGCCAACTTGTTAGTTAACTTACCGCTAGAGACAGTGGTAGATTTAGCAGAAATTTAACTGGTGTAAGCCAGTGTGGAGGAGAACTTTCTAAGATAGAATTGGCAATTAAATTGCAATTATCTTTTTGAAGACACTCTTCTCCATAATTTTTACAAAAGTAAAATTGCTTCTCGATCCGCCGCTGAGAGACACCTTAAGCACTGCTCTAAGTTGCGCACTGGGCAGTCGATGGCTCCTAATGGACTGAATTCGCTGCTTTCAAAACACATCGGAGAGGAGTATCGATTCCAGTTTCCGCAGCAGGGATTGAACCCCAATCGCACTGGTGAAAACCGAAGCTGCTTCCACTACACCATCGCCACACCTGTTATCGCCGCACCTATTATCTAAAAGCGTTAAATTACCGGAAAATGTGATTGACAAAAAGATTATGTCATTATTTTATTTTGCAATAATTCATTTGTAGTTTACACTTGTTTGAGTAAGTTGATGATTACCATTCTGTAATTAAGTATTTATGAATATACCCACATGCCGGATATTACAGGAAATACTAATTGAATAACAATAACAATGCCAAACATCATTAGAATAAAAAATTCTCACTTTCAGAGACTACGCTTTTATTTTATAAGATCGTTGTTGTTGCTTTTAAATACAAAAATTCATTTTAAAAATGCACACACATAGTTAATTATTCATTAAAAAGCAGTTGTGGAAAAGCAGAGGTGGATCTAGAACCTAGAGCATGGTGATTAAACGTATGAAAGAAAAACGCGGAAATAATCTAATGAACAGCTATGTTTCTTTGATTAACCCTAGATTCGCCGCTGAAAAGGATACCTCCAATGAATAGAAGCAAATTGGCTCTAGTTCACGCGCATCATCTTTATATTATTTCCCGGTCTTAAATTATCGAACCCAGTGGGCAAAATCTTCAAAATGTCTCTGTGGAGGAGTGTTTTGTATTGAAACAGCAGGCGATATTGCTTGCCATTCCTATAGAAAACACTCCTCCTCATAGACATTTTGAAGATTTTACCCACTGGGAAAAGGGAAGAAGTCCTGGGAAAAACAGAGAAATGAAGTGAAGGTGGGAAGGTTAAAGAAATAGAGTTCGAAATCTATCTAAGGTTTGCGTTGCTTAAACTTAGAAGTAAGGGACAGATGACTTTTCAAGTGGCGCACAAAAATGTCATTGTTCTTTTTGCTCGATAATTCGGCTGTGAAACATTTAACATCAATCATCCTTTTGCCAACATGTACACCACGCATCTTTAATATACACCTCATTTTCACTGTTTGTTTTTCTGAGAGATCATACAAATGACAATAAAATAACGGTTTCTTCGTATTTTCATCAATTTTCGTTTGATTTTAAGTTTACACAACATGTCATAAGTAATAAATCTTATAAAAACATTGAACGGTCATTTATAAAGTGACACAAACACAAAGCGCTACTTTTCACAAGTTTTCCCTTACAAAATGATGTCATCTCGACCTGAAATCTAGTCTAGTCTAGAAACACACAAAAAAAGTTATTTACTTACCATCCGAGCAAAAAGTGCAAACAAAGAAATTTAAAGTGATTGATAGTAGTAAAAAATGTCCTCTGCTCATTTTGATTTCGTTCAATATATTGATTTTTAACTGGTTACAGCTATACACAATAATATATTAAGTAAAATTTCTGTGTCATGTAAACCAGACTATATTGAATTGTGTCCATTTTCTATTGGACATTGTTCTCGTTTTTCTTTCTATGAAAACATTTCAAACAACAGAAACAGCAACTTCTGTACCATAACGGAAAGAGTGATCAGATTTAAAGTAGGGGTCTGTTTCAAGACGACATCTGTTTCTGCACGATCTTCTAGATGGACGCTAGAAGTCGCACGTCTTACACCAACGACTTCAACGATGAAAAAAAACTATTCATCACTATCATATCCGTCATAACCTCTCTTTAGCGCCATGGATTAAATAAATATTAATATTTTTAGCTCCAATTCCATGGTAAACCACAATATTATTTTTCTACATAGGGGGTTCAGAGCAGCGGTGTAATGGGTGTAAACAAACCATTCGTTGATGAAAGATTTACAAATGTAGCAATATTCAATGGGCATTTTCCAAAACAACCGACCAACAACCGGCCACCAATCAGAAAAAACAGACCAACGACCAACCGACCATTGAAGGCGCGAAGCGGTCAAAAAAATGTGTTTTTTGAGAAAATTTATAGAAATTAAAAGTGCGCAAAGATACAGAGTCGATTGCTTTTTTCGTATTTTTTTAAAAAATATCAAATTTTGTAAAGTTAAAAACGAATAACATGTAACACTGTTCTCTTCGCTAAAAAAACACCATCAAGACATATCTTATATTTCTTTGTCTATAAACAATAGAAATTGAGTTGTTAGTCAGAGAGCATTCTTGCTATGCACAGCTGCTGATGGGTAAATTTTGGACAACAAATGTGACTGGTTAAAAAGTTAGCATTCCCAATGTTGTTTTGAACACATGACTAAACATTTTCGGTAAGAAAACTATAACACTTTCACACCAACATTTTTCATAAGTAAATAAGAAATTATACAAAGTGTTAATAATCTCGTTAGGAAAACTGCGTGACTTACTGTGGAAATCAAAGAGAAAACCACGGGGTAGAGGATAGCACATGTATTGCAAAACAATCAAGGTGCGAACCAAAAGATTGAATGAAACATAGCACGTTTTTGGGCCAATGTTCTAATGAAACTTTAATATAGCTTGTAGCTTGTAATGTCTCTCTTCCTTAGAAATTTACTATTTATTTTGTTATTTATTAATAAATTTGAATAAAAAAAGTGATCGTTTTGTACGTTGTTATTCGGTCATGCAGGATTCCCTTACATTTGCATATCTTATGCGACTATCTTGACAAAATTGATGGTCTCGAATAATGTTGCATTAATGGATAAAAAGGAAATTTATTCCGTTGTTTCATAAAGCCCAATTAGTCACGGCACGTGCCTTTATTAAAAAAATAAAAATTTGACCGCATCGCACCTTTAATGGCCGGTTAGTTGGTGGTCGGTTGTTTTGGAAAACGCCATATTCATTTCTTACTCCTCCATCACACTAGAGCTAAAGAGTCACTAATATTATCTTTCTGATTTGCAACCAATAAGTTTTGTGGATTTTATCCGCATTGAAAGAGTTGGTTATGCAGAAAAGGTATCCTTGACACGTTTTGAAAACAACTCTGTGTAAGGTCTAAATCAACGGTGAAAAATATAAGGACTTTCATAGGAGGTTTTTTTAAATATCTAAACCTTCATCGTATAGAATTCTCTAAAATCCATCTATCAAACGTACTGACTAAACAACGGAACCACCAAGAGACGAGCTGTGACGAGCTGAGACGAGCTGAAACCACCAAGAGACGAGCTGTGACGAGTTGAATCCACCACGGAGAAAAAAATCAACCCCGTCTTTTCGGCTTCCGGATGTTTCGAGTGTCGGTGGGAATCGTCCTAGCAAAGAAGATATTTATCTAAAAAGAACTTAAAAAAACTATGTTATTCGAGATGTATAATACCGAATATAAAAAAAACAAAACACATAATTTGTTGATTGAATTGTGTTTTTATAAACTCAGAATCCAACTATTTAACACAAGTCAACTTTGATCCAGCCATGCCGTTTCAGTTTTCAGTCGTTTTAAGACGAAAATTTGGCTAGTGACAAGATCTTCATCATACGATTCATTCGCAATACATTGATACTTGAAAGGCAAATTAATCCTCTAAAAGTACACGAAATTTGAAACAGGCAGCCATTCGCTCCAATTAATGCCTGCAAAACATGATTTTTTCGACTGCCGACTATAACTTCCCGCAGATTTTTGTTAAGCCCATTTTCCACCTGCCAAATACATCGACGCATGCGCATTTAAAGCCATTACATAAACACAGCAAATTTGATGTTGAAAAATCTGTTTGCACGAATAAATTCGTGAGTGGAGAAAAGGCGATAAGAGAGACGATTCCCATGTACTCCGAAAATCCCCAAATCGGCTGACGTGGTTTAGGAAATATGGTGCGTAGATTTTTACGGATGGTCTCAGGTTGTCTTAGCTCATCTCTTGGTGGTTTCAGTTCGTTTCAGCTCGGTTCAGCTCGTCTCAGGTGGTTCCGTTCTTTAGTCAGTACGTCTATCAATCCATCTTTCCTAAATCAAAAATCTATTGTCATCCAATTGAAAAAGAATATATGGCAACGGAAATTATCAACGAAAATATCGGCTCTTTAACTCATGTAAGTTTATTATCACCTAACTGATATAAATTACAGACCCGAAAATGATACCTAGAAATTCGATTTGGTTGACCATTATATTAAATTTTACACAGGATAAACACTTTCAGTGTGTTCAAACATTGCTATTAAGGAGTGTCGTGTTATATAAATATCATCATAAATAGTAAATTATCGAATAAATCTAATGAATAAATATTAACATGTAATATACTACATACTGCTACTACATATAATCTTTACACAGTCTTTACTTTACACAGACTTTTCCCCAAAAGCCTATACTACGGAGCTCTTGCAACTTCATAAACCAGCTACTACATAATCGCTACACAGTGTTTATACCTTAGAATGTGTCTTGACGTTTTCCCAAAAGCCACCACTACGGAGCTCTTGCAACTTCATAAACCAGCTACTACATAATCGCTACACAGTGTTTATACCTTAGAATGTGTCTTGACGTTTTCCCAAAAGCCACCACTACGGAGCTCTTGCAACTTCATAAACCAGCTACTACATAATCGCTACACAGTGTTTATACCTTAGAATGTGTCTTGACGTTTTCCCAAAAGCCACCACTACGGAGCTCTTGCAACTTCATAAACCAGCTACTACATAATCGCTACACAGTGTTTATACCTTAGAATGTGTCTTGACGTTTTCCCAAAAGCCACCACTACGGAGCTCTTGCAACTTCATAAACCAGCTACTACATAATCGCAACACAGTGTTTATACCTTAGAATGTGTCTTGACGTTTTCCCAAAAGCCACCACTATGGGGCTCTCGCAACTTTATTGGTAAAGTATTGAAAAACACATGCGAAAAACACACAATATATATTTTGTAACCATAATATTATGTAATACAGAAGATATTATTCGATAAACACGCATATATTATGTAAAACTTCAAAAATATTTCATATTTTTATAGAATATTATTACTATATTAGAATATTGCTACATTTGAACAACACCATTAACGTCATGATGTGACGTCACAGTTCCAATAGTCACCCAAATGACATCGTGATCAATTTTTAGAACCTCAAGTGACGTCAATTATTGGGATTGGTTCTAAAGATATTTGCCTGTAAACAAGTTGTGTCCTTTTGAGCTAACGTGGTGTCGTGGTCACTACTTCGTGTTCACAGAACTGTACACGATCACCTCCTTACGCGATCGTCTACCGCTTGAAAAACAATATCTCTGTAGTGTGGTTTGTCGAAAGTAAATACACATAGTGTTTTTATAAGAAAAGAATCACATTTCCAAAGACTTAAGAATTTTTTATCGTTACGAGGCTGCGACTCAACAAACTGAACTAAAAAAATATCATATGTTACTTTCCACTTTATCGCCAGGGTCGGCGTTATAAAGTTATTTGTGATCTTATAAGCGACAATACGTGCAACAGTGATTTTGTTTGATTTATTGCTTTTTGTTGTATTTTTTCTCACTTTGTTTGATGAAACTCCTCCTTCCTTTTTATCCCCCTAAAAATTACGGGCACTCCTTATTCACCATCTTAAAAAAAATGAATTTTGAATCTAGATCCATTTTTTTAAGAATCGCGAGGCTCGGCAAAATTTGTGCGATTCTTTTATAAAAAAAACGTGTATAATGATCCCATACCTTTTTTTATCTATAACGAAGCGCCTATTTTCCGTTTAATATTCGATGGATAGATTTTTTGTATTAGTAACAGCATGACCTAATTCTTTTTTGGACCAAAATGGTGCAAAAAATGTTATCAGTTTAGACCAACTGCAGGTGGTTATCACGGATATCGCCGGATTGCCCATTTTGCCTTTATTGGTTCAAAATGCCAGAAGAAATATCGTTTGCAAATATCTTGGAGGGCGCTGTTGGGTGATACAGACTCGTAAGACGTCACTTCTAATTAATTGTCTTGTCATAGCAAGAAGCCCGTAATGTAAAGAACTCCAAACAAAAGATTCAACTTGGCCGTTTGCTGAGGTAACTCTGAAAGTCTATTACACCGGAACTCTTGAACAATGTCGAAAGCCAACTTTGCGCTGGCTAATGTTAGAGAAAAATAAAACGATTTCACAAAGCAGAGCACAATTGAGAAGACGTATGGAAGAAAAAGCAGGAGACATTGGAGATGGTAAGAGAAATCCCGACCAAGAATCAACGCCAGAGTTTTTATGCCAGCTCTCTCATCATCCACTCGATCGCGTGCATTGTTGCTGTGCAATATTGCTTCCGTATGCAACACTATCGGTATTGAAAACAGGATGGGCATCCAAGACAATTCGCCAGTTTGTACAACATAAGGTGATAAGACGGACAACGGTCCAAACATCAAAATAATGACAATGTCCCCCAGCGCTAGATACTTCAAAGCAATGCTACCGGTATACAAGAACGATCCGGACAGACCGATCAGGAAGAGGGTGACGAGGACTCCGCTGGACGCACGTGACAGATCCAGTATCAATAGGAAAGCCATCAGACCAACAACATAAGCAACAATACTCATTTGGTAAACAACGTGTGGACCCAACATCTTGTTTACGAGAGTCTTATCGTCAGATGTTTCTTTGTCAACGCCATTTTTAAAGTCACAGTAAGTATTCGTTAGGTTACCACCGCTGTGGACCGCTAACACGCAGAGCATAGTAAGCACGCACAACACTGGACTAAACAACAAATAATTGCGTTGGTATGCCATCATGTTGCCGAGTAGAACTGGCACGAAGCTTGCTGAAAATGACCAGGGACGCAATGCTAACACATAAGTGATAAGCGGTGTCATGTTTTTTCTTCCATTAGAATCTCTTGAATCCTCTTGTATCATTGTTTCTAGAACTAATAAAAAAAAAACCTTTTGAATGATCTGTTCTCCGAGTCGAGAAAAAAATCCTTTTAACCTTTTAACCTTTTAACAAACTTATCGACCTTTAACACGGTATGATAAAGGGATGGGGATTTTGTTCTAACTGCAGAATTCCTTTAGTTGACAATCTTAGAAAAGTAGAATTTACTATATTTGGAACAGACACTGTTTCAGTTTCGTGTATAGAGACAATCAAAGTCACGAAGCAAAACATCAAAACAAAATACAGAAACAAAAATAAAGAGAAGGACTACATTTCAGAACGACACGTCTTTTTCACTTACAGAAAACAAAATACAAAAAAATAAATTCTAAAAGCATTGTGTCAAAAAAAAAATAAAGCTAGAAAATCTAGCATTGAAAGGTACCACAATTTTCAAAAAGAGAATTAAAGTTGACAAACATTTATAATTCCTGAAGTGATGCGAAAAGAAGAAAAAAATCAGAAGCATTTTACAATTCATAAATTAGGTAACAACGATTTGTCAATTATAATTCTAAAAACATATTTTTGAAGATAGGTGTTTGTACAATATTGCCAGTTCATTCCTTTTTCAGACCACCCCACTGTGTGAATACAGCTATAGCTTCTTCGGCTTTAAGTTCTGGTCCGATCAAAGGATTCAATTGGTGGAGATAAGTGCATATCCAGAACAACCAACAACAAACTGCTGTCAACATAAGACTGACTTGAATTACTTGTTTATTCTGACCACGAACAAAGAATGGCAAAACAATACCAACAACAGCCCATATGACAGTAACAACAGCCAATGGAACGCCAACACTCATCTTTATTTTTAGTTGAAACTAACTAAAATCCTAAAAAATAGTATTTAATAAAGCTTTTAGTAGCAACCAATCAACACAAACTTTTCAGTCGAACCTGTTTTATATAAATTACTTTCATCAAATGACTTATTAAACAACTAATGTAAAGTAATTATTTACTATCATATGATCAAAATAAGCAGGGAATTTTCTAATGACTATGATTTAGACCATAATTGTGTGCAGTTACCCCAGGCAATGCCCTTGTTGAAAAATCACAAAAAATACTTTGATCTAACAGTGAAAAACACTGAATAGGGTTAATATCCCCTTTTTGACAGAAAAGTGCCCCTTAAAGAGTGCCTTTTTATGTATTACCGCACACATGCCCTTTTTTCTTAGAGTAATCCTTGCATCTACATTACTTACAAATTTAAAACAGAAATGAAATGAAATGAAATGATGTCAGTCAGTCAGTCAGAAGAAGTTTTCTTCTTTTAATGATCTTATTTTTAATAGATCAAATTTGTTTTATGAATCCAACTTTAGTAAGAAAGAGATGATAAGGTGACAAATAATACCTGCTAGTCACATTACATGCAAGGTAAATAACAGAGTCACAAAACAACACATTAAAAATAGTAGCAACGAACACACAAGAGTTAATCTATCAGTATCTTCATAATTTGCATACAACGTAATGTACAGTTTGAGAAAATGAGAACAAAATGAGAATAAACATTTACCAAAAATTTCTGTTTAGAGGTTATATTGTCCTTTTCAAGTTATTCTGCACTACTTTAAGGCCTTTTTGAGGTATTTAATTTCATGGTTCAACCAAAATAACACATTTCACAACACTTTTAATTCTCAGTGCAGTAGTGTTGAAAAAAATGAACTTTTGTGATTTTCCAATAGTGCCGGAACTTCAATGAAAACATAAGGCTTCAACGTAAAATTTTCATAAATGGATAATCAATTATTTTATTTTTGTGTATGAATTTTGAAAGTTTTTTATTGACATTTTACTCAGAAAAATATTTTAAGTGGCATTTTAATTTCGATTTTATATCTCAACTGCAAAACTGGGGAAATTTCTTGCCTTAAATGTGGCTGTTTAAACACAATTGGTCACAGAACTTTAAAAACAGAAGAAATGAACATAATTCAAGACCTCCAGATAATTACCATACTTTACAAAAACATATCTTACACATATCTTGTTTTACCATTTTTCAAATTTTTTCCACCCAGGACATTCTTATTCGAGGACGTGCATTTATAAAGTTTTTTTTGAGCTGTATAAGGTAGTTTCATATATGCTTGTCATACTTCTATTCTGGACACACGTTAATATTGAAGCGATTAATCAAGGAAAAAGTACTTTTGACCAAATAGTTTAAATTTGAAATATTGGTTAATAATTGGAGGTAGATTCAAGATGAGTCTGAAACCTCTTTAAACAAATCCAAACACCAAAAACATGACCAAAATGAAGTTGTTGATATTCAGGCGTGCTGTTATCACCACATCTTGTTTACTACTAAAAGTTTGTTTACATCGTGATGTAATAGTTAGGAAAATGTTACGAGCAGTTTTAAGGGTAATTAGTGGTAAAGAAAAGAAATATTACCTCTAGTGTTTCCTTTGGGACTATTATATTATCTACTTTGTTATTCCAATGTTCCGTATTTTATCTCTAAATTGTTTTGAAAATTTTGCATGACAAAAAAATAATAATATGGGTGAACACGGACGAGTCCTCCTGTTTCTTTTTTCCTCTGTTTATCTACTTATCTTCAAAGTAAAGAAATGTTTTTATATTTTTATTACTAATGTTGTATTGATATTGTATTTCATATCTTACATCCTTTTGAACATAAATTAGGTTTCCTTTTTCATTTATTGAATACTTAAGTTGTTGTGTCGAGCATATATGAAACTACCTTATATACTGTAGTAGGTGCCTTAATTATTCTGGTATTATACCCCTGATGGTATATATACCTGATCAAAATTAGGTATATATATAAAAGAATTAAGGTAAAAAAATTTATTAAGTGTATAAATTCTATTAATTGAGTACTATTATTATCAATCTGAAAAGTGTCAGCAGTTTTTTGTGGCCGGCAGTGTACCATTCAAATATTTTTGTCGTTCTTCAAAGTAAGAATAAAGAAGGGGAAAGCAAGTCAACAACCGGGCATTTAAGAAAACAAATAAACTGCCGGTCATGCAAACACAGCGTCTAAAAAATACAACAGAGGATGATGGATGGACCAGAGATTTTCGTCAGGGAAAGTCGTGATGTGTGTGTGTGACTTTGGTTTTAAGCAGAAAACAGCAACATGATCAAACATTCCAAAACATTTTTCTATGAAAGGTGTGAGTTTCCCCCTCCTGATGCTGAGACACGGCTTGAAGAATCACGTGACTTTTTCCAGACCAGAAGAATTATGGACAAATTCTAGTTTTAGATGATAACTTCTTGTGACACATTTTGTTTTCATCAATAAAAGGATGATAGAATAGTAGATTAAGTATAAATGGACTATCAACTCAAACGGTTTCGAAAAAAGACAGAGAAATGGAAAAACATTTTGAAAAAGTTGAGATAAAACTAAAAAATAGTGTTCAACATTGGATTTCATGTATTTAATACGAAATTATAAGATAACTACAGTTGACTCTCGATAAGTGGAACCTCAGCGGGACCGAAGAAAATGGTTCCACTTAGCGAATATTACACTTATCCGAAGTTAACCTTTGTTAAGGGAAATCCAAGGGGACCGACGAAAATAGTTCCACATAACAAAAGTTACACTTATCCAGGGTTCCACTTATCGAGAGTCAACTGTATATGCACGTACTTTTAGGCGAAACTGAAGTACTTTTTTTTGGTTGTTGTTTCCTTTCTGTCAGCACTCAAAAGCCTTGCTGATTCTTCTGTTTTTTGCAGGTCGCCCAACTTCGTTCCACCATATTACAATGTCAAAATTTAAAATGGTGTCACAAGATGCGATGGATATTCTTGCACTACCCAGCCGGCGGGCCAAACGAAATATTTTCTAACCCTTCTGATATTTGACCGGGAGACTCCCGATATATACCATTCCATTAGATCTCTTTTTTAAGCACGTTTTACCGTACTTTTCTAGGATGCAAAACGCATTTCGTAATTGCCACAGTGCTGCAAATGTGGAGCAAGAGATAAAAGTTCGAAAACGACTTCCTTTACTTCCAGGACCCGGACGTGGGACCAATGAAAACAGGGACACATATATTAGAAAACGGGGACCCTCGCTGTTTTCAAAAGTTTTAAAATTTCCTTCTTTTTCTACAACATATCATAGCACAAAAACATTTTTTAGAACCATATTCTCTATTTTTGCGCGATAAAGCCAAGACACGCGCAAGCTGTAGCATAGGTAGGCCTGGTTTACACCTGGATAATAGGCAAGCGTGTTTCCTCTAAGCATTTTGAAGTTTCTTAAATATCAATGATTTAATAAAATAGTATAAATGAAGAGCGAGCTGCGCGTATGGAGTTGGGTGAGATTTAGTAAAACTATGCTTGAGCATTGCATGTATATATTTTGACACAAACAAAATACCACTATTCGAATGTTCGAAGGAGGGGTAGCCAAAAAATCGGTAAATGGAGACATGAAGAATAAAGAAACAAAGTAAATAAAGTAAATGATGATGATGCTTATTGAAAAAAAGATGCCTATTGAAAAAAAGATGCCTATTGAAAAAATAGACATACATGTTAAGGTATCTTTAGGTATGTTTTTCTTTTATGCTTACATTTTGTTGATAGATTGAAAGCATTAGAACGGGGTAAAATTACGAATCTTTAAAAAAGGGTGGTCATCACAGGTGGTAAGAAAGCCAAATTACAGACCAGATATTTTTTCCTGAATGTGATTGAATTCTTTAGATACCAACAATGGTCTCTGGCGTCTCTTGAAAAAATTGTGTATTCCAAATTATGGCCGGTTTTCAAAGTTGTGTATAAAAGCAAAGATGATAAAATGATTTGCTCCACTACATAGGTACTATTTTTCTAAATTATGTCACTTTTAACATCCAATCCGAAGACTGAATTGACCGGCTTGTGCCAGGGCTTTCTTTCGCCATCGTTTCGCATATCAACAAGGCGAAGAAGCCTGTGGACGAGGTTGATGACCAACCCTGTGGTTGGATAATCGAGTCTTCCTAGGTTTTGTTTTCAGACATCAAAACAAGCACCTTAAACACCTATGCCATCTGACATCTCATTTGGTGCAATAGGTGCAATGTAAATATTTGTCTTATCTCTTGAGAGTTGAGGAATGTTGGTCGATACCAAAATATTTTCTGTTGCTCAAGGCACCTTAAATCATTATTATCAAAAATTACCATTGCCAGTTTACGTCATGTGAAGATGTTCTTGAATTGAAGAGGGTCCCTATCAAAGAGCGGATTGAAATGAATCTGGTTAATTTTTGCTTCAAAGCTTTGTATTATCAACAATACCCAACATACCCCAAGTTGAAATTTGTTGAGCCAAAAAGAAATCTACGGTTATGCAACGACACCGGACCAAAAATCATTAAAAACGGACACATAAACGCGTTTAAATCAAGAGCAGTATCTTTGTTTAATGAAATTCCAAGGACAGTTCGTGAATCGTATAATGAAAAATATTTTAAGAGTAAAAACAAGGAATTTTATTTTGACTGTGCTTTAGCTCGGTTACTTTAATCATTTCAAGCATAAATGTTCCGTCTTCTTCTTCTTCTTCTTTTCTCTTTCTACAGTGTTTATCGTTATTGATTTGTTTGTATTTATTGACATTATAGCACGAAAAACCATTGTATATAAATGGATGAGGCGAATAAATGATTATTTATTTATTATTTATTTATATGAACTAATCATGTTATACATTATTTGGAATAGACCTTTCAGGAATTTCTGTTTAAACACCGTATTATTTTATTATTATTAATATTTACCCATGATTGCCTCTTCAGTTCTTATAGAACTGTTATCAATGAGGGTCCTGCGAAGGAGGTCCCAGAGCATTTAAAGCCCCCTTTTCAGGCTACGGAAGCCGCAAGTATGCTTCAACCGCTCAACCAGACAACCGCCTTAGATATCAATCCCGCTCTCAAGCTGAGTGCTAAGCTGAGTGGATCGATTCACACAGTTATAGTCGCTGGCATGACTCGGCCAGGATTTGAACCCTGACCTTCCGCACTGGAGGCGAGCACTCTACCACAAGGCCACCAGTCGGTTCTGCCTAGTTACCATGTTCAACCACGTTTTCAATATCAAAATTGCTTTTAACTGCACTACGGAAAATTGGAATAATCGAGACCATTACTAAGTCATTAAGTTATAAAATCAGTAAAGCAATGAATTGCATCAAAACGAGGCGGTACATGTTGATTAGGCAATACTGCGGGGTTTAAACAGAAATTCGGGAAAGGTCTATTCCAGGATTTGAACCACTATCAGTTACTCTAACATTACAAGCTCAACGTCTTATACCAATTGAGCTATTTATTGTCTGTCTGAATGAAAATAGTCGAACAAGAATACACTTGTAAATGTTCATTTTAGTTCGAACATATTCCGTTTAAAACCCCCTTAAAGAACCGTTTCTGGGAAATAGCACTAAGGCACTCAAAGAATTGGATGAGAAATAACATAATGATTCATGAATTGTCTATTTATTCTTGGACAGAAGAAAAATCATCCCCCACTGACTCACATTTTTCTTAATCTAAATTACTTTAACTACAAGCTCACAAAATATTACCAGACGACATATTGGTTGTTAGTTACCTTCGAAAAAGTATTCATTAATCCTTTAAATGGTAAACCGATGAATTGATGCTTACACAATTGGTGATTTTCAAAGAGGGAACCGTGAGAATACGTTTCTCAAAATCACAATGACACTTTTGTTGAAAAAGAACTTAGCGTGTCGTTTTATGTCTTCAAGAATTCTGATTCACAGGGTCCCTTTTTAATGGTACAGAAATAAAAAAATCCTATAGATATAATACTGCAAGTTCTTCTACTTTTACAACCAATAAGCTTTTCGTTTGTCAACAATGGCTAATTATACCGTCAAAAACATTCTAAAAGTTCATCAGACAATTTCTCCAAGTTTATTGCCCAAACCTTCATGAAGGTCATTCTTAAGGTCATTCTTTCATACACTTTTAAATTGGAATCTCTATAAAGTGGGCACCATTAGTACATACCCTCCACTTTATAGAGATGTCCGCTTTATAGAGACTTTAGCTTGGAGAATTTGACTGTAAATCCACCAATCCTTACATGGGGTATGTGTCCGTTATATGGAGATGTCCGCTTTGGTATACGCTTTACAGAGATTCCACAGTATAAGACCTTCCACAGTAACCTTATAGTATGAAGAAATTGTCAGTAAAACACAATTAAAATAGGCTATATAGTTTGAATATATGTTTATAACGTAAGTTTGTCAAAAAAGAAAGACATTAGGAACAAAAACATTTGAACCAAATACTGCGAAAGACTTATAAAAGAATGTCTCATCATAATAGTCTTCGTCTACTTTCGTGGTCGACCATAAATGGTGCAGTTGCTGTATGTGTACTGATAAGTACCATCCGCATCAGGGATAACGAATGGTATTTTCAGCTCCTCTAGTAACAACAACTCCGGCATAAGTAATTCCGTTAGACCATTAACAGTGAAGTGGCTTTCGCCATTCTTTCTGAAACCACCCAACCATTCCGACGGTTTCGTATGCTCTGGCTTCCACGTGTACGGTGACGAAATTATCAATAAGCCATCGTCAGTTAACATTGACTAAAAGAGAACAGACAATTTGTTCTCACGTTATGTTGACAAAAGATTGTTTAGAAATGGGGAAAAAGGTCCTGATTTTAATGGAACGGAATTATCGAGTCTTTCGGAAGAACTATAGTCAACTTCCACTATCTCGAATTCTCAAGGGACCGAGTAACGAAGCGCTCAAGAAACCAAGAGTTTTGGTTCCAGATAACGGATGTTGCTCGAGTGCTCTAGACAGCGAGTGTTCAATGTACGACCCTCTTACTTCATGGTATAGAAAATTTCAAACAAGCAGATATTTCGGGAGTATTATAAAAGCAGTTAGTATACGGAACTCGTTAATGCTAACCTTGGATTTCAATACCCACTCTCTTGGTGTATGAAGGCGATCAATTAAATTGCAAGCTGTTATCAAGTTGAATTTCTTCTGCTGGCAGATGTCGTCTTGTTTGTGACTATCACCTTGATACGCAGTCAGATTTGAAATAGTTTTCTGCAATTTCTTTTCCAGCAGCATGTTTACAAAACTCTGTGAATAATCATACGCTTCAACCTAAAATTTACAATACAATAACATTGCTACTTTAACTTCAATTTGTCCACCTTATTGGCCCCTTTTTACGCCGGCCCTAAATGGTGGTAGTTTTCAAGACCTGGTGTTAAAAAACCATAGTCACAAGAAAATTCCCTGATCTGGAATTCCATCAAAACAAGTTATTGTTAATTTTTCTTTGATCTTTTCAATAGACTGTTTTGCACATTTTTTGATCATATGATAAAGTTGCAACCAATGCACAACAGTTATTTACCATCACGTGATCACATGACAAGATTCTAACCAATCCACAGGCATAATTTGCCATCATGTGATCAAAAAAAGTGCGCAAAACATACTACAGTTAGGTAGTTCAAGTTAAAATTACCAACAATAGAGCTTCACAATAAACTTCCAGACCAGGGAAGTTTCTCATGACTATGATGATATGGCGTAAACACAATCATCTCTCAAAGTACATTCGTTATAGGAGCACATACCTTCTTAAACACGCTGCAAAGTTCGATGGCAGTTCGTCCTGGTCCACATCCAGCATCCAATGCAGCATCGAATTTCGTATTGAACTTTCGGCATGCCTCAATACACACTTCTGAGATTCTCAAAGGAAAATTTTTGATGGAAATCAAGCCGTTACCATAATGGAATTGTTCATACGAATTCAAGATCTTGTTATCTTCGTAATAATCACTTGTGGCTGTTGGAATGGCTTTCATCGAGCTGTCGGAATTGGATTTTTCGATCGCTTCATCATCTCCTGTGATTTTCATCACTTTCTTCCAAACTGAAAAATGTGAAACAGCATACTGGTGTTTATTGCGTGTCTCGCGAAAGATATGTGGGAACTCACTTTGATCGTCGTGTTCAACCCGATGAAAGTATTTGTGCAACACAGAAAGGGAATGTGCGGAGCCAGGCGAATGGCTCAAGTCGACATCATCGATGCTACCCAGTATCAACAGACCACCCAATCTCAACCGTGTTGAGATGTGTTTCAACTCATCAGCTTTCTCCTTTTCTCTGAAATCTGCAACTACAACACTGTAGTCACTTAACTGAGCGCGTAGATTAGTGTAATCAGCCTGCCAGTAAAAGATAGCATTTTTCTTGGTGTCAAGCAATAAACCGTCCTTTTCATTTGGTTGCAGGTGGTACTCCATCAGTTCGGTTATGTCTCCTTCGATCTGTTGATACCATTGAAGACCGGATTCCTGCAGTAAATACCTTAGCACTTGCAGATTGTTGGCCGTCATGTCCGTATGGTCAATCTTAACATTCTGACAATGTCGCAGAATTTCTAAAGTGGTTCTTCCCACACCGCCGTACGCAACCATGATGTTGATCGTTTCATCATCGCCGCTCAGATTTTCCTTGACAACAGAAGCGGCTTTTTCTCCAAGTATCTTTGGCCAGTTTGGAACAGGTTTCCTCTCTAACAATGTATCACTAGTAAAGTTTGAGTAGTGTTCGGTAATCTGCTTGGTTATCAACACCTCATCGAACATTTTGTGAACTCTTAAAGAATAATAAAATATACATTCGTTTGAACAAGATTTTCCAATTATGATGATTAAATAACAGAAAATTATTCAAACATTCAAGCATCATTAGCAGAAACCACCACTGGTGTGTATGTACCCTAAGGCACGCGTGCTTTTTGTATCGATCTAGGGGTTTGATATAAAAAATTTGTTGAAAATGCTTTCTTTTAAATTAATTATTTTCTTCCATGTATGTTTTTTAAAACCAAATTTGATAAGGGTTATTTCAACATGTATAGATGACACATAACGCAACTTTCTAAATATTAATAAACTTCATCAGTTAAGCCTATTCTACACTTGAGTATTTCGATTATAGTAGATATTTACATATCTAAATGCACGGTAACATTAGCAGTAATAAGCGTCATTTTATTCAATAAAGATAAGCATTTCTCAAGCAAAGAACAAAGAATTCTGATAAAATTCTCAAAAACGTTGTTTGAAATTAGCGCGAGGAATGTGGACAATGAAGACAAGGCTTTATGGTGTAGTGATGTGATGAACGCAACATCAGTTTGGTTTCCTTTTTTAGCTCTCATGAAAAATAAAGCACATAGGCGTATTCAGGGTCAATCCAAAAAAGTGAGTCCAACGTGTTGATCTTTCTTTTCAGTCTTAAGTGTCGATTGGGTTACTTGCATGTTTTCCTTTTCTACTTTAAATGACTATACCAGAGGCGGATCTAGAGGGTAAACCATAAAAGAAAAACGTGCAAGTAATCCCATTGGTGATACAGACTGAAAACAGAAATTAGGTTTATGTGCTCCTCCACAATTTTTGACATACCCTAGATCTGCCGCTGATTATACTCTCCTCCACAAATTTTAACTGAGCTCTAGCTACGCCTCTGAAACAGTTCTAATATTTTATAGATATTACAGAAATCTCTTGTAATATTCAAAGTGTTTTATTCTGAGCAAAACTTGATAATCTTCGGTTCCATTGTTTCAGTGCAGAAATTTGAGTAATGAGTGAGTATTTATTATTTCATCCTAAAATTAAAGTGAAAACCAGGTCTAAGCTGCAACTATATTTATCACAGAAAACAAAACACAGCTTTCGCAAAATAATATTAATAATAATAATCTCAAGTAATTCACTTTACCTGCTGTGATAATCGTTTGTACTTGAAACATATCGTATGCCAGCATATTGGTAAAAATGACGTCTAAAGCCATATCTTGCGTTGATATTGGCGGAGTTCCCCAGCGATATCCAGGAGCCACCCAAGATATGGTTATGATAGCCATCAATTGTAGGCAATGTGAAGTCGTTGTAAATAGGATTTGTTTTGAACCCATTCATGACAGTAAGCACAGAGACACTGTGACGCCAAACATTGCCGGATATATCATAAACGGTTTGATCATCAATTATACCGTTGTACAAATCCACGGGCGTCACAGAGGCGTATTTATTTAGGTTGTGGTTGGATGTTTCTTTTTTAGCAATTTGTCGCATATGGAACGACTCCTCCTGTGATATCAGGCGTACTCTTTCACCTAGTGTCTCACTTTTCCAGTTGCAGAATGCCTCCGCTTCTAAGTTATTAACTTCAACCGGGAAATTCCATGGCATTGGTATTTCTTCTAGTAACGCCCTATACTTTGTTTGCCCAACCCAAAACCGTGGACCACTTATACCCAGATCTTTAATGTACTTTAGACCTTCTTGTGACCACCATCGCTGTCCAGCTTCTGAATACCCACCTGCTTTTACAAACTCAAAGTATTCAGCGTTTGAGACCAGCATTTGACTTGCCTTGAAAGACTCTAGTGTCTTTGTTTCTGAACCATATTCGTTGTCCCAGCCATAGATATCCTTTTCTAAATGCTGTTTTCCCATTAGGACAGTACCACCTGGAATTTGAACAAACCTATTTGTTGGTGCTTCATTTGGTTTGTCAGCAATTTTATGAAGACTATTCGAGCTTCGCTTTTCATGATAAAACGTTGGGTAGTTGAAACTGTGTCTCGTCTTGATAAGATCCAAAGGAACTTGTGAGATGATAACTGCACTCGTTTCCACGTGGATTTTCTCATGTTCAATGGCCATCAGTAACACCCAATAAAAACTGTCCTGGACGATTGGATTCACCAATGGCTTTTCATCGATCATCTTCAAAACTAACTGTCGGACCTGACTTCTATATGTTCGCACATTCTGCAAATATGCTTCCAATTCTTCATTAGATAAACCACACCATTCGTAGTTATCTTCTAGGAGATCATCCCAAGACATCTCATCGACACCAACAGATAAAGATGACTCCAGTTGAGGATTGATTCTCTGCGTTGGATGCAAAATACCACTCACTATAAGCTTGTTGATGTAAAAGACAGCGGTGTGACCATAATAGAATATCAAATGGTGGCGAAGAGGCTCAGCTCGGATAAAGAAAGCTTTTGTTTTCAAAACAGAAAATAGCTTTTCGCAAAGATCAAACATGAAATTCAATTGTTGCTTCAATCCAGACTTTGATGTAGTTGAAAGTCGCAAGTTATTGGTGAGAACCAGTGCTAACGTTTCGAAGTCGTCTGGCTGATTATAGGACCAACAGCACACGCGAAGATAATACCTTGTTAATGGCTTTGTGCAGCTGATTGCACTGTTATCTTTAGCAAGGTTATAATCATTCCGGCTTACAACGTCTATTGATACCATATTTTTCTTTGGTGATGATGGCAATCTTTCTCCATCAACAGTTACACCAGCACAATCAACGCCGAATTTCTTAACACTTACAAAGATACCATAATCTTGCAATGCCTTTTGAATTTTGTTGATATCTTTCAATGGCTCCAGTTGTGAATTTTCTAACTCGAAGACGTTTATGACGCGAAACGTATTTGGCGAACTCTGAAGTAACGGTTTGACTTTCAGCACTTCAGTTAAACCTGTCTGCAGCAATGATGCTGCTTTGAAGAATTGCTCTTCACCATACTTGCTGAATATCTGCAGTGCTCTCCCAAGTGTGATAAAGGATACGTACGAATCCATCATACCCTGCCACATAAACTTTGCTCTGACTTTTTCGAGTGGTATGGATTTCTTTGTACTGCTCCTCTCCCATCCAAATGAGATGTTAGGTGAATTTGGAGCGCCTGTGTCGTCTTTGTAGCAAATTAAACCGCATGTTTTGACATTACAAAGCCACTTGTGAGTGCTCATGACAAAGTAGTCAACATTCTTCAAAACACTTTTCTTATTGCCAAAAAAGAGTTGACAACTCTGCGTTCCGTCAACAACGAGGGTGATGCTCCTATCTTGACAGAATTTGGAAATTGCCTCTAACGGAAGAATTCGTCCACTTTGACTGGCCACTTCATCGCAAAACAAGACAGAAAACACTTTGACATTGTATGCTTTCTGGAGTGCAGAGGTGATTACTAATGGGTCTTCTTCAAACAATGCATTTTCTCCTGGTGACACAGCAACAGTATCGTTTATCAGTCCTTCTTGGTGATAGTAATCCAACAATTTCTGTGACGCACCATAAAATGGATATAGGTAGGCAACATCTGAATGATGCTTTTCTTTGATTAAATGCTCTGCGACGCATTTCATGGCAAACGTACAGTTTGGAACCAACAGTATCTTCTCACTGTTAAAGAATTTCTCCAAAATTTGGTATGTACGGTTGATGAGTGGAAGGCACACCTGATCGTAGAATACATCTGGTTGCGATTCTGAAAATTCACGAAGCATAGTACTTAGTTTGAAAACCTCGTGGTAGGCTCGCCCAAAAGCCCCGTTGTTCAAATACACTTTGCTTTTATCAACAGTTATGAGTTGAGTAATGTCTTGGCAGTCTGTAACTTCATCAAAAAGGGCATGATACAAATCTGATGGCAGCACTTCTTCAACTTGCGAAGTGCTTCGGAAAGATCCGATATTAGTGGTCTTTCGAGGGGTGACCACTGGCATGGTGAATGTTTGCGATACCTTTATATTTAACCAATCAAACAAACTATTTATGTCAAACAATAAAAGCGATGATAATCTATGATATAGAATAAAGAAGAATTGAAAAAGAAAATTCGAAAGAGACATATATTTTTTGCTGGAATGAAGGAGTGTCTTGAACATTTCATCAGGAAGTTTTGGTTTAAAAGAGCTTTACCTAACACAATTGCTTGATCCGTTTCACCACAATCACTTCTTTGCTTGTACTGTTCGATCTGCTATAAGCATTCATGATATCTAAAAGAAAATGTAAACGATAAAGGATACCTTTGCCTAACCCCAACTGGTGATAACTTCTATGCAATTTTATTTTTAATTGCAAATGTGCAATTATTTTAATTAAATATCTTTCATTTCATGCTAACTCTTTAAAAAAAAGAATTATACTTATAATGACGTCGTTTGGTATACGAATTGTCTCACACGCGCTCAATTACTTAAAGAAAGTCGTATTTCAACATATTTGTGTGAGCAGGCGGGATATATGCGCCAAGCGAAAATATGACTGTAAGTCAATATATTCTCTAAAATGATTGGCTAATTATTTTGAGCGTAAAAAGAAAATAAGAAATTTCCTATCGGTACGCATGCGCATAATATCACTCGATGTTGGTTTTCCCGCCCACTCGCAAAAATTTGTTTAATGGAAATCTGGTGGTAAATTAAGATCTGGGAAATCAAGGCACTAATGTCATATTATCCTTAGAAAATAAGACATTTCAGGTATTAATTTACCGTGAGCCGGTAAATCAGAACTCGTAAAAATTTGACCATATCGAAACGCTTCAAAAACTATGTACGGTATTGAGGTCCATATAGAATGCTACCGAATTAATGCTACCGAGTCAGTGAAACTGAGTTATGTGTTATAATTTCATTTAAAGGCATACTGAACTACCCAGGGTATCACGTATTTTGAGTTCGAACACTGAATTATGCGGACCAGAAAATAATTTTTTATTTGTTTTGAACCTATAATCATTTTTATTAATCGCGCCTTTCATTAATTGTTGATTTGTTTATCGTTTTCAAATCAAAACAACATGGACAGAAATTAAAAGAAGAATCACGATCAATTTTTGGTGGCAATATTCGATGCACAGACACAGTTTAGTGCAACGAAGATAATAAAAATGTATTCTTTAATATTTCTAGTTATGTTCTGTGCAATTCTACAGAACTTCTCTTGGTTCTATTTATCTTTCTTTGAGCAATCCTCAAAGACACTTTTACCAGACATTTCTCTTAAAAATCATATTTTTTCTGCTAAATGGTTAGCCATAACAGCCATTGTTGTATAATATAAGCGTTATTGTGCTGTTTTAGAAGAAAATTTACACTTAAGTACTAATTTTTTAGTGAAAAGAGCTTAGTAATTTCTATTTGTATATTCTCTCGCTTAAATTTTAATTTCGTGGAACCCACGAAATTAAAAATAGACCCTGGGTAGTTCGGTATACCTTTAAGAATGTATGCATTTCCAAGTTGATATGTATTTTCTATGTTTACTTTGTTCTGTAGAGTTGAACATGATTCGAAATACAGGATTTTTGAAATCTTTGTTCTTTAACGTCACTTACCTCTAAGCGGTATAAGTTCAAGAAATCTAGGGAAAAAACTCCACAAGAAACTCTAGAGACGTTTTCCTAGTACTTTAAAAATATGTTTCAAAGATGTGTAAATAAATTTTCCTCGTTAGCTATACACCTTTCTCGAATTTCTGTTTAAACACCGTATTAATACATAGAAATACGAGAAGAGAAAGAACAACATCGGCGAATATGTCTTTTGAATTTTTTTATTGTTATTTTAGAACAATTAGAAACTTTTTTTCGCGTTGGTCGGCATTTCAACACCTCATATAATTAAAACGAGATAATTACCGACAATTCGCATGACTTTGTGTTGATTCGCTAAAGATACATATTGAACATCTGTCTGATTGGTTTAGAAAAATAAAGAGGTAATGTCTAAAACAATCCTATTTCCACTTGTTAATTTTTCAAAGTGGACATGGAGTATAATTTGAGTAACTGTCCATATATATTGAAGTTTTTAGTAATTATTGAGCTAAAAACTTTTATTATCAACACGATACGATTGATATGGTTGCTGCATTAGCCATCTCTTCCATCATTAGTACTTGTAAAAAATTTTAATGTTTATTTACACTAAAGTAATTTTTAACTTTAGATTTATTTATTTATTTTTATAAAGTATATTCTCTATCTTCAAAAGGTATCTCATTGATTTCTGCGATAGTGAAATCGTCAGAGATTTCTATTGTACAGTTTTCGTATTTATTCACTACGTCTTCCTCTTCATTACAAAATCATTACAAAATACGTCCTCTGTGTTTATCTTCACGAACGAACAAAAAATGAATTGTCGGTGCTCAGTAAAATCGTGTGCTTATTCGTGTTGAAAGTTAAAATAATTATTACATAAATTAATTATTTATCCAATCCGACAAATTATAAATGTTTTTAACGACCAATCAAAGTTTCAGCTGATTGTTTTAGGAAAACAATCAAACTCACTCGGGATTACATCATTTTTTCTCTTACCATATTTCTATGATTTAAACCCTAATAGGAACCCTATTTTCTAATATCTCAGGAATTACTGCCGCTACCTCATTGAAAGTTTGTGACTTTTCTCAAAATTTAATAGGCTTTTGGAATATAGTGGGAAAAAGTTCCATTACAGCAGGTGCTTCTGGCGGAAACAAAAGATTGACAGGTGGTCAACCGAGAAACAATGAAAAATTTTTCAAAATTGCCAATATTATATATCTTTGAAAAGGATATTTGGTGAAGAACACCACTATATCAATAAAACATGCAGAATTTGAGTCATTTACAAGAAAATAGAACAATTAAATGATTAATCGAACACAATGGTTTATTCATAGCATTTATTTTAAAATGACGTCGTCGCGAAATTGATGAACAAGAATAAAATAAAACGGATAAAAGAGTATTTACCGAATACCAACAACTTCTCTCCACTGTGTTTCACTGCAAACCGAACGCCTTTCGAAGCTGACAACTATTTCATAATGCTGCAGATTTCAACTGCGCATGCGTGTTTTCGTCATAGTTAACCCACTAGTTAAATTACTAGTAAAGTTACATGAAATAATCCATGTCTATTTTCGTTCGTTAATTCTGGCACCGATTTAAGAGGTGTGATTATTTATGACCAACTTTCGTTCCAATCTTTTGATAACTAGTGGGCTCTCTCTATCTTGAACTCGTAAGGGACCAAGGAATTTGTTTGAGATACAGAGAGAGACCACTGTGAATACGGATGAATACGGAAGATGGGAACAAAAATGGTTTGACACTTACTTCCATGTGTATTTGTCGCAGCTGGAATTAACTGCAATGTTTTGAGTAGGAAATACAACGAAAATCATGTATTGTTTTGGTTTCACTGGTATTATAAGGAGGAACGAAACCATAACAAAAACCTCGTCAACATCGGAATTTTTTTATTTTTTCGACAAATCAGCAAATCGTTAAACATGACCTAACTTTTGAACTTTCTCTTTCTGTTTTTTTTTATACTATATAAACAACATACACAAGAGTGAGAATTTATCAGTTGATTAGAGGTCTATTTTTATTTAAATTCATGTAAACGAGATTTGTTGCAGTCCCTTTGAATTCCGACTATATTCCACTGACGCTTGTTTAATTACAAAAGATTAATGGAATATTCATTTGAGGTTAGATTAATCTTCCGTGATTCCTGCTTATATTAATTGACCATTCCCGAATTTCTGTTTATGAATGAATTATCAAGTTTCGCCTGGTTTTTTATGTTTTCCAACGCTACACGAAGGTCGAAAGGTCGAAAATTTAAGTGCTAAGAACAATCGAGGTTTAGAGTAACTTTATATGGCGTGACTTTTGTGGTGTCCAAAAACATTCCTCCACAGAGATTTTTTGAAGCTTTTGCCCACTGGGATGAGTACATAAGCAAAGACTGGCAGTATACTCTGCTGACTCATCAGCCAATACATTTTCTTCTTATTTGGGCAGCTAGTTGTCGAGTCGTAGTTTTTTGATATACTTATATTCGTTTATTTACTTTCATGCAGATTGCGAACACTTAATTAACTGTTTGATTTATAGTGTGTGTGTGTCAATGTAAAAACACATCAAAAGTCACACCATATAAAGTTAATCTTAGGAACGATTGTTCTTAAGAAAATATTTTTACATTTTACAAGAAAACGTCATTATAATAGTCAAACACAAGAATATTATAATCATGTTGCTTACAACAGTATCATCTGAACTCCATTAAAATGGAAAATGTCATCCAAGTTCGTTGAGTTTCGAATTTTAGATATTCAACAGTGTATAAACTAAGAACATAATTAAGAACAATTTTAGGCTTCAAAGTTGAAAAGTTAAGAACGTTTGAAGGCTTCATCACGGTCGAGTGGATTCATGTTATCAAAACTGCAACCGTGTGTTGCGGGAGGTTTTCGTTGATTCATTTGTTGTTGTTGATGGGAGAAAGAAAGTGATTTCCTTAATAAAATATAATCTTTCTCACTCAGATGTGTCAAGCTACTAGAAGTGTCAACAGGAACTATATCTGACCATAGTCATTAGATAATCCCCTGGAATTCTATTGTGAAATTCATGTGTCGGTATTTTTAACTTAGACAGTCTAACGGTAGTTCGTTTTGCACACTTTACGATCACATATGATACTTACTAAATACGTACTGGATTGGTTAGAATTTTGAGAAACAATGAGGTTGTTTTTTCACTGAGTTATAAATCACTCGTGCTTACAACTCATGGATTAAATCAATTTCATGAGCAAACTTTTAATGTTCGAAATAACTGCGTCAGCACTTTTTGCTTCGATTACCCAACCTCCGATGTATTGTTTGACCTGATTTTGTTGCCGTTTTTGACAAACTTATCGAGCACTGTTACGTAACTTTAGGAAGACAGTTTTACTAGAACTCTGCAATTCCTAAGAACTTTGTTCGTTGTTTTTGAACGCTTCTGCTGTTGTTTTATTACTGATTTTATTGCTGGTTCTTTATAACGTTAAATCATAAGTTTCGTGTTTCACATATTGTAGTGAAGAAAATATACGACGGGAAATAAAAATGTAAACACTGTATTCAAAAATATTTTCAACTTTTTTCTGATACATTTTCGAATTTTCATTAAAGTTTCGATTTGCTTATGAAATTGATTTAATACCATCTTTTCAAAACAATTTTTGTTAATCATTAAATAGCGATATCTCGATAACGGTTCGTTGAAAGTATGTGATCCCATATATTTTTTTGATCAGCTTTTCGAGCTCATCACATTGTACTAGTTTCATTTCGTCATTCTGTAATTTTAATTTTCGTGAGTATAAGCATGCGTGATTTATTACTCAGTGAAAATACGTATTGAAATGGAACTGGTATATACAGTTTCATTTCAACCTCATTGTTTCTCTAGGCTTTGAACTTTGGCTTGCCAACTTAGCAAGTAGCTCTTGCTTACGCAAACCTTAATAATATTTATAGGAGAACTTTTTATTAAATTTCTTGTCTTGGTCATTCACATTGTAGTGAAGAAATTAAACGACGGAAAATAAAATGTAAACACTGTTCAAAAATGTTTTTTCTGATACATTTTCGAATTTTCTTTTTTATTATTTCGAACATATTAAACATTCGATTTGTTCATGAAATTGATCATTGTCATTCGTATATTGATTCATACATTCGTACATTCGTATACAAGTTCGTACTGTTCAAAACAAAAACGGAGTTTTTTCATAATCATTGGACCCTGAGTTTTTCATAATACAAAGGTATATTCGTTTTAAGATGAGTTTTCATAAGTTGTTTCATTTTTGAACAGCATTTTGGACTCGTTAATTTTTTAATTCTAATTTTTGTGGGTATAAAAAACAAGTGATTCACTCTGAGAAATGTTGTCCCGTTTCATCCTCATTCTTTCTCCTGCTTCCTCTAGGCTTTTGATATTTGGCTTCCCAACTTAGCAACTAGCTCTTGCTTACGCAAACCTTAATATAGTGATTATTATTTTCAAAAAAAGAACATTCGAAAATGTATAAAAAAGTTGAAAACTTTTTGAGTAAACAAGACAAGAAAATTTTTTGTGACACGATGCAAATGCTCAAAAACAGCACGAAATTACACTAGGGTTTGGAATATTCGAAGCAATGAGACAGTCAGTTTGCCTCATATTTGGGAGATCGAAGCGGATCAAAATCGGCACATAAAACGATCCATCTTAAAAAAACAGCCCTGGTATATAGAAATTTCTATGACGTAATATATATTTGATCTTACCAAATGAGCTCCATCTGCAAAGCATCTCACTTACGCTCGCTGTTTTAAATATAAGACAAACGTTCCTAAGCCTCTTAGCATATGTTCTTAACTTTTAGGCCTTCAAAGCTTTATGTTCTTATATCCTTTGTTCTTATGAAAAAAAAAACGTGTATCTGAAGCCCCTATTTGTGATGTAGAAGCTCTAATAATATTTCACAACAAGACAACCTCCCTAGGCCACTCACTCTTAACCCATAGCTGAGTGGTAAATATTAGATTGATTCATACTGCTATAATCCCTAGCAATGCTCGGTCGGGGATTGAATCCAAAACCGTCTGCTTAGGCGGGGTTTTCATCGACCCGATATGGAATTCACTTGATATAAATCTTTAAACCGGTTTGATAAAGTGTTGCGTTTTTGATATTTCATATCAGGGTCCATGTAGACCTCACCTAAGAAAACAAATTTTCCATTCTTCCTGTTAACAAACTTAGAAATGTATCGCAATTTATGATTTGTATATATATGGATGTACACATGCTTTTGTTTCATACGTTTTGGAAAATCAAAGAAATTTAAAAGGAATAGGAATTGCACCTTTTATTAATACTTCAAAACTACTACTAAGCGTTGTCTGATGGGTGTTTACAGCGAATTATAACGATTTATGAAGTATTTACTGGATATATAGCTGAATATCTTGAAAAACATTTCTGGTCGGTTGTTAAAATCTCAGAAGCCAATAAAAGCATGTATTTCTAACTATGTTTGAGGCAATTTGATAACATTGCCTTTACAAGAACTTCAATAAACTGTGCTCAGATAATCTTTATCTGAATATAGATCTATAAAAGTTGTCAGTCCTTCTTTATACGTCCATTAATTACTTACCAACTTTGCTCACTTTGCCCTGATTTATTCAAAACATGCCTTTAGCGTTATTAAATTTCAGCGTCCTTTTAGAAATGGAAATCAATTCTAATACTACGTTTACACTGATGCTACTTTTCCGTTTTCAGACAAGAATTCCGTTTTCATACAAAAACGCTAAAGTCAAAGATCAATGATCATTGACTCATAGATTTGCGTTTTTGTATTTTCATGCGTTTACATTGGTACTCTAAAATCATACTTAAAATAATATTTATAAACGTGTTTCGCTGTATCACGAGAAATCTTTTCTGTAGAAAGATAACAGAAGCAAAAACATGCCTCCTCATCAAAAGAAAAAAAGAAAGACTGATGGAGAGAAAAAAAGTTCTGAAAACCTTGTTTGGACAGATGACGAGGTGCAACTTCTTCTTGAAACCGTTCTAGAATTTAAAAACAAGAAAATGTACGATGGAATTGATTGGGAGAGTATCAAAGATAAGTATGAAATCATCAAGAACAGTTTTGTATCTGCTATTCCAGAGGAAGAAAAAAAAGAAGAGTTTCCTCATGAAAAAAACGAATTTACAAAGGATAGAGTGAGCACAAAAATAAAAGGAATCCGTGTGAAATACCGAAAAGCACTTGATGAAGGCAGACAGAGTGGAGGAGGGCGCGTGGTTGCGACGTTTTTCGATATTTGCTCCCAAATTTGGTCAGGCTCTCCAGCTACAGAGTCAATGGAGTCAGGGGTAGAAACTGTTATTTCAACTCAAAGCGAGGAATCAATAACTGGAGAGAGCTCATCTTTAACCAATCATGAGATAGATTCGATGGAGACTGGATTTTTGACTGATGAAGAAAACATTGGTGCAAAAAATGAACCAACATCATCAACACCAGCAGTGGGCGAGGCTGTAAGTTCCCGTGAGAAAATGAAAGTGATGAAAGAAGGAACAAAAAAATTACAAAAAAAATTCCACTGGAACAACAAATGATTTCGATATCTCAAGAAGAGCTGAGCATGAAAAAGGAAGTTCTTAAACAGATGCATAAACAAGACGAAGATTTTAATAAGTGTATGAAAGAAATGCAAAAGAATATGGAAACGTTCACCAAAGTAATGGCTAATTCCATGCAGATGATGACGAACATGATGTTTATGAGTCAGCAAAACATAAACAATCCTAGTTTTCAAACAGCCACCCACATGAATCATTTTTCACCGCCCCAGACACCAAACATGACACACCACACATTCTTTCATAATGTGCCAACAACAAGCACGAGTAACATGAGTCAACAACAATTTACTAATGAGTTTGAAAACTTATAATCCTTTTATCATTTATGCTTTCCCGTGGAGTTTGGAGGGTGAAAAATAATACCAAAAATATATCATCTTTAAGCTACGTTTTGTTCATGTTTTACAAATTTCTATATAATAAACACAAATAAAACAACGTCTATTCACTCAAAAAATAAAGTAAATGTATGTCTAATCTGCTTTGCGTGACTATCGTTTACAGAGTTTTTGTATGAGACGTTTGAAGGTAGTGGTTGAAATCGTCTTTCAAAATTTACAGCGGCCTCTAAATTTTGATCGGGTACTGTTTCACGTCTTACTTCACAAAAGTTGTGGAGGATAAAAGTCGAAAGTATAACATTGGGCAAGTCTGATATATTGATATCCATAGCTCTTCTCAAACATCCAAAACGTCCTTTCAACCTGCCAAATGCATTTTCAATTACTATGCGTGCACTAGACAATTTATACCCAAAGTATTTTTCTCTTTCATTTCTACCACCACCAGGATACTCCTTCATCAAAAAGGGCAATAACGGATAAGCAGGATCTCCCAATAGGCACACTGGAACAGGATCTTCTCCAGGTACAATAACTTTGGGACAAGGGGGAATATCACCATTTCTTAGCTTGTTGTTTAACGTCGAGTTCAAAAAGATTCTTGAATCATGAACACTCCCTGGCCACTTGACAACTACATCCATAAAACAATAGTTGTAGTCACAAGTAGCCTGTATGTTTATGGATGAATATCCCTTTCGATTTATGTAATCAGTATAATGTTCTCTGGGCTCTTTAATCTCGATGTGAGTGCCGTCTATTGCCCCAAAACATTGCGGAAATCCATGAGCCTCAAAAAACTTTTGGGTGAGATCTTTTACGTCTTCTTCACTCTCGGGAAGTTTTATCATAGCACCAAGTTCTTCAACAATAGTTTTTGAAACTTTTCGAATAATGATTGAGACTGATGCTCTAGATATTCCAAAAGCATTGGCTGTCTTTCTATACCTTCCTCCATCACTGATGTAATATAAAAAAGCAGCAACTTGTGTTTCTACAGAAATTGGCTGCCTCATTTGAGTAGATTCTTTTAACAAGAAGGGTCGAAGCATGTTGCAAAGTTCCATGAAGCTATTCTCTGACATCCTCAAGTTCTCTTTCCAATCAGAAGAAGGAACAGAACCGTTCATGAAATTGTTCCACCAAGCTGATGTTCGGCCAGTTTTCATCCAGCAACTACGTGGCTGCCTTTTTTTATTCACTGACTTTGCTCGTTTGTTCTCCATCAAAGAAAGCAATCGTTTATTTGTTTTCAATTGTAATTGTCTGTTTCTCATAATCAAACACATCAGCATATAGTTCAAATTCGTAGAAGTACAAGCAGAAACAAAAATGTAAGAATAATATTGCAATAACTTTTTAAACGAATTCATGCTCTTCTTCTTAAGATTTTTCTTCTCATAGTGATCAGTGTTTCGCTTATAAACACTATTCATACATAATATGATTATCTAAAAATTCCGTTTTCATATGTTTACACAATGAAAAAATATTTGAAAACGAAAAACTGAACGAAAACGGAAAAAACTTTTTCAGATTAGATTCCGTTTTCAAATTTATCCGTTTTCATCAAAATTGTACCTCAAATCGGATAAATTTTCGAAAAACATGTGTTAAACGCAATCCGGAAAACTTTCTATTTTTAGTAACATGACTAATGAAAACGGATAAATTAGCATCAGTGTAAACGTAGTATAAAAGTGCAGAAATTCAATATAATGAATAATTATCTTCAAAACTGCCTAAGTAACTGAATTATTCATAGAAATTAGTAAAGGCAATGCAAATGAACGCTGATGTCAAATTGTATTGTCGAATGTGATATGAATACTAGCATGAATATTAGCAGGTTTGATTTGATTTGATTGAAATAAATGCATACATGAAACTTTCTAAACAGTAAACGTGTAAACAGTAAACTCTTACCTAACGTTTTGTTTTTTGTTTTTTGTTTTTATTTTGGCAGAGTCTCCGATTTCGAGTGGTTTTTAATCTCGATCAGAGCTTCTTTTATTGGTCTGCAATCTGAACTCATTTTGACGGTTAAGTACACTTTACGAATGGGCAAGTGATCCCTCAATGGGTTCCTGAAAATCATTGTTGCTAGTGAAAGGTCAGTTTTAATAAACTGTGTTAATGGCTTATCAATGCCTTCGTTGCTTTGACGAGTGATAGTGTGAATTCCTTTTGGAAACTTTACAGCAGCTTCTCATGACATACATAAGTCTTCTCACATTTACCAATAATATTATGACAGGACAGCTCTCACCTTTTTTGTTAACGAGTGAAACGATTTTGTCTTTTATACAGTTATCCACGGAATGGAGGCGCATGATTGCACTAATATTACGAGACAGAAGGATGAAGAATCCGTAAAAAGGATTATGAATACCATCAGGGGGTATATACAACTTACAAAGCCGTGGTTGGAATTGGAAAAGATGACCACTCCTAAAGAAGACCAATAAAAGTAATGTTGAATAGTGGAGACGATGAAAAGTCATTTATAATATTTCAAATCTGAATGAACATGAAAGATATAGAAGATCATAATGTTACAGAGGATTACACCGTGGCTGAAATGCAACTCATAAAAATCTGGGTCGAAAAGGCGAAATACAAAAAAGTTCTATATACACTTGGAAGGTGAAAGGAAGCCAAAAAAACGGTTTACATCTAAAGATATTTCTGAAGAAGGAACAATGTACAATAGAATGTACACAGAGAGCAAACAACATGTTTAAAGAAAATAAAAATAGAAAAATGGGAAGTATGTCGATCAATACACCACAAATAAATAAGACAGCAAATAAATATTCTCTAGAACAAAACAGAAACAAGACAGAATAGGTGAAAAAGGAAATACTGACGATCTGCTACACTTAAGGCTGACGAAATAGAAAAGATGAATATTGAGATAAATCGAGAAAATCCACCCGATGTGAAAGCCGCATGTGAGCACAAACCTAAGTAATACCGCAGAAAGCTGCTTGAAATTGAATACCTGATAAGGAATTACTATTTCAACCAAGAAGAATTCGATACCTTATCAACAAGAGTAGTACCCATATACGTTCATAAATCAATAAAATATCACAAGCGTGTCGAAAATCATGGAAATTCCAATAGACCTAAGGAAATCTTGGTACTTGAAATTCATTTAGCTTGTGAGAAGATGTTGCTTACATATACCTATCGAAGCCCAAAAGGTAGCCCAGAAAGTGAATACATCAACAATAATTACCTAAGAAAAACGGAGACAGTACAACGATATCAGCGCAATGTCAACTTAGGTGACTTTAATAGGAGAGAGATCAACTATGACCATGACAGCATCATCTTAAGATGATAATAAGTTTAAAAGGATAAAAGACTTTTTAACTGGCGGAAAGCAACGTGTTTGTGTAAACGGTAGCAAATCTGAAAGCCTTTGGTCGATAAAAAGGAAGTCGGTAAAAAATGTTGGTCGGTAAAAAAATAGTGTGCAAGAATTATTGGTCGGCAATAAATATTAGTCACTTATTGCAGACTCTTTTTTACCGATAAGGTATATTAATACAATGATTGAGAAAGCTGGAGACATCGATTTATAGTTGTACGCAGATGATACTAAGATATAAAAAAAAAAGAAGATGAAGTAGATGCGATCAACCTTTAAAAAAGTATTAACACCCTTTATAAGTGGAAAGAAGAAAGTTATGAATTCCACTTAAACTGTGTCAAACTGAAGAATGTATCGTTTGAAGAACACACTACTAAAAAAACTCAATAAGGAAAGTTCTCTCGTAGGAATGATTCGAACATTTGTCTACTTAGATCAAGATACTTTCAAGCGACTTTTCGTGAGTTTAGTAAGAACACACCAAGAATACAGAGCGAGTATATGAAATCCTCACCACAAGAAAACTCATAACAAATGATCGAAAACGTCCACAGAAGAGTTACCAAATGCATCCAGGTTACCTTTTACAAAGACAGACTTAAATCAATTGATTTACCAACGTTACAATATAGGCGATACAGGGGAGATATAATTGAGGTTTATAAGTATGCTCGTCAACTTTAGGATCAGGACGCCCATCGCTGGTTTCCTCAACTTCAAAGAAAATTATCTATCGGAAGGATACAAGCTTTACGATACGATCGGTAAGCCACAAAGGGGACGTCAATAAACACTAATTCAAAAGTCGAGTCTGCAGTCAATAGAACTATCTCCCTGCATCTTTAGTCGAGACTCCAAGTTTGAACGCTTCCAATTATCGGTTACACATGATGTGGAAAATTGATGAACCTATCATGTTCGACCCCAACTGCGACGTCCATGAAATCACCTCGCGTAAGATACGTAAACTTCAGTGATTAAGACTAAAACCTACCAAGAAAATCCATAAACTATATATCTGGTACAATAGGTTTATTTTTAAGCCTTTTCCCAGAATATATCTATTCTATAACCGAGGCCTGGGAAAAAGCGTATGTCAGTTGTATGTCGGACCGTAAGTCGTTGAAGTTCTTGAATATAAGAAATTGCTCCATTGGCTCGATGATTTTCTGAGTGACTTTTATTTTTCCTGGTTGATTTCAAAGCCTGCAAATACAACTATTTCTTGTGAAACGGAAATTTACCCAAGTTGAATGTCATTTGGTGGTCAAGGCTGGCCTAGATGTAGATGAAGGTTAATTCTTCATTGTTGTAGTCACCATTGGAGGAAGAGACATCGACACAGCGCGCTCTAAGATGGCCGATTGTGATTTAGTAGAAGCGCCTTTTGTGAATGCTTCTGAAGAAGAGTGGAAATCAAACGCAGTTCACATCGATACTGGTGACGACTCCCTTGTATCATTAATATTGTTAGCGTCCTTAGCCCTATCATACTTTGTAGAAGTAAAATACCATCCGAAACACCATGTTTGGATGTATTAATAAATATTCATATTCATATTCGTTCAATCGTTACGTTGGTAAAAAAGTTACTAATAAATCCACGTTCAATGGTGAAGCCCGATTAAGCCCCCGTGTCCCCCTGCAAACACACACACACACACTAAACACAATCACCACCCTTCTTAAGTAACCCCCATTCACCCGGTGGGCTAGTTTAAAGGATATTGTTAGGGGACTTATTTACGTTCCAATGTAAAGAGAAATTTTACCTGAAGATAGCGGACACTCAAAAATAAGATAAATCCTGTTCTTTCAGGTAGTTTTTGAAAGAAGAAGTATTGAACAAGAAAACTATTTTCATTTCATTCATCCATCCGCCATATCGTGAACAACGTTTTCAATTTTTATATTTGTGCCTTTGTCCTGGTCACTGCTCTCTGATCTCCATCGCGGTGTATAGTATGAAAAGACATTTGAAACGAGTAATATTTATAGTGTATAGGTTCATGAAAATACTTTGTAGTCGTGTTATTGTATAGGTTTTATTTCTAGGGACACTTTTTCGCGCACTATGTAGTTTTAAAATATGAGTCGTCACAGATGACGTCGATGATACATGAAAAAAAAGTTGACTTCTACGCTTGTACTACTAGTGATTGATGTTCGTCAATAATATATGGAAACTGAACTTTAATTGTAAGTTCTCTTGTCCGCGATCAAAAACATGTATTTATAGACAATTACGGACGCTCAGAAATTCAGGCTACAAAAATTCTCGGACGTTTCATTTTGTCCAACACTTTTTAAAGTAAGCTTGATATGAAAATACTTA
Source organism: Turritopsis rubra (assembly GCA_039566895.2). NCBI lineage: Eukaryota > Metazoa > Cnidaria > Hydrozoa > Anthoathecata > Oceaniidae > Turritopsis > Turritopsis rubra. The sequence goes on along the minus strand of CM077626.1, from coordinate 10,290,143 downwards.
ATAAAGTATGAAAGAAAAACGATAACATTTCATGTAAAAACATTTAGTAAGGAGAATATTTCTTATTTTCCCCACACCAAGAATCATCATCGCCATATTGTTTTTCAAAATATATTTTTTATCCGGTTGCCGAACGTGATTGCTTGTGACGTAACAAGTTGCAGGCCTGACGAGTTAAGTGAACGTGGGCATAAAAATGTAGACTAAAATGAATTAATATACAAAGCAACCTCGTAACAGGAGTTATTTCAAGAACCCTGTATATCCCGGAGCCATGTTGGGAGACAACTTTGTACCGAGAATCATTTGTCTCTTTGATGTAAAGACAACGAGGTGTAATTAATTCCTGCGAATGTTTTTAAACCTTTAAAAGGGAAAGTATTTATTAATAGAGTTTAAATATCTTTTCTATCTAAAAGGAATCGATCAGAGAAGAAAGGACTTCCAACTGATTCCGGCCAACGTTGAAAAAAAGACCGTAATGAACAAATCAGCACTTTTAAGAACAGCCTTAAGCCAATACCCCTTTCCCGAATTCACATTTATATGTCGCTTCCTGACTCAGTTGTCCATACGGGCCTCGTTTTGATGCTTTATATTTTGCACATTAGCAAATTGCGGTGGGACAATTTTTGTTACTTTCCAACACAGAATCGAGGCCCGTATGGACCACTGACTCAGGATGCGTCAAAAAAACATGAAGTCGGGAAATGTGTATTCTCCATGAGGCAGAATCGTCTGCGTGGACTTTGCGCATGCTCTCTTCTCTAAAAATACGATTTTTGAGCCACAGAGCATGCGCAGAGCATTTTTTGTCTTTCATTTTTTCATCTTATGATTTTTTTAATTCTTTTATCGTACGATATTTATTAACCAATTACAATTCGAATCAACCTCTTTGCAACCAATCATAACTCCAATCACGGAGATCCCATACGAATCTTAAGGCTTTGTTTATATTTTGATTTTGCAATACATTGATCCCGATCCCAGATCTTAAACTAAGCACGCCGAAATAGATTAATCGATCTTGCAATCACAACAATTATGCCCGAAATTAAAACTGCTTGACTGATAATACGGTTAATCTCTGAATTGAATTGTAAACAAATGTGCCTTAATTGACTGACCTCGTATGTTACGGAATCAATTTGTTGTTGTTTTTTCTAAGCTTAATATTCGCCATGGAGATCTAAAAATACAAGCACTCGATAATGTGCAATGCAATTTACCACAAATCTTTTCAAAACAATCGTGAGAACATCTTTGCAACGCAGAGCAACTTATGGGACCCAGGATCAGAACGGGAAACGATATTATGATGACGCAGAAATCGATTTTATGTGTAGATCCATCAATCTGAATTAAACTCAGTCTAAATATTTCCCCCTGAACTTCTCCGGCTGAGATAAAATTCTGCGGTCCTGGAATCTTTATTCCATCAGTAAATAGACAAATAAAAAAATAAATAAATAAATAAATAAATAAATAAATAAATAAATAAATAAATAAATAAATAAATAAATAAATAAATAAATAATCATTTATTCGCCTCATCCATTTATATACAATGGATTTCCGTGCTATAATATCAATAAATACAAACAAATCAATAACGATAAACACTGTAGAAAGAGAAAAGAACAAGACTAAGATGGAACATTTATGCTTGAAATAATTAAAGTAACCGAGCTAAAGCACAGTCAAAATAAAATTCCTTGTTTTTACTCTTAAAATATTTTTCATTATACGATTCACGAACTGTCCTTGGAATCTCATTAAACGAAGATACTGCTCTTGATTTAAACGCGTTTATGTGTCCGTTTTTAATGATTTTTGGTCCGGTGTCGTTGCATAACCGTAGATTTCTTTTTGGCTCAACAAATTTCAACTTGAGGTATGTTGGGTATTGTTGATAATACAAAGCTTTTAAGCAAAGATTAACCAGATTCATTTCAATCCGCTCTTTGATAGGGAGCCACTTCAATTCAAGAACATCTTTGGTCGTGCAGTAGCGATTTTGAATGAACGCAGCAGCTGCATTTTGTACTTTTTGTAGCCTAGCCATCTGATTACGTGTGAGTGGATCATATACGGTATTGCAATAATCAAGTTTTGATATTACCACTGATTCGGCAAGTTGTTTTCTTATGTGCCATGGGGTAAGTCGTTTAATTTTTCGCAGGGTACTGAGTGCAGGAATAGCAGCTTTTTGTAACTTCTGAGATGTGGGGGTCCCAATTCAGTTGTTGTTGGAACTTCACTCGAAGCATTTTGGTGACATCACTTCTTTCGAGTGAGTGTGAAGCATATGGTTTGAACATGTATTTAATGGTACGTGGTTTTGATTGCTTTGTGGTGAAGTAATAAAAGAATGCGAATAAATGTCATCATTTAGTTCTTTCTGGGTTGATTATCAAATTCTTATCTTTTGACCAGCAATAGATGTCTTGGATAGTCGATTGGAGCTCGTTGATGTTGTTACTAACCTCAGAAGGCTTGCGGTGTTTATACAGGGTGGAATAATCTGCGTACTGAATACAGGTGCAATTTGTAGCAATTTCATTCATATCGCTAACATGTTAAACAGGATTGCCCCCAATATGGAGCCCTGTGTATACGCCAAAATTGTTGATTCCTCTGGAAGAATATTTCTCGTTTAGTTTGCACATATTGTGTTTGCTCAGTGAGATAACTTGTGAAGAGTTTCAGCGTTGATTTGAAGATGCGTAGATTGTTTTATTTTCTTATGAGTGTCGAATAGTTGACTGTATCAAATGCTAATATGTCACCTCTCCTTTCTCCATAGCATTAAGTATATCGTCTCTCATTTTGATTAATATTGTGTTGGTGGAGTGATTCTTACGAAATCCAGATTGGTTGTTAGAGTACATTGAGTGTTCTTTGATATAACCACAAAGCTGGGTCATAATTAGCTGGTTTATCATTGAATCCAGTTCCTTTTTTGTTTTTGGTGTTTTACCGGTTAGTTTTCCTGCCATTGTAGTGAAGTGTTTATTGAGAGTGAATGGGTCGAATGAGACACACCTTTTACTGGGATTCAAGATGCGATGAATTTTCGACCATACTTCATTGGGACGTTTCGAATTAAGGCTTTTTGATAAAAAGTTTTTTTAGTGAACTCTATTTTTGATTTGAGTTTATTTCGAATCTTCCGGAAAATATTCCAATCAGCATCAAGATTTGTCTGATGGCATTTGAATCTAAAGTTTCTGCATTCATTTTGGAGGTGGACGGGTCAAGCGTATCCTTTTCATAGGTGCGTGATTTTCAAAGTGGCTAAGTATCAGTCCATTTAAAATACTTAAAGTAAAGTGTTTGAGTTACTCCATTTGCTCCTTCAGATGTTTCTAAATTATTATATCTATTATACCTACAGTGTTTTCTGGAAAACTAGACATTTTGAGGAGGTTTATCCTGAAGGCAGTATTGTTTTGCGAAAAGGCATTTGTCATAAATGTCATTAAAAAGGTTCATAGGTAAATCGTTCTTGTAGTTCAACATGACAAGATGACTCAACTATGCACATAAATATTTGTTTTTGTCGATTAAAATGTCTCATGCCTCAAAACTTAAGTTCTTAATATCGGTTGAACAATGTGAATTAGAGGATGATAATGGGCTTATGGTATTTTCAATAGGTGATATTAATTTTCTTTCAATAACGGTAGTTATTACTAGGGTACGTACACTTTAAGGGAATTATAACTGCGAGACTAAAGATTGCAAAATGCGACAGGACAGATTTCTATTGAATTTGCAGAATGAGAGAAATGCGAAATATAGATGAATCTCATGTGACTCATGTTTAATGACGTCATAAATATATATGATCTTGCCAAATGAGCTCCAGTGTAAAGCACTTCGCTTACGCTTGCTCTTTTTGTTTACGCAATAAAGTTTACGCTGGCAAATTGGCCTTGATAATAAAAAAGTTTGACATGAAACATTAGATAATGATAACTAATCATCGAGACATATCAAAACAGAATACGTCATAATGTAATTCATCTATAGCGGCTTTGACTTGAAAATGTAGAACATAAAATTTTGGATCAAGAAATAAAAGAATGCGAATAAATGTCATGGGTGGGGAGGGAGGGAGACGAAATTGAAGTCTGCGAAGTTGCAAGTTCGCTAACAAATCCACATTCTTTTAACCCCCGTCTTCTTCACTTTTAGTAGAATTAATTCCTATCAAACTTTGAATTGTACTTTAATGTGCCTTAATTGTCTGACGTCATATTAACAGCATTCTCAATATTGTTGTTGATTTAAAAGCAGTCGTGCTTTACAATTCACCATAGAGATCTAAAAATACAAGTATCCGATAATGTGCAATGACGTTTTGAAAATATTGACCACACATCTTTTCAAAACAATCGTGAGAACATCGTTGAGTAGGCGCCTATTTTTGACAACTATTTTCAATCAAAACAAAATATTCTCATACACGGTAACCTATACCTGTGATGGATAGATCTCTTGGTTCTTTGTTCAATCCAAGTGATTACTTAGGTATGGTTGATCGGGCATGATGGTGGTTTGTTAAGGCGCTTTTATAACATTAATGCAATTTGGACAACTGGTCTTTAATATTCGTAAAGCTAAAAGCCTGCAATGCAAAATTATCTCCCTTAAGACATTGTTGCGCAATGTTAGTTGTATCCACTTGCATTTACTTTTTACTTTTGATTTAACTCATTGACTCGTTCTTCCAATTCCCCAGTTGAGTAGTTTAATGCAATTATGATATTGAAAACGAGGCGAAAATTGATGACTAGGCCATAACACTGCGTTTAAACAGAAATTTGGAAAAGATCCATTGATCCACTCATTAATCGTATGGTTGATTACAGTGCAGTGTTAAATTGCCGTGACCACAGGGCCTCTGCGTTGTTGTAATCAGCCCTCTCATCGGCCCTTATTGTATTGCAAAGTCAAAATATAAACAAAGCTTTATGATTCGAAGTTTTTAAATTCGAACGTGCTCATGATTCGAATCATGATTTGAATCCATGATTCGGATTGTGATTGGTTTAAAAATATCATACCATAAAAAAAAAAAAACATGCAGTGAAAAAGGAAAAGACAGGAAAATGACATCAACAAAATATAAGCATGATAACAAAATATAATCATACGCTTAATAGCATGAACCTTTCAAGCATCTTTTGGGGATAATAGACCCTCGTTTTCATTTTGACTGTTTATTTTTGAAAACCGTCAAAATGAATCTCGGCCTATTGATCCCAAATTACCCTCAGGGTCATGCTATTACTAGAGCGAAATACTTTATGACCGAAATATCAAATACTATATTTGGTAAAAACCAACGTGGATTTTTCATTACTTCTTAAATTAAACCTATATGTGATACAATTGTCAATATGTATAATTTTGTATATACAAACATTTCCAATGCACATTGCAATAACTTTTTTCGCAAAATAATATGCTCACGTAATAATTTCTTCCCTGGCTTTTTAAGGGTTTGAAGCTGACGCAAACGTATATGCGTTTCACACGTAAAGCACCACCTTTACTAAGAGGATCATATTGACTAAAAAGATGAGCACCACCTAAAGCCCAAAATCATAGGAAAGAAAAAAGAAAATCGATAGGTTTAAAGACCTGTTACGACCTGTTACGACCTGTTATGACCTGTTACGGTGGAACTTGTTGCTGATGAAAGTTTCGTTTTTGTAAAAGGCATTTTATGATATAACAGTTGTTTTTCCTTTATTACCTTTTCAGTCCCTCTCTCTTTTGACATATAGGAAGGTGACCCTGGTGCAATGACCCCCTGGTCGATTTTTATCGGTGCTGATAGAAAAAAGCTGTGTATTCTAAACACCGTTCAGGTGACTGGAACATCTGATTGTTTTTTTTCTTCGTGATGACGTTTTTCAGTCATTTGATCTTTTAAATATGACTCTAGCCGGTCAATGTCTTCAACCTTGTGCTCAACACACAAAATCAAGGTCGGTTTTGGTATCCTCACTACATCGCCAACACAGAATCGGTAACGGCAGATGACGCAATAAAAGCATGATAAATGGTAACTCAAGTTATTTTTGAATTTTAGAACAGTTTCTGTTGAAGGAATTTCTTGATTGCATTTCGAACAAACCCCACCTGGTACAAATAACCTGCAAAAAAAACGAAAAATAAACCTGCAGATAAACCGAACAAAATAATGCAGAAGCTTACATAATGAACAACAACAAAATAATGACACGTCCACATAATTACATGTTTTATTTTATCGAAACAGTAAAAAAAAGAATCATGTTGATTCACGATCTTACACTTTTAAGTAGTTATATTCCATTCAGGGCTGTGTCAAAAAGAAAATTTTCGCACAAAGCGTAAATCTAATCAATGTCGGCCCGAAATAATTTTATTAAAAATAAGCGCCACATTAGCGCCATTTTCTACCAAAAATCTGAAAGAATTAATTTGACCGCTGCAAAACGTATTGGTGTTTTTTTTTTAAAAATGGAACGTTAACAGACATTAGGTGGAAAGAATGTTGAGAACTATTTCATTCAAGGCGTAACACGAAGGCATAACACGTACTTCATGTAATCTATTTTGCAGAGTTTGATATCTTGCTTATAATAACATTTATTTTCACCAAAACTGTATAAAATCTCGTCACACAAATCACAACGAAAACATCTTTCGTGCCAGATCTTGCCGAGAGCTTGAACCAAGTAACGACTTCGTATCCTCTTTGAGCAACCAGCACATTTATTGGGTATACCCTTCCGTGGTAATGCACAGCTACTTTTACTCTGAAGTAAAAAAGAAGAAGAACGTTTTGGTGAAGCAATCGTTTTTCTAACATTCACCTTAAAGGTAAATCACCACCTTTCTGCTGACAAGCAACTAGATCAAGGGATTGCCTCAGCTTGGGCCACTGTTTCTTCAGGTAAAAAAAAGCTTTTTACAAAAGAGGTCGATTTCACACGTCACATAAGTTAGCAGATCGATCGGACGTGATGAAGCTTACCTCTTTAAAACATTTAAGATGCATTTGCATGGTAAATATATTTGTTCTAGAAAAAAGTCAGCAGGTCAAGAAAACAGAAACGGATAATTAATAGGAGTATGGACAAGTCACGAGTTGCGAGTTGCCCGTTACGAGTTACGAGTTACCTGTTGCTGCAATAAAATGACGAGTTACTTTTTTGCTTTTAAATCACGAGTTGCTATTTACGATCAATCATTTTCGTGCATCAAGACATTAATATTATAAATTATTTTACTTACATTTTCCCAGTATCCACAGTAATGCGACTAATTTTCTGTATTGTCTTGATAATTAGACCTTAAAGGCTGATCTCCACAGAGCAATTTTTGGCGCCAATTTGGTCGCTTGTCGCTGGCTGCGTTCAAATACAATCGTAGGAAGTAAAAGTGCATTCTACTCCCTAACGCCCATCAGCGACTAGAATTTGGTCGTTGTCGAGCAACAACATTGCGCAATATTGCAAGTGCACATGTGCAAGTTTGGTAGCTGATAGCTGGCGATAAAAAATTTCTCTGTGGAGATTCGGCTTAATACGTTTCTAAATATCGTGCCCGTATGATTCATAGTCGCCGCATGAAAATGAAATAAACAACAGCGGAGGAGAGTTTTCGTGATGGACATGACATTTAATGCCTGTTGCTTCCCCATCTGGAAATATGTCTGATCTATTGAGATATATCAAGGTTCATGAACTCGCCTAAAGAATAACAACTCACTTATGAAACAATTTTGCAATATTGATTTTGTGAATGAACGGTATTATGCGAAATTTGTTGCCATAATAAATGATGCCAAATCGCGATGCTTTCTTAACTTAAAGTATACGAGATTCAGAAGGTGGTCAAAAAGAGAATACTTCTTGTTACTGGAACGTCGTTTGAACATAATTTTCCAACTCGCACTTTAAATATGCAACTCTCACTTTAAAACCAACTCGTGAAATTTGTAAACCAACTCGTGGATTTGTGATATAAAATTAATGTACCAACTTGTAAATAGCAACTCGTAACTCGTGATTTTATTGTAGCAACGGGCAACTTGCAACTCGTGGATTACTAAACCGCATTAGTAGAAGTGTGAAAAACCAAAACTAAGGGGAACTCGTTTGTGAGAAAACGTTTTCATTTTTCATTCGTACATCTAACATTGTTTGTCTTGTTGGCGTAAGATCTTTGCGAAAAGCTCTACATTTAAAACTAATGACTCAACAATTCTTTCAGAATTACCGTATGTAAAGAAGTCCTCAAAAATACCTTACTAACATTGCTTTAAAAAAGTATTTTGATAACAACATAAAAACTCTAAGAATATTCCAATCTATTCTATCATCTATCAGTAATTCCTGCCATTATCATCTACAAAAAGGTTGCAGCTTTGTTTTATCAAAGAAATCTAATAAAATAATTTCAAAAGAAATAAACTTGAATGAACTTTGCTTACATACACGCTTGCTTATAAAAGCAAAGTTCAATCAAGTTTATTTATGATTGCATGATTAATTTCATTGTAAACAATATTTGAAATTTGACAATTCATGTATTTGATGGCAGAGACGTAACGAGAGCTCAGTCAAAATTTGTGGAGGAGAATTTAGTCATTTAAAGTAGAAAAGAAAAACGTGCAAGTAACCTAATCGACACTTAAGACTGAAAAGAAATATCATAACGTTGGACTCCTCCACTTTTTTTTGACTGACCTTGAATACGCTTATGGATGGTCGCGCTGCTGAGATAAAATCAATTTAGGACTAAGGCGCTACAAACAACTCAAAAAATGGTTTGTCATTGAAAGAATCCATAACAAACCAACGATCAAATGCAACCTATAAAATATATCCACATTAAAAAGTGATGTGTGTACATTTCAAGTTACCCTTAAACAAATTGTAGTAATTACAACGAGAAAGCCATTTCCACGTTTCGAATTATCAAATAAAATCAATTTCCATTATGCATGACATTTTAAATGGCAGAATTAATTGATAGCGTTGTTATCTTTCAAAGATCAATTCGTTTATGTGTCCCTTAACGATCTTAAAAACAAGATTTGCAAGTAAAAAAAACTGAGGAAACATATGATATAGATTATAAGGTTTTTAGAAGTCTAAGGTTTAAATATTCCCAGAAGTAACAGGTCCAGCATGATTTCAATACGTTGCATATGATGTTTTAGGAGAAAATATATATATATAATACTATGCTTTGAAAAACCTTCGAGTTCGACCTCCCCTCCTGAAATGCAATTTACTGTTTGAATCATCTGTTTTGAAAGTTACTTTTCCACCGTTCTCTTCAAAATAAATAATACCCTTTTTCTTCTTGATTGTGCATCAGAATAAGTCGAACATAAATTTTATATCTTTGAAGGTTTCATAACAACGATGAAAATATATGTCAATGAGGAATGGGATGTCAGTTTCGTGAAATTGACATTAGTCAGTGTCATAAAAAAAACAAAAATGAAATTTTAAGTAAAAAATGTTCTTACAAAAACTTAAAAATGAATACTTAAGACATTTTGTTTACTTAATGAAAACCTTTGTATTGTCTACAGTTTTTAGAGCGAGTATTTTTTTTAAAATATCGAAATCGATTGTATCCACCACACACATGGCCAACTTAAATAAAAAATGTCAATTATTTTTAAAATACATTTATGTATAAGCTAAGATTTCAGCTGTCTTGAGCTGGTATATAGCTTAAACCTAGTACCAATTCAGAAGTTTTGTTAGTTTTTAATTCAAAACAACTTACCATCTAGCAGAATTAAAAAGGCAAACCCACCAAAGAAATCCATATCTTACTATCCATACTAATGTAACCCTTTGATGGACCGGTGAAATAGATTGAGAACGGTAAATGGTTCGGACATTAAATAAAGAACACATGTTTATTTATTTTTAATATAACAATAATGCTGCGATGTTTCTCAGTTTTTCGTAGCTATCTCAAGTATTAATAATTCCCTCTACAATATTGATCTTTTGCTTATATTTAGAAACATATTTGTTGCTTCTCGCTTAACATTGAAAAACATTTAGCTACGTTGTCATCGTTTTTTATATGGCCTGTTGGTAATAAAGATGGTAGCAATGCTGCTGTAAATAATAATAAGAGAAAACAAACACTTCTTACCAACGGTCATTCTTTACAATACAATCAAACCATATACAATTTTGATACAACAAAATCTCTATAAAGTTATTTGGTATTAAGAAGGTGTTTTAAAATCGAATGTATAGCTGCAAATAAACAAGAAAGACAACATTTTTCTTCGTTAAAAAAACAAATGGCAGACTATGAACGTCTTTCCATTGAATTAATTTTTAAAATTCCTTCTTCAAAAAAAAGGTTAGCAAAATTCCTAAATAGACAATGGTTTCTAAATTCCAAACACCACTGAATATATGAAACTAGTTTAACGTCGGTTGTTTTGTTGTTGAGTTTCGAAGAGCCTCCTCATTCTCATGATTTTATTCCCATATTTACCTATCCCCACTGATAATGATTTAAAAATTTGTGAATATTGATTCCAACTCCAAGCCTCGGTATTCAAAAGTTTCTGAATTTTTTACAGGTTTGTTTATCGAAGCTATTCCGCCATCTTTGCATAAAAATGACGAGTAATTGAACAGCTAACCGCCACCCGCCAAACATGAGAAAGAAAATGTCTATAAATGCCATAGAAAATGTCAAGGATAACCAATTGCAGAAATGAATCATCCTTCTCTGTAAATGGTAGTCATTTAATTTTTATCAATCGTCAAAAAAAGTTTAATTTTAAAACGTTGAAAATTCAAATCATTAAGCGAATGAATTTATAACACAATTCGCATTGAAAAAAGTTTAAGTTGTTATTTTAAAGACCAACACAAGCAACACGGTCAGCATATTTTTATTTGTTATCAACATCCAAACCATATTAAAGAAATCGATCGAAAGATAAATAAGGCTGTCACGTTTCCTAAAACTTCGTTTTCTCGTTACCAATATTTTTTCATGCGAGACTAGTGTGTGAAAGTGGGAAAACAATGCAACAATTTATAAGGGGAAAAAAATGGAAGTTACATTGCCTCATTTCTGACAAGTTTTAAGGGTATGTAGATAGCCTTGTTGAGTGCGAAATTAGGGTAGGTGAGTAAGGAGTTTAAAAGCATCCTTCGAATATGATGTTTTTAAAAACTTTCAATTACAAGCTATATAATACCTTTCGTACCTGTTCAGGAATTCTTTTACTTTTTTTTTTCTTCTACATCCTTGGACAATGTCAACTTTGCCAGTAGGCTCTTGATAATTGCTTTGGTCACCTTGTGTATGTGTTTGTGTATATTTTGTATTTGGTTTTTATTTATATTTGTTGTTATTATTGTTCTGGTTGTTGTTTTTTGTTATTTTGAAGTGTATGGATTTCAATTTTTCAGAACCTTTTACAGAACTACTTTATAAATTTGCTCGTACAATTTCTCAAATATCCTGGTCATCATAGAAATATTCTAAAAGTGGGAAGTTCAAAAAAAACCTGTTATGTAAAACCAACTTTGTTTCCCTAGATTGATATTTGTCAAGAAACGACGTATTTCCTGAAATGTGAAGTAAATGGAAACATTTTGATGACTTATACATCTTCAACCTAACCCCAAACATTGTTATTTGCACCTTAAATAATTATACCCCAAGGTCGAATATGTCAAAACATCAAAACTTGTTACTGCTAGAATAAGTACTAAAATACATATTACATAGACACTTGCTAGCACCATAGTCATTTGAAAATTCCCTGGACACTCACAGTTTATCTCGCACTCCAGAGTGGTAGCTAGAGCTCAATCAAAATATGTGGCGGAGAGTATAGTCATTTAAAGCAGAAAAGGAAAACGTGCAAGTAACCTAATCGACACTTAAGACTGAAAAGAAAGATCATAACGTTGGACTCCACTTTTTTGACTGAACCTGAATACGCCTATGCACTCACTTAGATCACATGAATTATTACAACCAATGAAAAATAATTATGTACTATCATGTGACCAAAATGAGTGCAAAATTAAAATGTCCAAACAAAGTTATGTTGTGTTGTTGTGTTTCCAAATCAGCTGAAAGAGATTTTTTATTTTCCAATACAAAATGGATGAGCGTCGATCATTTAACGTTGAATAACTACAGAGGAGGATACAATGCTTAATAATAAATATTAAATAAAACGATAATTATTATTATAGTTACTATTTATAAAAGTTACCTAGAAGCCTGTAACGTACTTCCACGTCTCTCCCTTTTGTCAGTACAACTATTTCGGATCAATGATCGGCTTCACAGTAACAACGAATGACATCTTTGCCATCTTTTCGATTGAAAACAAAAATGTCTGCATGCAAATAACCATTCCTCGAAACACTTTACTGACATTCTAACTTTCAAATCCTTCAACAGACAATTTCTCCTCATCTAAGTTTATGGTGCAAACCTAACAAATCTGATCTGGGTTAGTGAGGTTAGAGTCGCGTTATCCCTCGTTCTTTCAAATGTTTTTGTAAAACTTTACATCGCGTATTTATAGTGAAGTGAGTAAAACACTCTCCTTTACGCCAATTACACTCGACAAAACTGGGTCTGTTCTAACGATCAAATGTCTTATGTAAGTTTCCGGCCAACGCAAGAACTTTACAATAGGTAATTTACCGCACCCATCCTGTGACTAAACGTATAATGACTGATATACAAGCTTAGAACATCCAATGCAACTTAAAAACAACTTAACTGATATTTAATAAAATGTACCGCAATCTTGACTTAGACTATTGGAATATTTGTTTTACATAATTCTGGATCTTTGAATTTGATATTTCTTTAGCCAAAAGAAAAGTTCGGTAACAAAACTTCAGAAGAAAATGAAGAACAAATGAAAATGAAGAAAAATGAAGAAAAAAAAACTTGAAGGGGGGTGGGGTGGTGATAGGAGGTTGTTTTTTTTGTTTTCTATTGTTTTGGTAATTAAAGATGATAAAGACATAAACAAGAATTTGCCAAATGTTTCCAAAAACACTAAAATAGTTTACCTTACTCATCTTTTACATAAAGAACCTCTTTCTCTGATCGTGAATTAGATGTAATGATTATCAGGCTGTGTGCAGAAAGCACAAAAATAATCTCTAATTAGTGTATAATTTATTCAGATTTGTTATACCGTGGTTAATAGACAATAAATCCCAGTTAATTAATACCTCGATTCATTTTGCAGACCAGATTATGACGTATTATGTTAATTGCATGAAAATGTTTGGGAGGAAGCAATGTAAAGACTTCAACAGATTTCCAAGTATGCAAGGAGAAAATGAAGAAAGCAAGGATTTTCCCGTCGTTAATAAGAAACATTGCTCATATTATTCCCTGAAATCCTTTCTTGGACATTGTTTTGAATTAAAAAAAATTGCGTTTTGGAGAGACAGTATTTCCTATTTTTAGCATAATTACCACCGCCCAACCACATTGCAAAAATAAAATTAATAAACGCCCGGGCGAAAACACGGTAAGTGTTAGGCAAAAAAATTGACGTTTTACTGAAATCAATGGAATGAAATGGAAGGGAGTGGAAAGGCATTTAATTGTATTGAAGATAGGCATTCGTAAATGACAGGCTTGGTCTTGATTTCACACGTTCAGTAATCAGTTTACACGTAACCATTTCTAAATGCAACGTAACTGTTTTTGATGGAAAACAAAACAATTGTCATTATGTTTAAGGTAAGCGTCACCAATTACTTGCATAAAAAACGACATAATCAATACAAATAGGCTTTTAATCAAAATGGAATTAAAACTTGAAGAACGCCATGCGTCATAAGCGAGAAAATCACCAGGATTACAAGTAGACAGGTCTTCGCTCTAATTATAAGATTTGCTTATTTTGTTGATTGATTGTATCCTAGCAACATGTAACGGTTAGTATTGTTTCAATCAATTGTGGTTTCATTTTATTTCGGGAATGTTTGAGACACCGTTTACATTAAAAAGGAACTTACGTGTAAGAAAGCCATTTTTACGACTTATTTCGTCACGAAGCGTTTTTTGGTAACAGCAAGAGACGGAGTTTGGTACTACTAACGTCAGAATAAGAAAGGTTTTCCCACAAATTACTGAATATAAAATAATAACATTCGTGATTCTACATTATGAAGACTGTAAATCCGAAACACTCCCGTTTGACGTGAAGCTTTTCAAGGACGTCACATGCGTTCCAGTATTTTAGTTAAACTAAACTTATGCCAAACAACTAAGTTTATCGTGTCATACAAACTCTTATCAAATAAGAACTTTCCTTCGAGAGGGGGTGGGGGTACTTCTTACAGTATCACTGACATTAGAATGACCTGGACCGTTTAGGTCAGGTTTAATCAAGTCAGTTATTTTTCTACAATTTTTTTGAAGATGCTTTCGTCAACCATTATATTCTCAGATACTTTCAACCAACGCGCTTTACATTTCTTTCAAATTTACTTTAATTTACATTATTCTTAATTAAGTTGTGTTATGCCAAATTCCTTAATAATATCCATTCAAAAGAAAGAAAGAAAGAAAGAAAGAAAGAAAGAAAGAAAGAAACGGAACCCAACGGAACTTGAATGGATATTACTCCTTCTTTAAAAAATAATGAATTACTCAAGAAAGTATTTGGACACTTATAAGTGATGCAATAGCAGTTTATATTTTGACGTTTCAAGAAAAACCGGGGTAAAACGTGGGAACATTATTGAGAGTCACGAAATTTCAGGTCAGTTTCAGATAATGATCGCTTGGATTTTTTTTTTTTTTTTTTTTTTTTGATTTTTTCATCGTAACAAATATTATAATCTTCAGAGAGATTCTTTGTTTATTCTCCTGATCTCTCTGTTTTTCTGTTGCTACCATACTGGATTAAGTTTTTTTGTTTTTGTTTTTGTTTTAAACGAAACAGACATAACTTTAATCTGCATTATTAAAGCATTACAATTGATGCTCATTAGAAGATTAATTAGGTTCTAAACATATTTTCGATTGGCTTGAAATCTAAAGTCATTAAGTCCTCGTTAAGTATGTTTACGTCAATTTTATCGAAAGCACTTTTCCATCACGTCATAAGTCTTACCTGATCACCTCACTAAACATTGATAACTGTCTGCACACGCATATCTGATGCAAAAATAGTTTTTTAAAAATAATAACGGGCTACACACCTACATTTTTTGAATAATTGCATATTGGTTTGCTGCTTGCAAATATTAAGGACGCTCTGTATTTTTTAATAAGAAGAATATCTAGGACTGGAAATATTGCAGCTGGTGAGAACTTTGCGACAGCACAAAAAATGTAAGCCTTTCTGCACATATTAAAATTATTGCCTTTTTTACAGCTTTCACAAATTGTAAATCCCAGAATTTGGTTGCATTTATTTTCATTTTTCTTTCTGCAACTGTCTCTCATAAGCTGTGATTGACTTTGATACCTGGATGCAATGACATGTTGATTTGGTTTTTTGGAATAAAAATATTTTTTTTGCAGCACTTGGAAATTATTTAAAGACAATGTGTTGTTATAAATATAGCAAAATCTGACACCATGATGATCTCAGCACATGAGAATAAACAATAACAAGGGGGAGAGACAAGAAAAGGAATTGTTGTATAGTTTGATCTTCATTAAAGTAGCACATGAATTATCGATGGTCATTAATATAAGCTACTAATTTTGTTTCTTTTAATGATGACTTTCATAGAAGTAACTGAAAGGTCTGCATCGGTAATGATGATGTCAGCATGAGGTGGTACCTCCGGCGGTATTTATAAAAACACGTTGTCTTTAACAGTAAAGATTTTTTACCAACCAATAACCAAACTTTAAGCGTTAAAATGTATTCATAAGCATCTTGTGCTTTTTGTCGAATATAATCACACTGAGATCTGACTTGGTGTGTCATTTACAGTGTCTTTTACAGAGGAGTTGCGTGTGATAATTCTGTGCAATTATAACAGTTAGCTCCGTCAAGCGGAGAATGAAAAGATTATCAGGCCATAAATGCATCACCCTTGTGTTAATAGATTTCGCTCTTTCCCGATTTCCCGATTACGGGCCCTGATGACTATTGTTGAACTGTTCAGGTTTAGACAATAAGATAAGATTTTGTATTGGTGGACTTCAAAGGATGTCATCAAAAATTAACACATCAAGATCGTAACTAGTAACAAAACGCTGACAAAGTTATAACAAAACAATTAATTGTATGTTTATCTTTTGATCTTTCTTGTCATGTTTGCGCTTTTCTCACGCCAATGCCACGTTTCCTTGCAGCAATTTATGGACTAAAATAATAAACCTCCTGCAATCATCATGAATTATTTGCTAAATTACAATTATATCAAGATCAAAACGTGCAACGTGGCATATATCCAATTATAATGACAATTCCTAATGGTAACAGTAATATTGTCAATTGTTTAGTCTAATATAGAAAATAAGATCAGGATTCAGATATTAAATAATTTTTTTATTCCCTTACATTTCCCTATATTTCCGAACACCATCTCGTCCAATTAATAAAAATTTAAAAAGTTGCATGTATTTTTAAAGCATCATTTTGTGGTGTAACCACGAGGGCATCATCACATCAAACTGGAAGGGCTTTTTTGAACAACTATCTACAGAGGCTACAGATGTTAAAAAGACAAAAAACCTGAAAATAACGAAATAGTAACGAATAAAATTAACGTAAAATACAGGGGTTTTTTTACATAAATATGACCACGGTGGAGTGAGAACAGCATTATACTCATCAATATAAAAAAAACATGCATTAACAATTTGATAGTAAGTAAGTAAGAAACTCGGAATTTTGAGTCATTGATTCCATCCCTAAAGGTTGTTGGTTGTTGTTTTTTTTTGCAACTGGGAATCGCATAAAATAAAGAAAAAAATGAAGAGAAGTATCGTATCAGCATCATTCGAACTGCAAAAATTGGTATAAAGTTAAAAGCCACACTGAAGCTGAACTAAAAATTACATTATTCTTACATAAAACTTTAAGGTGCTCAATAGTGTTAGCCAATATAACAGCATATATCTAACCTTAAATAATCCTTACTAGTTCATGCCAAGCACATTACCTATCATTTTACAGTAAACGCAATTTTGTTAAGAAGACATTCATTTGTTAGAAACCCAGATCTTGGGGATCTAAACATTTAAGAAACTTTTCAAATTTTTTTTAAGATTTAAGATCAAGATTATGCACCGGAAAGGCCAATAGAACACGAAAACGTTTGATGATTGGTATAAATATTATTCGAATGTTAAAGTCATACCAAACTGCCCATGGTCTATTTTATTTTAGTGGGTGCCACAAAATTCAAAATTTAAGCGAGAGAATATACAAACAGAAAGTACAAACTTGTTTTCACCATAAATTTAGTATTTAAATGTAAATTTTCTTCTTAAAATACACAATGATGTTTATACTATACAATAATGGCTGTTATGACTAACCATTTAGCAGAAAAATATGATTTTTAAGAGATAGTTCTGGTAAATGTTTTACCGGAGTGTCTGTCTGTAAAAATTGCTCAAACGAAGATAGATAGAACCAAGAAAAGTTCTGTAGAATTGCATGGAACAAAACTAGAAATGTTAAAGAATACATTTTTATTATAATCCTTGCACTAAACTGTGTCTGCGCATCGAATATTGTCAACAAAAAAATGGATTCGTGATTTTTCTTTTTATTTCTCTCCGTTTTGTTTTGATTTAAAAACGATGAGCAATTGTTGAAATAATACAGAGCAGCTCTTTTCCACGGTCAGCAAATTGCGCGATAAATAATACTATTAGAAGTTCAAAATAAAAAAAAAGATTATTTCTGGTCCGCATAATTCATGAACGTGAACCATGCTGTGACTTGCCCTGAGTGTTCGCACTAAAAATGCGTGATACCCTAAATAGTTCGGTATGCCCTTTAACGCATAAGGGTAAAATTTAAATTCATAACTCTCACAAAATGTCCTGAATCATGTTTTTAGCATTTCTCAACTTATTCATTCTTAACCCCTTTAAGACATGAATCACGTGATAATAATGGTGCCGCACCAAAATTCGATTTGAGGCGAGGAGAAATGAACACAGATATAAGAGAACTAGCGTAGAGTGTAAAAACATTTAACAGTTTTTCTCCATAAATTGTTTTTACACGCAATACTGCCATGATAAGTCTGTGTATATACAAAAATTGTTGTGTTTCTCCATGTTGGAATCATATCATATTTAACACAAAATTGTTGTATAAATATTATGGATCAATCATTCAAAGAATGCTATTATCCCTATTTTTCAGTGCTATTTGGCCTATTTACAGATTTCTAAAGTTGTACAGTTAAACCAAAAGCTAAAATTCTAATGTTCAGAGATTTAGAAAAGAGACAATACAACGTATGCTCCTACCTAACCAATGTATACTCCTACCTAACCACGATTAAACTTCTGAAATATAAGAAAATACCTTCAAATTTCCCTATTAACTAAAGCTAACAAAAACATTACCTTCTCAGACGTTTTTATCTTTCAATTCTTTATTCTGCTATGAATTTTGGAAATGTCAAAACCCAAAACTCCACTTGTGCATCATGATACAAAAACCATGTAAATATGTATGTAATCGTGATTTTCACTCTTTTCTTGCATTACAATCATCTATACTATTCAATTTTATAATCTAAAAAAAGGTATCATTCAAACACAATCAAAACAATAATAATGATCTTGCTACTATTATTAGGCAAACCCTAATAATATCAATCCACATACTACAATAAAATAAACTAGCTACACATTTCGGCATAGTAGTTTAAACTAACTGATACGAAAAAGCTACGTTCAACCACACTAAAAAAATAGACATCAGTAGAAAATGATGAACTGATAACACGAACACATAACAGGTCTACATTGACTATCTCGGATAGAATAGTTGCTGATACCGATCAATGTTGTTATTCTTTATTACTAAACTTAAAGCGTTGAATAACAAAATAAAAACAAAAACAAAAAATTTTACACAGCGTCTTCATTTCTCGTTTAAAGAAATGAACGTTGAGGAAATTTGATGAAGTTTCGAACGCAAAAAACATTGCATTGCGTTCTCCTCCGGGCGACTTTATGATGTCTTTCTTAAGGCACAACACTCCACGAAGTAATAAACACCCATAGGATGGAGCTAGAGATTCCCCTAATGGGAGATTCCCCTATACTAATACGGAAAAAAACAACTAAAGATTAAAGAAATTAAATTAAAGAAATATAAATAAAATAAAAATAAAAATAAAAATAACTTGTAAAATCTTAAGAAGATATGCGTACGTTAAAAAAAACCCAAAAAACCAACATCCATTGACGAACTTCCCGAGAAATTTTACCAAACGTTCTTTCTTTAAATGTTAGGTAAGAAAAAAGCAAGATTGCGTATTAGTATAAGAAGATAAAAATAGCTATATAAACAGCAGAATTCTTATTTTTTTATAACAAATTAGCTTTATTGAAAAAATAATACAAATTGTTACTCATTTTAACATAGAAATCAACAATCCAACCGCCACATGTTGTACATGTTGTACAAAAATTTCAAAGATTTTCAAACGTCTTGAAAAATAGTTATCTTTCGTTTTCTTGCACTCTAAAAACACCATCCTTCGTTTTTTGTATAACTTCTGTACTTTCATTTCGTCTTGCTTGCTGAAAACAAAATTAAATAAGGCCTTGGAGCTACGAAAACATCGAAATTCATCTGCAGGACGAGCAGATGAACAAGCCACTTCTCCTCCTTCACCGTCATTGAGCAAGGGTAAAATTTGCAGACCAGGTCAAGAATTAGCAGACACGACATTTGGCCAGCTATAACTTGATTAATCATAGTTAATATTATTTGTTTTGCTTTATATTGCTTTCTTTAATAAAGTAACCTTTACCAACTTACTTGTTCTTTTCGCTAGCTCGCAAGCATGTTCAATTTGGTTCCTCCAGTTGGTCTGCAGATTCAATGAGTATTTTGAAACTACGGCCGCCGGGGAAAAAGTAAACAAAAACACAGAAATCGCGTGATTTATGTCGTAGCCCCTTTAAGAAACCTCGTCAGAAACTTGGACAAGGGCCTTTTGCTTGGTTAATTATAAATACATATACGTGTACAGAATTTGAACAACTACACCAATGTTTTAGGTTTTTAGACATTTTAGACTATCTTCACATGATTCTTGTCTCAACACTAATAATTTTTGATATCTCAAAAAACCATGGGGAATTGCGTTAAAATT
Source organism: Turritopsis rubra (assembly GCA_039566895.2). Taxonomy (NCBI): domain Eukaryota; kingdom Metazoa; phylum Cnidaria; class Hydrozoa; order Anthoathecata; family Oceaniidae; genus Turritopsis; species Turritopsis rubra. The sequence continues at coordinate 10,269,759 of CM077626.1, read as the reverse complement.
ATTGTAATTAGCGTTAGACAGGGCGAAAGCCACATTTCAGGCAGCAAGGACTTTTAATACAACTTCTAAAAAATCCTTTATATAGTACTAATGGAGGGGAAGGCAATATATGTAAAGTTACCCGAAGAGTCACCATGGTTGTCCCTGAGGTGAGGTAAATTTTGTGATTTTCAAAGACTCTAGATAGTCGGGAAAGGCATTGTATTAGGTGGTGCTTTTATTTGTGTTCATAAGGATGACCCATATTTGAAAACAAGTCTAGGTGGGGGTTGAAGCAGGGGCAACCTCTTTGCAGTTTCGACAGTGGAATGAATGTGTTACAGACACAAACAGATCCTTTTCCAAAAATATTCATAAAGTCAAATTTATTTTTACAAAAATTTTAAAGCAGATTTATCAATATTCTAAAACTCACCCCAAAAATACAATTTTGCTTCCTTGTTTTTTCTATATATTCTAGTTGAATTGTTTTTTCTTCAACGTATATCATAAAGCCTTAAATCAAAAAGAGAAAGCAATTCACCAATAGAGTGTTCAAGAAAAGAGCACATCTCTGAACAGGAACACGATGAAAAGTATTTTGAAAAAAGTTGAAAGGTAAAATAAAAGATCAAAACTATACAACCTATTTCGAACAGCATGAGAGATTGAAGGCTTGCAATATATGCGATATATTTTGTGGTTTTATAAAGAATTTATTAAAATACTAAAAATCTTACTAGATTAAGAAGTTATTGTCTTCTAACTTAGGTGACGTTTTGCTTTTTAAGTATCTGAAGTCGTGAAGCCAATGCAAAACATATGTGAAGTTGTAAAGATTTAAGAACAAATGAGTTACAACCAAACCACTAAGATTCAAAATATTGTTGTCTTCATCAATCAGATAGTGCAGTGGCAGATCTAGAGTTAGTCAAAAAAGGTGGAGGAGTACAGCGTCATGAAATTTCTGTTAAAACTTAAATGCTGGTAAGGTCATTTGCACGTTTTTCTTTTATAGTCTTAATGACCTTACTCTCCTTCTTAAATTTCGACTAGGTTTTAGATTCGCCTCCGTAGTGCTTAGTAAAATTATTGCCGATTACTTTTAGAGGGTAGCAACTATCTAGTCCAGAATGTTTCTAGTCAAACTTTCTCTTGGCTAAATGGGTGCCTCATTCCAAGCACGTAATGAAAACAACGAAGTCAGTGACAAACGAATTTATCATACTTTCGGCTGATACACATGTTGCTTTCTTTCTTTGAATTTGTTGTCCAAATATATACATCATTTAGTTTTTCCATTTGGAAATTCTGAAACGCATCAACAACAAGAAATATATTTCAAGTACACATTACGTACAACATCAAGAATACATTTGATGCAAAATGTTTTTTCTTTCTCTCGATATTTTTACTAAATTTCACAGAAAGATTGCAAGAATAGTTCTTTAGCCAATTACGTTAACTATTAAAGTTCTGTCTTGGTATCTAACTGACCAATTGACAAATCATAAAATATTTTAACTTTCAATTTAACATTAAGGGGGGAAAAGAATGTAGCTATGGGTTATGAACTTTTATGTCTCTCTTTCACCGTTGTCATGTGCACGGATTTTCAGTTTTTTAGGTTGATAGAGTTCTGTTTTTATTTTGTTTTTTGATTTTATGTTGAAGAAACAGCAATTCAACTGAAATTCAGAGGGAAAATTTTGCGTTAAGATTTTGGTGTTGAGATCCATCTTTTCTTTCGTCTAAACAATGACTTTTTTCTTTTTGAACTTGTGCTTGTTTACTTGTGCCTTGTTCAACCATACAAAGATATCTTAGAAACGATTCCGACAGATTTGTTGTTTAAAGTTACGATTCTGATCAAATTCTAAATGTTATCAATTTAAACCACGGCTTATGATCGTACGAGCAAACTGTATTTTGGAAATATGTACTTCAAAAATCTTCGCATTTATTTGTTTAAAACATAAGAATTCATATATCTCCCCTAAGTCAAGTTTCAATTTTTAAGTGATAATTTTCAACAGAAATTCAGCCAGGTAGGGATGAAGGGCCTGCTTACAAATTTCAAAAACAAACAAATTTACAAGTTATTTTTTCATCTACTAATGTTTACTTAAAATGGCCTCGTCAGTAACTATTATCGATAAGGGTCCTCACTATCAACTCCAAGAGCATTGAAACACACACTTTAGCTAAGGAAGCATCAGGCCTGCAAAAACATCAATCCAACTCTCAAACTGAGTACAAAGCTAACTTCATACAATGATACTTTTCTACTAAATCACCAGTCGATTCAAATGTTTATGCTCAGATATTTTTTTAAGAAGGTAGTCAAATAAAAGTTAAAAGGAAACAGTTCTTTTTTAGGATTATATCAATATATTTATATATTTTTTTGTTAAACAAAAAAGGGACAAACATTTGTTATTTAATATACTCTTTCATAATATATATTTTGTAGAAAAATTGCAAGCATGCTGCCTTTCCAATAACTTTACCACGTTAATATCTATCTTAGTACCAGACTGAACCATTGAATATTTCAACCCATTCATCCCTCGTGCATCTGAAAAAAAGATCGTATGGTTTTGAACTTTTGTTATGCCCTTACCTTTTTTTAAACATTCTTTCCCATGGCCATGTTCACGGATGTTCTCTTTTTTGAACACTCTATTGGTGAATTACTTTCTCTTCTCGATTTAAGTATTTATGATATACAACAATTCAAGTAGAATACATAGCGAAAACGAGGAAGCAAAATTGTATTTTTGGGGTGAATTTTAGAGTATTGACAAATCTGCTTTAGAATTTTTACAAAAATAAATTCCGTTTTGTGGATATTTTTTTGGAGAAGAAAAAGGAAAGTTTGTCAATATCTATTCTTGATTGATTAATTAAAAGGAAAAACGACGAGAATTTTGGTTGGTATTTGTTATAATCCATGTTTAAAAAACAATGCCGCCATTATGGTTTCGTACCAAGCATGTTATTCGAAGAACTATTTTTAACCCTAACTGCAATGTTTTTACAGCAACCACAGAATAATTATTTGTCAGTTAATTGATTCTATTTAATTCTTGAATGAAACTTTACCGTATGGACGTCAAGGACTTAAACGACTCATACAAAATCTTTTCATGTTTGCTTCGAATCTGAAAAGAAACAAGACATTTTCTTGTCAAAACGAACAAAAAAATTGATATAAACACAAGTATCATTGCTTGAACCCTATCTTTTGTCATGTGGTTTACACAAATCTTTTTGCACTTTTAAACGCTCTTTACATCGCCTGAGGTCAAGTATTATTGTTTGTCAAAGGCTGCAAAGAATGAAAATGCACTAACAAAAACCTGTAACTTCTTGCAAGAAAGCCTTAAGGGCTTGATGACGTGATAATGTTTTGATCCACACTTTTATAAGAACCTTGCTTATTAAAACGTTGAGGCTGAGATTTGGCCAAAAATTAAGAACATCTTAAGAATATGCTCAGCCTGAGTTTACTTAAGACAATGTGTTGTTATAAATACCGTTAGAGGTACCACCTCATGCTGACATCATCAATACCGATGCAGACCTTACTTCTATCAGTTACTTCTATGAAAGTCATCATTAAAAGCAACAATAATAGTAGCTTATAGTTATGACCAAGGATAATTCGCGTGCTACTTTTATGAAGATCAAACAATACAACAATTCCTTTTCTTGTCTATTGTTCGTGTGCTGAGATCATCATGATGCTTTTGCTATATTTATAACAACACATTGTCTTTAAAGAAGAAAATAAAGAGAGTTATTAGAATTACTAAGAAACATTTCTTTCCAAATAACAACAGTGAGATTTCTTTCGTGGTTGACACAAAATTGTTTTTTTCCTACCATAGAAATACAAGAAATCTACATAAGCAAACAAGCAAACAAAAAGTTCTTCGCACATTCCTAATAAGTTTTTTACACTTTTCTTGGAAGAACACAAATAAAAACAATTGACTTTGAAAAAGTTTGAAAAATTAAGCATACCAGTCCCCAGAAATTTAGACGTTCTTATTTATAAAAAACAACAAATCTGTATACCGAAATTAGTTTGAAATCAAAATGGGCTGATAAATACAAATATTAGCTGACTTAGTTTGTAAATTCAATTCACCTGTCTAACCATCCTTTGAGTGACGAACTGGATGATGTAATTATTCATTTTCCTAAACTTTTATTTCAATTTGCTAAGGCTTAGTAAATCCGAATGTAACAGATGATACCCTCATAATTATGCAGCAAACGTGATAGAATTTTTCCCCTAGGCTTAAATTTTTGATTTTAAATCATCTAAAAACGTTATTTGAGGCCTAAATTTATGCTGGAAATTAATCGTTTTGTAAGTTTTCCTTACAATCAAACTCAATACTGAATGAAAGTTCAGTAAATCAGTGAGTGAAATTTATTTAAGTAAGTAACATAATAAAGAAGAAGAAACCAGTGGGCAAAATCTTTAAAAAGTCTATGCGGAGGAGTGTTTTCTATAGGAATGGTAAACAATTCCCCTGCTGCTTCAATAAAAAAACACTCCTCCACAGAGACTTTTTGAAGATTTTGTCCACTTGTCCACTGGGAAGTATCGAGGTGAGAATGTGTGATATCTAATTTTGATATCCCTTCCAAAAACCCCTGAAAGTTTTACTTACTTCATGCCAGAAGATACCCCACTCCACTTATGAATAATGGCTAATCGAGTCCATACAGTATCTAATACATACTATTCAACCAGTAACCATATGTTTTTAGATTTAACCAGACCCTTGAAATATAACTAAAAGCCCATAGACTTTAACAATTTCCACATCAGTCCTAGAGGAACCTGACTGAGTTCAAATAAATTTAGGATCAGAAGCTAAAAAGAGTAAGTGGAAAAATGAATAACTTTTTTCAGTAACCATAATGCTTTGCACAGGATATAATGTTTTAGAAACCATCACAGGTTTGTTTGTATCACAAATACCACACAAACTATCAACTATTAACAACTGAAAATTTCAATAGTAAAAATTTGGCTAATGACCCATAATCCTAATTACAACAAAACTTTTAGAAAGAAAGTTTTTCGTCAAATCACGACGTTTGGTGGGAAGATTTCGGCAAGTCTTCTAGGGCAAATGTTTCCAATGGTTTTTACAGACATAGCTTAACACCCACATTAAATAAAATGGATATATTACAGCCCAAAGAAACTTTACGCGTTCAAATGTATACGCTTAAACAATACAGAAAGGCAGATTAATATGTATTTTCTTTGAATTTTAATTTACAAAATGATATTGAGAGATAAAAAAAAAACATATTTTGCCATGTCTGCCATTTTCTTTCACGGCAAACATTATAACAATGAGGTGCCAGATTGACCTAATTAGCATAATTGACAGTTCCGTGTTTCATGCTAGGTTTGGACAGAGGAAAAACGTTAAAATTAAGTAAATTAAAACCTTTTACCGATACAATTTACCCAATATTTATTTCTTCATGCGACGAGTGGCTTAAGATTACAGATGAAGAGTCAGAAGCAACGGCTATTGCGAGAAAAGCTGGGAAATTTCCTGAAAATTTAAATGAAAATGATTGTCCGTTTTTATATCATCAGAAATGTTACAAATATTTCACAGATGTTACTAAGATTGAAAGAGCCAGAAAGAGGAAAGAAAAGAGGAAGAGCGAGGCTGCTTAAGTGTCAGAAGCCAAAAGAAAGTCTTTTAGATTGTCAGAGCAGAGCAGCAGAAGCAGAGCAGCAGGTCTTCCTCTTCTGTTGTGCTTGTGTTACCAAAATGTTGCATTGTTTGCAAGAAATTAGATCCTTATTATACAGATTACCGTGATAAAAAACAAAAAAAACGAGAACTTAGTTTGTGCCAGACTCTTGATGGTGGGCTGCTGCGATAAGCAGCACAATATAGGAACGATGAAAGTATTTGGTTTCATATTAGAAATAAAGATTTTGTTGCCATTGAAGTGAATTATCATAAAATCTGTTATAACGAGTACATAAAGTTTCAAGGCAATATCATCATCATCATCATCATCAACATCAGCATCATCAGCATCATTAGAAACACCATCTACCAGTAATGTAATGTATGAATTATTGTCGTTTGAAACATTTTGTAGAAAAGTTGTAGACAACAAAATTATTATGTTAAGAAAAGTTTACCGTCTCACAAATCTTAGTGGTTATTTTATAAAAACAGCAAAGAAAGTTGAAAATTTGGATGCTGGAAAGTATAAAAGTTGTCGGTTAAAGAATAGGCTTATGAAACGTTACCTAGATCTTGTGTTTCACCAACCATCAGATCAAAGACAAAGTGAGTTGGTGTTTCTTGGAAATGAAGAGGGAGGTGCAGTTATTTTAGATGATGAAAATAGTGACCTTGACTTACAAGACTCACAACAGTCACTGTCATCTCAAAAAACTTACAGCGATGTTGAAAACAATAGGGATTTCAGTTGTCGTTTGTGAGATAACATCCCTTGAAAATGACCATGAAGAGGCTGATACTCGTTTAATAGCGCACTGCTCTCATGTAGCTTCGTCATATCAAAATTTTGTCCAGATCCTGATGTATTTGTCATTGCCTTGAATGCAGTCCCACAGTTAACCACTGATGTATTTTTTGCGACTGAACAAGAAGCACATAATACATGTTAACAAAGTGGCTGGTCATTGGGGAAAATCGTTTGTTGATGTTGTAGTTTCATTCTTTAACAGGTATTTATAAAGGTTTACACATTAGGGGTTCTGGTTTTAATATAAGCCAAAGTACTTACATAAAAAACGCTCTCAATAATATTTATTCTTCTAATTGTTTTGAATGAAACATGTTTTTAGCAAATGTGTGTTTCAATTTATTTCAGGTTGCGACACTACTAGTTCATTTTTCGGAAAAGAAAAAGCAGCGGTGTTGAAGGTTGTGGAAAAGAAAGAAGAGTACAAAGATATCTTGGGGGAGCTCGGTGATAGCCTCTTCATCACACCAGATCTGCATGTTAATATCGAGAAATTTGTTTTTTATCTTTATGATAATGAAGCCATTTCTTCAGTCAATGAGCTAAAGGTACTTGCTTTTCAAGGGTGGTAAGTATGCTGAAAAACAGCTGCCTCGAACATTGGATGCATTAAAGCAACATGTGCTGAGATGCAACTATCAAGCTTATATCTGGAAACATGCCATTTCAGCGCTGTTAAACGTGCCAAGTTTTTCACAACATGGTTGGATGTTGGAAGATAGTAAATTGAAAATCAAATGGTTATCAAATGAAATGGCTCCAGATAGTATTTTGAACTTAGTCAGCTGTAGATGTGCGAGTGGATGTGAAACTAGACGTTTTTCATGTCGAAAAGATGAGCTGGTGTGTTCTGATTTATGCCAATGCTCTAGTTGCTGCAACAGCAAATCAGATCACGACGAAGAAAGCGAAAAGAAGATGTTTCGATGATCCGAACGATTCTGACTCTGATGATGATCAATGTATTTTCCAACAAACCTGATAGTATTTGTGTTTCCCAATGTTTCTGAAAACAAGGTTAAGCATCCGCAGAATGCTCGTGCATAAAAAGGTGTTGTAGTTATTTGTCAGTTTCTTGGAATAATAGGCTGAAATTTGAGAATACCTTAAGAATATCCCTGAGACTGATTTTCAATGTCAAGAAATAAAAAAAAGAACAAAGAAGAAAATTAATAGGAAGGAAATGAAAGCACATTTTACTTTGCAGAGATGTTTTTCGAAATCAAATGTTTTAACGCTTTCAATAAGAATATTCTAAGAATAATTGAGTCTTCTTGTTGAATTCTTCTAAAGAAAGCGTGTCACTTTTATATTATTTCTTTCTTTTATCTGGACGAAAAATGAAGTGGATGAAGATCAAGAATTTGAAAAACAACAGCTCTCGTTCGAACGCACGGTATCAAGAATAACGTTTCATGCGAATGGTGGTTACCATTTAAGTCTTTTTGTTGTTGCCTTTATGTTCTTTGGATAAAGTATAGATAATAGACCCTTAAACTTCAGGGGGATCTGTGACTTATGTATTGGGTTCGAAGACAATGTTTCCTCCTTCGGTTTTTTTTTTTTCGCTGCCGGCTTAGTCGTACTGTAAATGTTTATAGTACGGTTATAAGAGCGGTTATAAGATAAATGTACATAAATTTCGACTCATAACTTACATATACTGTGTACACTATGCGAATCCAGTGCCAAATTATACCGTGAATTGTTGTTGTTTTTTGTTGTTGTCGTGTAATATACACAACCAAGGGAAAAATTAGTCGGGAAAGATGATGAAGAAGTATAGGTTTATATGCCTAAATGTAACATTTTCTGTCAAAAAAATGTTTAACAAAGAATTACATCTTTCTTTGTTATTTCTCGGACCAATTATATTCATTTTTCCACAAAAAATTGATAGTTACACGATTCTTGCTCGATAGGTTAAAGAAAATATGAAATAGGTTGCATTAGGCTTAAAATACGTGTAAAGTATATCGATATATCTTTAAGAACCGTTTGGGTTTCCATTTTGACTTAATTTATATTTTCGTGCACTGCTAAGGTCAAAAATCACACGATTAAAATCAATATGGTGCAATTAGGTCGTTAATTTCTCGAAAACTGCAGGTGGGAAACTTGGGAACTTTTCGAAGTTGGTAATAAGCTCACCAAGACACGCTAAAATCAAGAAAATCAATCGGTTTTGAGAGGGAGGTCACGATAGTATTCTATGAAGCCGTTTTCATATTGTGGATCGTGGTCTATAGAAAGCGGACAACTTTTTGTTGACTTCACCGCGAGGTCTAGGCAATTTACAGTATGGTGATAGGAAAAAAATTTATTTGATAATTCTCAAGTAGGCTTCAACCTGCCTATCCTACCTGTGAATCCATAATGATTTGCACAGATATGTTTTGGAATACCACAGAACTATCAATTATTAACAACTGATAATTTCAACAGTAAAAAGTAAGGCAAAAAAAACATATCATATCACTTTCAGGAAGAAACACGCCCCTGGATCCGGCAATGATATTCCTATTAAAAGCAATTTAAATATTTTGAAAAGGAGGTTCGACAGTTTGACTTGGCTAATAACACGATGTTTAAATAGAGATTTGGGAAAGATCTATTTAAAGATGGTGCATAACTCTCTATAGGTTAATGTAAGAAGATGCGATCATCACTAGTTGGCGGTGAAAACCTTGTTATTTCTATCTGGGTTAAACGAGGTAATGGTTTTGTAATGCCTCGTTCTTTCCAACGAAAAAGAGAAACTTTCAATTAAGGTGGTCCATAGGTTACTGAACGACTTTTTTATAGCGGACGTTAAGAACTGTTTTAATTATTTCAAAATGGTCCAATATATATATACAAAGTCCAAAAAAATATTTTTTTCAAAAAAACCCCCTAAATTTCATGCTGAGTCAGCAAAAATCAGCAAAAACTTTAAAAATTTCAAACAACCATATCTTAGTGTGTATTAGTTTGTTTTACTGCAAACTTTGGGAAAGGATAGTCACTCAGGAGTTCTTTCCATTGAACCAAAACTAGATTTTCAAAATTTTGCAATCCATAATGGCAGCGGTTAATCCAATTTCATGATTTTTTTGCCCAATTACAATTATTGGAAGATGGATAAAACTTGAACAAAAATTGGCACATGCTTGAAAGTGGTTCAATGAACACAGAAGGGTCTTATTAACTCACTGTCAAAATTTCAGGGGAATAGCGTTTGTAGAACCTGAGTTATTAGCGTTCAAAATCTGCAATCTGTGACACTAAAAATACAAAAATTACCCTTTTTTGATAAAAAAGTGCCACATATCATATATTTTTGAAAACTAGAATAAATTTGCCGTCTAGAGATGTAAAAATCAATTTTTTTGATTTTTTTCGAAAATTCAGCCTTAGGTAACCTATGGACCACCTTAAAACATTTAACGATCGGTATCTGTTAGATGAACACATTCCTATATTTTGATAATCCTCTTGCTGATAATAACGAATATTTATCGTAATACATCTTTTCCGAATTCATGTTGTTTATAATATGTCACATTCTGACACAGTTGTCCATACAGACCTCGTGTTGATGTGTTACATTGTTTTACTAAAAGTATTCAGAGGCGGATCTAGAGGGTATGTCGGAATTGGTGGAGGAGAATGTTAGCTATTAAACCATAAAAGAAAAATGTTCAAGTAATCCCGTTGGTGATACAGACAGAAAACAGAAATTAGGTTTATGTGCTCCTCCACAATTTTTGACATACCCTAGATCCACCGCTGTTATTTATCTGTATATTATGCTCAACTGCAAATCGCAGTTGGACAATTTTCGGCAATTTTTAACACAAAAACGAGGTAACGAATGTACAACCTCACAAAGATCTATCCCAACCAAAAATATAAAGATTGTTAATAATCGCAATCATTTGGCTTGTGAATGACCTCTGCCTAGCTAGATATCTAGTTTATTACGTGTTTGATTAACTGTGACATTCATAGGCGTATTCAGGGTCAGTCAAAAAAAGTGAAGACGTTTTGATATTTCTTTTCAGTCTTAAATGTCGATTAGGTTACTTGCACGTTTTCCTTTTCTACTTTAAATGACTAAATTCTCCTCCACAAATTTTGACTGAGCTCTAGCTACGCCTCTGACATTTATAGATAGATTCTCAAAAAATGTGTTTGTACTTTACTCAAGGAATGCCAGTTATGAAAAAAAGATCTCATAAAAATATTTTATGAAATGACGAATTTATAACGTATTAAGCGTCGAAGACTGTCGAAGAAATATGACAGATTATTGTTCTCCATAATTCTTCTGCCTAACATCCGAAGAAGCACAAAAGTAATGAAAGTAGCTTCGTGTTACAAATGACATAAGTTAGCTCCAAACGATTTGAGCATGATTTATCATTGTTAGCTGGATAATAGTAGGTAATTGTACAAAAGGTAAATTCATATATATTTCCCGTCCCATATTCCTCCCTCCCCATATTAATTTGGGCTAATAAGCTGATCGGAAAAAGTGACGAAAGTCGGAACTTCAGATTCTTATTGGAAGGTAGCAGATCTTTGGTTGCCTGAATTGTTGGACGTTGCAGTAACAGATGTTAGAGCTGCATGAATTGATTGATTCTCATGATTGGAGTGAATTTACTGCTGAAGAAATTCACGTTAAAAGTAAACCAGCTCAGTAGCTGTTCGTTTGGCAACAGAATTGTCCACGATGGAGATTAAATCATATGTGCGATTCAGTGCACATCATCCTGTTAAGCTGTTTGCTGCTGTTAACTAGCCTGTGTTTCAGCTAATGTTGCTTTTCTGTTCCAGCTGTATGTATACATGTTTATTCACAAACAGTACCACATACACGTGATGGACTGCTGTTCAGATTAGTTGTGATTAAGTTCATATCCTGTGTACCTGTTTACTGATGTTAACCATTGTTTTCTACTAGTTAGACCTTGTTTTCTTATTACAGGTGTCTGTGTACAATTGCATTTCCAGATATTAATTTCCTAAATGTGTTGTTGGAAATAGCTTGATTGAACTCACAACCTGTCTGTTCTCCAAGATTTCTATTTGGATGATGTAATAATTAAGTCCGTTAAAACAGATAAAGAAGCGATCGAAGTAATCAAACACTTAAGAGAGATTTTACTGGTTGTTGAGTTTAGCATAACCAAGTTTAATAACAACTCTTATGTAATCATGGAGACAATACCACTCAGAATGAGGAAAATTGCAAAATTCGCTGTTTATTGAAAATCAACTCGCTAAAACTTTTGGAATTTAGTGGGATTTACAGAATGACAACTTTGTTTATAAAAGTTTAGGAGAAGTCTAAAGAAGCCATAAAAAGAGGGATCTTGAAAATAACAACATCTATATTCGATCCACTTAACTCCATTTGTTTTCAAACCTAAAATGATCATACGAAAGGTTTGGCATCGAAATTAATGGTTGGAGATTGAACAATCGATCCTGATAATTACAGAATTTGAATAGGATGAAATAATGAAGTGAACAGTCTACCCGTTATATAATTTAGCACGCTGTTTGATCTGTTCAAAAGGATTGCGGCGTTCAGCTCCATATCTTCTGTGACGCTTCTGAATCAGGCTTTTGCGTTGGTTTGCTGAATTGGCATGATCCATTGTGACGATGACATGGCGTCTTATATTCGCAAAATTACTTACGTTATCTCGTTCAGAACTGAAAGGTGCTGTGATGGAAGTTCGAAAAAATGAAACTTGAAAGAATTAAGGTAAATTCTGAATTTGGAGGGAATAAGGGAAAGCGATTTAAAGTTTTTGTGGAGAGCAGAGTGACCGAGATTTGACGCCATCCCGAATCAAACCAATGAAAAGAGAAGCTTTATCCAACTTTTCTAGCTAGCGTGGAACATCATTGGAAGAGCTTAAAATCAACTCTGGTACGGTTTAAACTTCTCGCAATTTCTCTATGAAAGGAGCAAAGAAGTTGTTCCCGGAGCAATATCTGGGTTGGACATTAACATAGAGGAAATTAAATAGTTAATGGATCAGTTCTCACGACAAAGAAGCAGTCTGGGTTAAAATTGAATTGAAAAGGTGCTGAGACTGGAAGACCCCTTAGAATACTCGCCTGGAGTTGCGTATCAACAACCTAAAAATCTAGTCAAGTCAAAATTGTCCCAATAGGAAGGGAAAGTCGGTTCTATAAAAGATTATTCAACGGAAAATATTTTTCGCAAGAAATACTTCAGATCGAAAGAAATTCTAGTGATCTTCATTAGGGCAGCAAAAACTGGACCTATTTATCTATTTGGTGGACATTTAAAAGATGGACAAATCCCTTATGCTGTTAAAGGCCAGGTTATTTTGCATGCTTCTCACGACCCTGGAAAGCAACTTTCATAAAACCTGAAAACATGCAAGACCATCTAACAGCTATCATCAGACAGGAGTTTGGATCTTCAGACGAAGAGAATCCGTGAAGACGCTCTATAGAAAATCGGCAAATTTTGTCAAATGCTGCACTCTAAACCACTTAAAGCGAAAATGACTAACCTTCTGATAGATAGAATGGCTGTTGCCTCACCTCCATTCTACAACGCAGGAGTCGATTATTACGTAGCAGGACCAAGAGTTAGAGCTCTTATTTGCATGTCTATCCACTATGCATCTGAAAGTTCCACCTTCATTAGAAGCAGACAGTTTTCTAAATATCCTGGAATGGTTCATCAATCGAGAGGGTGTCCATTCAGAATGTGGAACAAACTTCAAAGGCGCACATAAAGATCTATAACAGTAGAGGAAATTTATGGATGAACTGCCGATTGACACTTTTACTCGACGAAGTAATATTGAATGTGAATGCAATTCCCAGAAGCTCCGCACATGGATGGGGCTTGTGAAAGGTTAATCCGACGTGTTGATGATCTTATTCACACGGAAGCTGTAGCATATTTCAACAGCCTTCCGTAAACTCATCTAAGTGACAATATTGATAAATTGAGGTCATTAACTCTTAATCATTTTTGTTTGTTTTTGTTATCAGCTAATAAAAACGTGACACCCCCGGCATCGTTTACAAAGATAAGATCAGTGATTGAGGACGATGGACACATATATTGAAGCTCTAACAAGACAGTTTTGAAATAGATGGACTATAGAAGACTTACTTTTAAAATTTTATTTATTTTGTGGAAGTTAGTGAAGTATTTCCTCTAATCACTACCAACACCACCATTATTATTTGTAACCTATGAAACGTGAATCAAATTGGTTTTATTATTTTTTCCAAAGCGCAGTTCCATTGCTGTGCTGCTTGTTAAAGTGAGATGTTCGCTTGGTTATGTTCGCTTATATCGGAGGGTAGTGCTTAGTAGATTTCACGTACTTTAAGCGGACAGAGACGTCCTGCGCGTCCTGCGACGCCTCTATTGGAAGTCGGTCTTAAAGCAGCGGCGGGCGGGTGGACAAACGTCAATAAGATTCCCAACAAGTAGGTGGTGTGATTAATTACCTACTTTATGACATGATTGCTATAAAATGAAATCACAACGTTTGATTGGATCCAACAAAAGTATCGTTCGTCTGCCCTGTCCTCTTCAAAAGTTGAAATTGTTTGCTTTGTTCGAAGTGCACTGCGGCGGTTACTGTGAATACTCTGGGGGACTTATAAACTCGTAAGACTATCATTCAAAAATATTTTCACCACTATCATAAAACAATAGCTTACTGAAATTGCGTAATATATTTGAAGGAAATTTTTCATCCAAAATATCGCATTAAAAAAGCGCAGCAAGAGTATGATAGTCGGTTGAAACATAGACGTTTTAGACGCCGTGCTAGTTCTCTAGGAAATCGAGACCTAAGGAGTCTTAATTTAAAAATTAGGAATGGGATTTTTCGGGAGTCTTACTTACTTCACCCCGGTTACGCACCACCGGCCTGCCGGTAGCTCCCGCAGACAAAGCAACACAGATAATTAAGCCGGACACAGTCTAGTGAATCCTGCAAAATATGACCTGTAATATTTACATAACGGGAAGAGACTTCAGATTTTTTTTTCTATCAATGAGTTTAGTTATGTTTTGTAGGAAATGCCAATTTTCAAGAAGATATCTCAGTTAGATGTTATCAATATAGAAACTTTTATGGAATATTAGCATCTGCTACACAAGTACTCAAATTGTAAAGAAGTGTGTTTCGACTTCCAGCTGTTTTTTAAAACACACGTTGCATTATTTAAAAAAAAACGTCGTCTTAAAAACATTTTCAACTTTTCATCATATGTTCATTTTGAATGTTATTGAAAAAGTATTTTAATTTTTTTGTTTACCACTAGCTGGAGAAATAAGATATTCGTGTTTTCATTTGTAATTCCTATTTTCTTAGTTGTGTTTGAATTTTAAATGGGGTCTTCGTTTCGTTGATTCAGAATGGTATATGATATACCTATTAGCTATAATACTCGATACTATTTCGTATAATAAAATACTTCTTGGAATTGTGTTCCTTTTGCTTTAGGTATAGGATTTATTTTCATTTATCTAATTATAGCTAAATAGCTAAATGTATGTTTAAATTATGAAGAAAACTAGTTCCAGTGACAAAGTTTCTCAAGATGAAATCATATCCAATACCAAAAATGTTTTGCGGGGTTTGGAAACATTGAAAAGCGAACATGATGGGTTGTTAGTAAAACTTTCAGCAAAGCAAAGAAATGGAGACAATGAAGGAAGTAATAGAGATACCTCAGATAAAGTTGATTTCATTCAGAAATCACTAGAGAAAATTGAACTAGGTATTGGGGAAGCTCAGGTTAGTATCAATGTAAAACCAACTTGTTATTTTCACAAATGTTTGATACCACTTACCAGAAAGTTCAAAATAATTATAGGATATACATAGGATATATAAGTTATATTTCAATTCATATAATATATGTATAAGAAAAATTTGTTTATTTTGATTCGTAAGATATATCTTTCCTTGGTCTCTGGTAAATTTTAAAAAAGAAGATAGTTTTATTGGAAAGTTAAATGAAAATGTTGAGATATTAATATTACTTTGTATATTGATAAATAACTATACCAAAATTTGAACATTATCAAAAGCCTTAAAAACATTTCAGAACAATTTCACTGTGATTCATTGATCACATTATGCACAATATCTTTAAAATGTTTTGTTTGATTATTTATATAAGTGTTTATGCTCATAGTAAGCATTAGTTTTGATAAGTTATCAAAATGAATATATTATTATATTTTGTATAGTATATAATACCAATCATTCATTTTAGATCTTCCTTTTATTGTATTTTATTTTTATAAACATCAGTTTTGTGATGCTTATAATATGTTAAATAGGTTATGATGGCCTTGTGCAATCATTTGGGTCAAGTTGAAGCAGAAAAACAAAAGTTAAAAGCCCAAGTTCGACGTTTATGTCAAGAAAATGCATGGCTTCGAGAGGAGCTGTCGGCAACACAACAGAAGTTGCAATCTAGTGAACAGATGGTTGTGCAACTAGAGGAAGAAAAAAATCATTTAGAATATTTAAACACATTGAAAGTCTATGACGAAGAAAAGCCTCTGGTAAGTTAGTAGATTTTACACCAGGGTTTTTGCCAGAATGTTAGGTTAAATGACTTTGAATGAGTAATTGGAAAACTAGTTGGGCCTAATGTGGAGACTAATTTTTTAACCTCAAACATCTAGGAGGCTTTGAAAATACATTTTTGAAGAACATGAGAACTTATCAAGATTTCCTGTTGTATTCCTGGGATAAATCCTTCCAACGAAGTCGACAAGATTTAATGAAATGAATTACTATCATATGAAAACAATTGGGAAATTGATTTGAAAAACAATGTTATATGTAATCTCTCAGACCCTACATAGAATACCCTAATACCCTACATAGAATCAACGACTTGTGGGTAAATGGTAAACATCAACATAAGATCATCAATGACTGATAAATCACTGTAAATTGAGTTTACAGATTACTTATATGCATTAAATTATATATGCCTTACAGACATATTCAAAAAAACTTTTTAATAAAGATAAAAAACTTGCAATAGGCTGGAAGAGGTGACCATTTATAATTTAAACGCGAAAAAAACAATTTTTTTTTAAAATCAACATATAAAAACTTGCTATTCCATTCTCTTTATTTTCAGTAATGAAACATTACACTTTTACTTATTCTGGTTATCTATCTAAACCTCAGGTGCCCAGCATAAATATCGTCAAATGTACGATTTTTTTGATTTTTTTTTTTTTATATTTCTAAAATTTTCTTTTGAGTTACATTATTTACTTTTCGTTTTTTCTCTTTATTTTACTTTATTTTAATTGTTGGATTTCTCAAGCAAGAAAAACTTTAAAGCTGTCTGTGTCCTTGTTTCGTTTTGAATACACCTTATCATGATCTCCTGTTTCATGAACACTCTGTGGTAGAGATAAATTAAGTAAGAATTAAGTTGTGAAATTGAAATGAAATAAGAAAATCTTTTTAGAAAGTTAATTCGATCATAAAATAAGTCGAATGGAGGTTTTACACATCAAAACATTTTTTTTGAAAAATGCATTGTCATTGAAAACCTTCATAAACCTGCTTGTTTCTATTCTATGGGGCACACATTTTTCTGAGATTTCGATAAGATGTATTGAATTTAAGCCCATGTGGGTCACATTCTTTGTGTTCATAAAATTTGTTTTGATAAAATATTTTCAAATCCCTTTTTAAAAATGCTGTGAAAAGTAAAAACATTAATTATTTATGAGAATGTCTGAAAAACAAGTTGGTGATTATGCTGAAAAAAGTTTTTAAAAAGAATGTCTCATTTTTATACTGAAGTGTCATATACAGATAGTAATTATCATTGTACTTGAGTATGCTGTATTTTTTGTGGCATTTATAAACATAAAAGAAATGGTACCCTAGGGTATTGAGTATATATTTCATGTTTTTCCAAGTCTGGTAGTAGCACACCATACACAGAAGCCAGTTTTAAAGGAATTCTTTGCTTTGCTTCCAAATAAGGTAAACCACCTCGATACTCTTCACTGTGTGTGACTGTGAAATTTGAAAATACCAAATGCAGATTAATAGTCGATAAAGCGTCTAATCTTGTTTTGAGGATACAAATATGAACGTAACACAATGATCAGACAGATTAATCATTGGAATATATACGTAATGAATGGAGAGAAAAACTAAAAAAATATTTAAAATATTTCAGACTTTAAACAAGAATTTATTGATTTTGTGGAAGAGTTAGATTGTATGTTCTGTGATACACACCTAATTAAATGTACATAAAATGCAGTTTGACTACCTTTGACCTGCAAAAACAATTTTTTAGATGAAAATCTTGTTCTCTGTTTAGGATGAAGGTATTGACAGTGATTTCCATGAAGAAATTCCTGATGATATAATCGATTCTGACAAAGATGAGGGTATGTCCTAATTTATTTGACAAAACAGTTCTAAAGCTGAATTATTACTCCATCAGGTTAAATTGGATATTCACTTCCTTGTCCTCACTTCCTATAGAATTCCTATGGAATTCGTTATTGTTTTTTAGATGATACGTTAAGTCAAGTCTCTTCAGTAGCAAGTTCTGTAAACAATGCTGGTGTATATGAAATACCTGCAAGGCTTCGTACACTTCATAACTTGGTGATTCAATATGCATCACAGGTATATCTTTTTTTCACCTTTTTCACAGTGACACGCAACCTTTGTTCTTAGAATAATACACATTTTTGGATATGATTTTAGATTAACTGTTTCTTGTAGAATAGCGCGGAGAATAATGGTAGGGAAGAGTGCACTGTTTCGTGAATAATTTGACCATTTTGGGCGGCCAACGTAATAAATAAACCTTTTTCACCTTTGAATATTAATTTACTGACTTTTATGTCTATTTACTTTTAAGGCAGGGTCAATCATTTAACAGGAACAATTTAGTCGAGAAGAAAATAACAGATTTTTCATTTGTGAATCATTTTTCCAAAAACAGTCCAGATTCCAAAAACTAATACCATTCTTGTTTTAGGGCCGTTATGAAGTTGCAGTTCCACTATGTAAACAGGCTTTAGAAGATCTGGAGAAGACATCAGGTCATGACCACCCAGATGTTGCAACCATGCTGAATATTTTGGCGTTAGTTTATAGGTAGGTTTTCCTATTATAATTCAAATGTGTTTATTTGGCTATTACCTTTTTTGTATCAGAATGATTCCAATTAGAATGCATCTAATATAACCAGAAGAAACTTACTGCATAATTTAAAGAAATGTTTTATACAAATGATTAAGATTTGTGGCCGAATTTCTAGAAAATTGACATTTTATAAAGTTACTCAAAGCATGTTTGTGTGGGGTTTTTTTTCATTCTTGTTTGTACTGATATTGTTCAATTTGCTCCGAATTTTAAAGAGACTTGATTTTTGAGTTTCATCTTTATATTTCCTCTGCCAGATTTGGTATTGTACGACAGACTATCCATTTGCCAGGATATACCTTGAAGGATATGCTTCTGTTCTTACTGGCTCCTATTCGCTGTTACCTGAATATACATTTCAGTGATGTTGATTTTAATAGTCTTACTTATTTGGGCTTGGAGTTACCAAAACTCAATGTTGCTAATATTGAAAAATTCTGGCTGAGGGGAAATAAAGATGCAATTTCAAAACAGTTGATGCACATACAACAAAGAGAAGAGAAATATCTGCAGGAGAAATTGACTGTGCCATTTATCAGATAGGATGTTTTTCTCAAACTTCAATGTTTTTATGTTTGTATTTTGATTAATTTCCGATTTCTCTGTCAAATTTACTGCCTGACGAGAAAAACAGGATAGCGAACCCAGGATATATTCATAATTTCATTGTTGAACTAGGAGTGGAAGTGATGTTTATTGTTCTTGGGTATGAATTAGCAGCTCGTACTTCGCAAAATGCAAAGTTTCTGCAAACAAAACAGCAAAAATGCATGGTTGTGGTTGTAAAAAAGGATATTAATTTTATGTAAAAAATCTTTCAGAACAGTAAACAGAGCTACCAGCTATTTTACATGTCCTTTTGCCAATATTGTTAGCCTTCTGTTTGCAAATTTTCTTTCAGTTACTAAATGATTGCTAACTTTTCAAATTCATGCCCTACAGTACAGTCCAAAAGAAACTTTACATTTCCAACGTGTAAGCGTAAAATTTTTGATGCATAAAGTTTCTTTCGGACCGTGCTGTATGTTCATTTCATTTAAAGAATATCTTTTAGTAGGTATTATCGATGAAATGTGCAAGAAGAATTTAAGTATTTAACTTTTTCTATCTGGAGAAAAAACTGTCAAATAAGTCAAGTGCAATGAAGTCACTAAAATGGAATTTTATACTGCATTTTTATCTTGTATAGTAAAAGAAGTTTTTTATTTGGTTTTTACAAAAAAGATAATTTTTTACTTGTGAATACTATAATGATTAATCAACAAATTCAAATTTAAATGAAAAATTTATATATCTATCTATCTATCTACTATTATATATTATAATATATTTTTTGAAAAATAAAATTATTATATAACACTTCAAAATGATAACATTAAATGTATTTGAAGAGTTACCTCTTTTATTGTGAGTGATATTCAAATTTTCCTTTTCATTTTACATTGTCTCTTGCATGCTGGTCTGATGCATGAGGCATTGTTTTTCCTGAAAATCCATCATCCTTTTGGTACATGAGATCATACACCATGGATACATCTGCATCTACAACAGTACAGCCTGAAAGAAACTGTACCTGTTCGTGAAGGAATGAATTTTTAAATAAAAACACAACAGATTTTGGTGTACAGTTTTATCTGTTATAAGAAGAAATTATTAAAATCTTTTGTGTTTAACACAATTTATTTAGACACATGATTTAACTGAACATGAAAACATAGGCAAAATAAACAAAAGACTGTTAACGTCTAAAAACATCATCTCTTTGTGAAAGCTAATTATCTTACATAGACATGTAAAGTTGTTTTTTTTCGGGCTGTGCTGTATTATAATTACAGCAACACCAGCTGCCTTTTTGAAGCTATCCTTGCATGTTTTGTATTTATCCAAGAATTACTACGCTCTTTCACTCTAGTGTAGATTCTGTTATCTCCACCTACACATTATTCAATCCAATGTGATTTCTTTCTTTCCACAGGTCTGAAATGCATACTTTACCATTTGCATCATGTCCTATTGTTGTTGTTGATGATGTTGTTTAAAAACACTACTTCATTCACCTTGCTTGTTTATTTATTTACTAGGTCACTTGATAATTACTTATGCTTTTGGCGCGAGAGGTAACTGTTTGTACCTAAGCTGCACCATTTTACTAACCTGTGTGTGAACAAAAACTAACATTTATATGTCTCTAGCAGATTTTATTTATCACTGTGCTGTCGACCTGAAAACCTTTTTAACTTGATAACGGAAAGTTTTAAAACTTTTAAAAATAAAAATTTGACATAATCTCGTTTCGCTGAAAGCATAAGTGCATCATTATTGTTCCTTTTTAAATGCCAGGTAAAAATTTTTTAAAGGCTTTTAATGAGTGTTATCCATTTTCATTTTTTACACCAGCATGCAATATCATCTAATTATCATCTCATAACCTATTAAGATCCAGTCAGCATGAAGTAAATTTGGAGAAGTTAAATCCAGTTTATCCATGTAGACTAGCCATTACACTAATTTTTTTTAATAATCAAATAATCTAGCATATTTTAATAGTCAATTTTGCAGCCCTGAAAACTTTCTTAAACTTTCTTAATATATATATATATGATTTAAGTTCGGTGTGTCGAAACGGTAATTATCCAAGAGAAACAAACTAACATAAATTTATAGATAAACCTATGTTACCTCTAATCTATGTATAGATAAAAATTACCTATAATTACCTATAATTCTATCTATATTAAAGGTTTATCTCTAAAATATAAAGCTTAACAGGCAAACAATTACCTATAGATTTTTTAATAAATCATTTTACATACACGATAACAGTATCATGTCTATTCCATTTATTTCATTCACCTCTACGTAATCATCAGTTTCTTAGGTTCTTGACTAGTCGAGCCCTAGTTCCTGATGAACCGGTTTCTTATAAAAAAAATGAGTGTATTAATGCATAATAACATATCACTGAAAATAGATAACCTATCAGATAATTATTGCTACAAATTCTTTTCAAGTGATACTCTCTGTGTAAACAGGCTTGAAATTTATCGGTAGCAGAGATGATGATTGTGTTTTTTTCTGGTGTATTTTGATATATTGTTAGTGAAAATTATTTCAATTGTTATGCAGTTTCCAATAATTTCTTTTTATTGCATTCGTTAATATACAGTAATTTTTTTGTTTTATAAAAAAAAAGAAGATATTTATGGGGAGTTTAATTTTTCCACTTTTGAAAAATAAAGGTTCGGGCATGTGATATGCATGTAAATACTAGTTTTCAAGTTAAAAAGAGGAATACTATTTTCTCGAAAATGTTTTTTCGGGGATGCCTTAAAATCCAATTTCCTTAAAACGCTTCTCTTTCGAATGAGCGCCCCTTCATGGGAATAGGAAGGATGCTGGTTATATTTTACACTGATACAGAGGAGCCCTCGTTCGAGGTGGGGCGCTTTAATGGAGGAAATACGGTAGTCTAATTTTACATTAAAATCAACTAATACTCTTGTATTGTGTCAGTAATTTTTGAAAACTTTTATGGAACGCCACACGCAACATTGTTTTTCATGTGTGCCTGACTGTCCGTATATCATGTGAAGTTCTATATTTATCTGTTTAACTTTCCACTTAAGTGTTAAACGAGCTGCTATTGTATAAACTATTCCTTTGTTTGATATTGTTGCACTCATAATTTATTTCAAATTGTTTACAGAGACCAAAGCAAGTACAAGGAAGCAGCTAATCTGTTAAACGATGCTCTAGCAATTCGTGAAAAAACACTTGGACCAGACCATCCTGCTGTAAGTTATCTATCCCATGTTGGAATAATGAGTTGGTTTTCTTATGCCGTCACACTTTACCTTCTTTTTTACCTGCATCGTAGTGCGGGGGATTTGGTGCTAATTAGGATTTGGACTGGACCCCAAAGCTCACCTTGACAAGGAAATTAATGCAAAAAAGGATGTTTGCTGTTGATAACGATAGGTGCTATAAAAAAAGATAATTTCTATAATTTCATTGGCTAGAGAACATGGATGAGTCTTAAAAGTCAATAACTTATGGATTAGGAGCGGTAGAAACAAACAAACTGAAGTAACAAATAGGGTTGTTGTTGGGTTTTTTTTGGGGGGAAAAAAGAATTAAATTTTGCAAGAATGAATTGACAATGAGACTGGTCCGGTTGCCATGGAGACTAAATGAAGGTGTTTACCAAGTGGGTCCGAGGAAATGTTTCCATCCTGGCAAGTTTCATTCTTTTACCCCTGATAGCCCTCCAACAGGGGTTTTTATTATATTTTTTTATTAGCTTTGCAGACCTTGAAAAACATAAGATTTCCTCTATACACACTGTTCTTTTATCTTCATGTACCTCATTAGAAATACGTGACAATACGTTTTGTGAAAATATGTTATGATCAATTCATGTGCCAGCAGTTGCTGTAAAAACAGTTGCATTTCAATATAAAGTACTAGCATCAGATATACTTTGTGTCTTCTTTACTGTCTATCGTTATTACGCTGTAGTTTACAAATATTTAATTTTGAGCGCCCAAATTATGCGCCCTCGAAATGTATGCTACCAAATCACTCTAGAATAGTGCCCGGTGATGGAAGCTGGTTCCCATCCATCCGTTTGTTACATAACGTAACATAAGTTGCATGTTCTCTTCTCATTTGCTATAATTGTAGTGTTTAATTGCGTTTTATTGTTTGTAAACCATTTTGAAGGTTGCCGCTACTCTGAACAACTTAGCTGTACTCTATGGAAAACGTGGAAAGTACAAAGAAGCAGAACCGTTGTGTAAAAGAGCTCTGGAGATTCGGGAGAAGGTAAGGATAATACACACAAGAAGGTTGGAAATCATCGTGCTTGGAAAGTCTCTAGTATTCTCCTCTGTCGTTGTTTCTTGTCTTTTTGTCTGACGCTGGTGTTTGGAAAAAACAAAATTTTGAATATCTACAATAATCACATGCTTACTTGAAATTACACCTGACATCACCATACAAATTCAAAGTTGTTCTTTTGAGATAAACCGGAACAAAAAATTCAAATGTTTGGAAAGGGAAGACATTTGAGGATAATTATATTTATTTGCAGCGTGTTTTTTAAAACACCCTAATCTCATTGAAATCTTTTCGTTTATGCTTGAAACCAAACTTTTGAGACAGAAACTAAAATCGTGCAGTCACTCCTCTTAAAAAATCGATCAAAGAAAATCAAAGTTGTATTTTTCGAGATACAATTGTTTCTGCGTACTTTTGAAACAAAGAGTTAATCTCCTGTTCTGGAGAGCTACAAAAACATCTCCTATATCTCCTCATATATTCTGCTATTCAATTTTCAACAGCTCAATTATCATGGAAACAAGATAGTGTTGATTACTACCTTTTGTGTACAAACTGTAAAAGATATGTAAACAAAATAAGTATCCCAAAGGAAAATCCATTTTTTTTCAAAATTTTGAACTTGAAATATGTTGATACTTGTACTATTATGAAAGCCCACAAAATTTTCAATCGAACCATATAAAAAATGTAAAACCGATTACTTTTATTTTTCGTCCAAAAAAACCCTATATTTATTCTTCTTAAATTGAACGAGTTTCGAATCTTAAATTTCTAACGTTTCTGAGATTTTCTGAAAACATAACAATAAAATTGATTCACATGGGATTCACGAACTGTTCGAAAAACCCAAAATTTTGAAAATCTACAATGACCATCTTGATCTCTTAGGTACTTGGCAAAAATCACCCGGACGTGGCTAAACAGTTAAACAATTTAGCGTTGTTATGTCAGAATCAAGGGAAGTATGACGAGGTGAGTGGATGATTTTCCATGCTCTGTTTGCATGTCTCAATCCATGGTTTTGCAGGACAGGTTTGATTGATCTTCATTGGACTTTTCAATTGATAGAGTTTCCCCCATAGGTTGAAATGTATTATCAAAGGGCTTTGGAAATTTACGAGACACAGTTAGGTCCTGACGATCCGAACGTGGCGAAGACAAAGAACAACTTGGTAAGGACTGACGTCCGATTCGTCACCGCTTCGTGTATTTAACAATCGTAGTGCTTCATTACTAGCTTTACACTATCTTTTAGGCTTCAGCATATCTAAAGCAGGGGAAATACAAAGCGGCTGAGCAGCTTTACAAGGAAGTGTTGACTAGAGCACACGAACGAGAGTTTGGAAAAGACGACGAAAGCAGGGTATGTGTGTATTGGACTCAGGAGTTTCTGTTACATTTTATTCAACTAAAGCCATAACCTTGGTATTCTATTTTTTTTCTTTAGCGCGGAAAAGATAACGCCCCTTACGGAGAATATGGAGGCTGGCACAAGGCGGCTAAAGTGGACAGGTTTGTGCGTTGGTCCCACATCTTTTCTAATCAGAAATACCGTTAAGGCACTCGTGAAATATTTATATATCTTTTTTTGTGCAGTCCTACAGTCACGACAACATTAAGAAATCTTTCTGCTTTGTATCGGAGACAAGGGAAATTTGATGCTGCTGAAACGCTGGAAGACTGTGCAAATAGATCGAAGAAAAATGTAAGTCACCAGATGTAGTTTATTGTTAAAACTGTAACGTGATGACGTGTATAGTACATGCAGTACTTCCGGTTGTGCCAAAATTAATCGTATGGTTGGTTACAGTGCAGTGTAAAATTGCTGTGACCACAGGGCCGATTAATCCGTAATCGGCCCTACTTGTAATCCGCCCTCTCAACTGTAATCGGCCCTTCTTGTATTGGAAAGTCAAAATGTAAACAAAGCTTAATGATTCGAAGATTTTAAATTCGAACGTTATTCGGATTGTGATTAGTTTAAAAGTATCGCACGATAAAAAAAACCTGGTATGAAAAAGGAAAAGACAGAAAATGACATCAACAAAATATAAGCCCATCATAACAAAATATAATCATACGCTTAACCAGTAATAGCATGAACCTTTTAAGCAATGTTTTGGGATAATAAACTCTCGTTTCATTTTGACTGTTTATTTTGAAAACCGTGAAGGTCGTGTTATCACTAGTACTAACCCCTTATATGAGACGTAAAACTTTAACGAAAAATTCTTAAATTTGATCAGTCTTGCATCAAAAGAACGCACTCGATGTTATTAGATTGAATTTTAGCCTATGGATGTAATGCGACAGTCACAACTGGCTAGTATACTTGGTGGTGAGGCTAATGGTGTTGGTAATCCTAAATCGGCTACCGGTCGAACAGACGATTTGGAGATGCGTGTTGGTGTGGAAGAAGAGGTATGTATTCCAAACCAAGTATCTTGACCAAGTGTCTTGCCTCGATTTTTATTCAATTTTTTTGTTCTTCCAGGAAAAACGTCGAAACAAAGACAAAACAACGTTGTCTCGATTAAAACGAACCTTTAGTAATCGAGGCCAAAAGTTAATGGAAAAGATTAGTTCGGGCAATCTAAAGCGGTCTTCCTCGCGTGAAAATCTAGGTTCACAGTCCAAGGTGCCACAGTCGGAGAGAATTTCTAGAAGTACATCACACCTCGCTCAGATCGGTAATGAAAGGGTAAGGAAACATTCAGTCATGTGACAGACCTAATTTGTTTTGTACTGGGAACATGCGAGTCTCACCGGATTTCCGAATATTTTGTAGGAACGTACAAGTGACAGCCAGAGTTCGGAAGACTTCAGACCGATAACTGAACACGATCAACCACACTTACTAACCGCACACAACGCTTACCGACCAGTCAGGGACCACAGTCCGCAAAATGTTCACCGACAAATGTTTGAAAGTAACGCGCACGGTTACCGATAATAACGATACGCTTCTTATTAAAGTCTATTTCGGACAGACTTTGACTTAAGAGGCGATTTATATCAAACTTTTGTTATCTATAGATTTATGAGTAATAATTTTATTACCGTGTTATCCTTTTAGTCCAAATCTCCATTTAAACGAACTGCAAGCGCTGATCAACGTTGATACAATAGTGCCTGATCTGTTTTGCCAAATGTTTTTTTCCAAGCAGGAAAGATACTGGTGACGAAGTTGGTCTTCACTTACCGAAAAATAAATTGCCAAAATTAATATGTTTAAGTTTTCTTTTTTACTGGGTTTTTTTTGTGTGTTTTTTGTTTTTTTTGTGTTTTTTTTTTTTTTGTTTTTTAAGTTGCATTTTAGTGCGTCTAGTAATATCAAAACATTCGAGTTGTGTGTGTGTGTTGTTGTTGTTTTTCGTGCGTTTTTTGTGGAGTATATTTTTTCGAGGGGTAAAAATGGTTTCTATATGATAGATGTATAATGTAAATGCTGAAAGATATGAATTTGTTTCACTCGTATATGGGATTTTCAAGATTTTTTTTTGGTAGTTGGTTTTGGCATGATTATACAGTGAAACCTCTCCCCAGTGGCCAAAATCTTCAAAATGTCTATGAGGAGGAGTGTTTTCTATAATAATAAAAAACAACACTCCTCCACAGGAACTATTTATAGATGAAGTCCCAGCCTCTACTTAACGGACACCTCCTTATAGCGGACACAATTATTTTGGTCCCGATAGTGTCCGCTATAGAGAGGTTTCACTGCATATTCAACGTGGATTTGCCATCAGTTGTTTTGAACTCACTCTTAGAACTCGATAATTTTTTTAAGGTACTGGAAATACACAGGGTGACGTCACCTATGTTTTATATATATATATATTCCAATTGTCTTCAATATGGTGGAAATACCAGGTATTTGCGTTTTTATTCTTTAAAAATCAATTAAAAGTCTTGGTGTTCTCTCCATCTGCATTGAGAATATTTCATTCAGTGTTTTGATTATTATTATTTTTTTTTCAATTACATTAACTTATTGTGTTGTTCACAAATTTTAACTATAATTATCAGAACGTATTTATTCTTGTTATATTAGTAGTATCATTTTTGAAACTCAATTTGTGCTTTTCATGAATTCTCAGAAATAAAAATCAACAATATGAAATATGTAGATGATTTATAGTGATGCTCGCATCTTATAATATTAACCTATAGCTATTATGAAAAAACTTTCGGCTTTCAGCATAATTTATTTAATTTACCGTTAAAGATTACCTTATTAGAATCGTTACGCCGGCCCTTTAAATGCGATAATTTTCATGACTTAAAAAGATCGGCGTGTTAGATGTTCGTCTGTGAGAGTTTGACCGTGGACCTAAAAAAAATTAAAATATGACGTCAATAAAGACCGGCGCAAAGGAAATCAGCGTCAAACGTGTCAATAGGTACAATGAAACCTTGATACAGGAAATTAACGAATCAGTTAACGCATACATTTAACACGAAGGGCATTAACGTGAATTTTTGAAAAATTAAGGCCAATCCTTATAATTCCTATGAAAAATGCATTTTAAATTAACGCAAATGCGAGGTGCAACAAGATAAAAAAACATTTTCATGTAACTGTAACCTCGTTTTTTAGTTTACTGAGAGTATCAACGATTTTCCCTGGATGATCACTCGGATGATGAGTTCTGCAAAGACTTTCCCATTAAGTAAGTGACCACGCAGAAAGTTATAATACGCATGCGCAGTCGGGACTTTCAATTAAAGCCGTTTTTGTGGAGCTAACGAGAGAGAGAGTAGAGCCTTGGGGTACACCCCAAGTCATAGCAAGAGCTTCTGTTATTCTTGCGTGACCAATTTATTCCATAACACAGTAGAACTCGGGTAGATAAAACGCCATAAAACACGGCATAAAACGAATCCCTCGATTAATGAAACCTGGGTGTATTTCCGTTTTTTCACCCTTCCCAGTGGCCAAAATCTTTAAAAAGTCTCTGTGGAGGAGTGTTTTTTTATTGAAACAGCAGACGGTATTGCTTGCCATGCCTATTAAAAACACTCCTCCACAGAGACTTTGCCTACTGGGTTCACTCGTACACATTGTGTACGAGTACACATTGTACACATTTAACACTTGTTTATTTTGTTTTTTGGTACTGATGATGATTTTTTTTAATCGAACGGATTCTGCTAAGGGGCTGTAAGGGGATAAAAATTCCCTCGGTAAGCGGGAAAACTTTTCCACGCTTTACTTTACAATTACATTGCGTTCATATATGAGAAAAAAAGTTTCCTCGGTAAGCAGGGAAATGTTACGTTTATTCACCAAAATTTTGATCTATTCTTTTGTTCATAAACCTTTAAGTCATGATCCACGTACGGGTCATTTGTTCGCTTACCGAGGAAATTGTTCTTCATAATGAACAGAACGAAACTTTTTAGTACCTTCCAAAAATGTTCCCGCTTACCGAGCTAATTTTTATCCATATGAACGCGAACGGTTTTTACATTCTACAGAATATGAAATTCAGTCAAACCAATTGAAATAAGTATAAGTAAATAACGGGAACTTTTAATTCCTTGGTCTTCCATCCGTAGTGGTTAGCTATTCTGCCCGCCGACTTGTAACTAGGAAGTTGACTCACCGCCAGAGATACGCATAGCATTACTCTAACATGTACGAAGGTCAATGTGCAGTCAGTCGGTGGCTCCAAATGGGCTGATACGCTGCTTTTAAAGCGCATCGGAATGAAGTATCGAAATGCGACGTGACTGAGACTTGGACACGGGCTTCAACGGTCGCACTATCCATTACACCATCGCTGCATGACAAATTTTTCTCCTTTATTATAAAAAGCGTTTCTCGTTTATGAATACTTACAAAATAATTGAAATAAATGTCAAACCATATAAATATCAACATCAACAAAAACGGCATCCTCTATTAACTGGAGCCGGACTCGGACACAAAAACCTAAGAAAAACCGGGGCCCTAGAAAAACCGGACCAACCAAAAATTATACATGCTCTAAAACACAGACGAGATCATATTGATTCAAAAACACGCTTGTATTCCAGTGAAAATGCAGTACAGTTCAGTTTCTCACAAGGATCTTCACTAAGAATTTACGGTGAAAGGTCTTATAAAAATGTTTAAAAGAACGAGGCACAACTTAACTCTAGCCTCGCCTTCCCCGGCAAAATTTTTTCACCATAAAAATAGGTGAGTAGAAATTATCAGATGAACTTTATCTCGAAGCGGTGAGTAAGAGGTCTGGGAATTCTCTCAGGTTACCGACAATGAACAAGATCCTTCCCCCCCATCATATTTTTACACATTTACATAATGTGATGTTTCAAAAAACGTTTAAACTAAAATGTCTATTGTCAGTTTGCAACATCATCAAAGAACGATGATTATGAAGACTCACACGTGTTATGTCAGTATCCAAGAACGTCGATCCGAATTTGGTGTACCTCTTGACATAACGTCATTGATTCGGCGTACTTGCCTTGGTTGTTTAAGGCGTTGACCATGTTCATCTTCGTTCTCAATGTATCTGGATCTCGGGATCCAAGAACGTCGATCCGAATTTGGTGTACCTCTTCATATAACGTCATTGATTCGGCATACTTGCCTTGGTTGTATAAGTTGCTGGCCATGTTCATCTTCGTTCTCAATGTATCCGGATGTCGGAATCCAAGAACTTCGATCCGAATTTGGTGTACCTCTTCATATAACGTCATTGATTCGGCATACTTGCCTTGGTTGTATAAGTTGCTGGCCATGTTCGTCTTCGTTCTCAATGTATCCGGATATCGGAATCCAAGAACTTCGATCCGAATTTGGTGTACCTCTTCATATAACGTCATTGATTCGGCATACTTGCCTTGATTGTATAAGTTGCTGGCCATGTTCGTCTTCGTTCTCAATGTATCCGGATGTCGGAATCCAAGAACTTCGATCCGAATTTGGTGTACCTCTTCATATAACGTCATTGATTCGGCATACTTGCCTTGGTTGTATAAGTTGCTGGCCATGTTCGTCTTCGTTCTCAATGTTTCCGGATGTGGTGATCCAAGAACGTCGATCCGAATTTGTTTTACTCCTTCATATAACGTCATTGATTCAGCATATTTGCCTTGGTTGTTTAAGGTGTTGGCCATGTTCATCTTCGTTTTCAATGTATCCGGATGTCGGGATCCAAGAACGTCGATCCGAATTTGGTTTACCTCTTCAAATAACGTCATTGATTCGGCATATTTTCCTTGGTTGTTTAAGGTGTTGGCCATGTTCATGTTCGTCGCCAATGTACCCGGATGTCGGGATCCAAGAACGCTTACTTGCGTTTCGTGAACCTCTGCTAAATTAAGTTCAGCTTGCTTATTCAAGCCGTTATCAATCTGCGTAAGAGCTAGTCCTATTTTTGCACTTAATGTTATTGGGTGTGATTTAGACAGGAACACAAGAACTTGCTTATTTAATTCCACCAGGATATCCATTGCTTCATATAGCCTTCCTGTTAATCTTAATACATTTCACAGTTCAATTTTGATGTACGCTGTTGCAGGATTATCGTCACCGTAGGATGTTAACGTTTTCTCGTATAATGCTTGAATTGTTTCCAGAGCCCGTTTATGATTACCTTTGAATATGTTGACTCTGACAAGACATAGATGCAACTCTTTGGAATCGCTTTTTAAATTTATCGTTTTCAGTAATGCGTCTATTTTTTGTACCTTTCCAGTCCACAGTAGGTACCTGATTTGTAAGACTTTGATTTTTAATCGACGTTTACTGCAAATGCCAGGATCATCAAAAACAGGGTTGTTAAATATGATACTCAATTTATCAATATTTTGTTGACTATAGTATAAGCAAACACCATATAGATAGTGTATTTTTGCTTGTGTGTTTAGTTCCAACATTTTCGTATCATTTTCATTGATAATCTTTTCGAGGATTTGCTGACAATGCTTGTATTTTCCATTTTTTTGGAAGGATTTTGCTTTCAAGTAATCAACATGTAGCAATTCTTCATCTGAAAATCTGACATGTATTTCAAATCTAGATAACAGATCGACTGAATTTTTGAACTGGCCTTGATTACATAAAGCTCGAGTTGATCTTTTGACAACTTGGAGGATTTGATCATTCCTTTCCATTACAGTAGAGTTTGTCGAGATGAATTGAAAAATATGATTCAGCCATATGTCCCCGAAGTTGACATGTTTCCGACTTTCACTGCCTTCAACAATGAATTTGTGGCATATGGCAATGACATCTTTTGCTGCGTTTAGTTGCTCTTGTGTTGACATTGAATTGATAATGACTAATTGTAATAATGAATGAATCGATATCTCTTGATGAGTATCCTTGTCTCCAATCTGTATCAAGGAATATGATGATAATGTGTATATTGCGGCTATTAATGCTTTTGTTCCGACACCAGGCAAATTTTCAAGAAATTTCTTGCTAATTGACTTTCCATCAATGATTGACAAAATGTAAATTATACGTGTAGCTGTTTCGTCTAATTTTGATTCGTTAAGGGCCATCTCCCAAGTGGTAGCGATAGTTTTATTTGTATTGATGTTGTATTTTGCAGCATTTTCTTTCAACATATCGTTACGGCAATCGTTAAACAGATCAAGGTACTCACGAACGGTAATTGTTCTGGATTTGATGTATGACATTGCTAGTTGCAAGGCTAAGGGAAGACGAACAAGTTTAGCTAACTTTTCACAGAATCCTATTTCTTCCACATCGAGGTCTTTCTGTATAATTTTTAAAGTGGCATCTGTAGTGAGAGGAAATAAATTTAAGTTCTCGAAATCGTCTCCCCAGTGTTTGTACTGACTAGTTATCAAAATATCTCCATTGTAATCATGCATCTGAGGAAGATAATTCTTTATTGCTGCAAAGTCCTTAGCGTTATCCAACACCAGTAAATACTTCCTTTCTGATAAGAAATCGAAAACACGCTTCACTGTGATGGCTCCATCGATAGCAGTACCATTATTTTCCATACACGATAGACCAATGTATTGAGCAATTTCGAAAAACCTCTTTTCAGTGGTGTTTTCATTTTCAGCGTTGAGAAAAAGTATGTTCCCTTGATAGTATGTTTTATACCGGTGACAGTAAGCACGAGCAAGTTCGGACTTCCCCACTCCGGAAAGTCCGAAAATTGCCACGGTATTTGCATTTCCAGTTGTTAATTTTTGATGGAGTCGAAAAAGTTCGTCGTCTCTGCCGTCAAAGTTGCAAATGGTTTTTGTTAAACCATATTCTATCTGGCCATTGTCGGTGGTAGAGAGGACGATTAAGGAGCCGATCTAGATCATTTCTTTTGCAACCCAGCCCTAACAAGCAATTGGTAAATTTTTTGACTGTGATTCGGGAATCTACTTCTGCTGTCTCTGAGCCACTATGAGTGCGTTCATTCCTCAGTTTTCTTAACTCTTCAATGAGTTGTTGATGTTTAGTAGTGAGGCTGCAACAGTTGCGCAGAATCAGAATAATTAAAGTAGTGTCCAATTTGAATGATATTGTTTCTTTTGTAGATGGAAAGAGGAGATTCCATTGCTGGACTCCTATGATACGGTTCTGCTTGAGCGTCAAAAATACGGATTTAAAATTGTCTAAATAACCATACAATTGTTTTGCATGTCTTGGAACATTGTAAGTAACATGCAACAAATCCAGTAACGTCAATAAACTGAAGTAATTGATCAGATCCAACCTTATCCGCCTCTTTTCATTCTCAGAATTCAATTTTTGCTAAAGTAAATAAAGATAAAAATGAAATAAAATGAAAACCTTTCTACTACTACTGGAAATATCATCTGTATCAATCTGATATTGATAATATCCTGAACCATTACTATGAGAAACTTTACAGTCGTTCCTGAAACATAAGTGCTTCTATGCTACAATCACTTACAAAAATTACAGACACCCATTTCAAGCCAAAATAATATAAAACCAAATCCAAAATCCTCCAACGCCACCGTAAAACCCAGAAATGAGGACGACTCTTTATTGGTCCAAACCAACCGAATCAGTAAGTGACCTTGACTGCTGAGCCTGTTGTTCTTTTGATATAAGTGAAATGCATCTTAACTGCAAATTTGTTTTGGAAGTGGAATCGTTCAAATGTAAATACTGGAGAAATTATACAGAAGCCATCGTGGAACGAGAAGCAAGATGATAAACTCAATGGGTCCTCTAATGTTCCTATAATGATCCAGAGGAATGACGAAAATTGTGGAGGAGCGTGTTAACATATTTTCTGTTTTCAGTCCATGGGGTTATTGGCACGATCTTTTAATGCTTCAATCGCTAAACATTCTCCTCCACAAATTTCAATACGTGCATATGATAAGTTTGGCTTATTTGAAAAGATCAAAGGAGAAATTGGACACTAAGTAGTTACAATGTGTTTCCAGATCAAAGAATTTTGTAACGACATATGGACTAAAACGGGTTTTAAAGCACTTACAGATGGAATGGCTGATGACTGTTGTGCCATGGTTAGGTCAGATGGTTGAATGTCTTTTTATTCTATAAGAAGAAAAGTAATGTGAACAAAATGCTTTTGCATGGTGTTTCATAAACAACATAGTAGATGTTTGGATATGCATGACAGTTTGCAAGAACGACGGGGGTATGGTTTTTCAGTTTAAGCAAGTAAGTAAGCCGGAGTTTTGAGTCTTTACGCTTCCGTCCGTAACGATCGTTTCTTCAGGTATTGACCTGCAACTAGGAATTTACCGCCAGAGATACGTATAGCATTGCTCTAACTTTCCCGAAGGCCAGTGTGCAGTCAGTCGATGGCTCCAAATGGGTTGATACGCTGCTTTTAAAGCGCATCTGAGATACGACATGACTAAGACCCGAACAAGGACCTCAGTGGTACCACTCGAATTGCTATCGTTACACCATCCACTACACCGTCGCTGCACAAGATACACTACACCTGTACTATATGTCTTTTTATTTCGGGAGTCTGGATGATGTTATATCGAAGTATATATAATATATGATAACTGGTTATAGGTTTATCCTCCTGGGTTATAGGAATTATTTCAAATCAAATCAATTGTTGATGGTTTTGATTGTACGGAAATGTTCTACATTTCTTCGGTTGATGAAACATTGTTATTTCATTGGCACTCCCAAAGTATTGAACGGCGGATCTAGGGTTAGTCAAAGAAAGTGGAGGAGCGCAGATTAATGAATTTTCTGTAAACACATAAGTGTTGATTAGGTTATTTGTACGTTTTTATTTTATACGCTTAATAACCGTTCTCTCCTCCATAAATTTCGACTAGGTTCTTGATTCGCCTCTGGTATTTTATACATAAATTTCAATGCAAGCAAGTATACGATAAATGATGTGATCACATAATAAGATAAAGATCTATGAATGGGAAATACCCTTTCTTGTAGCAGCATATTTGAATTTTTATCAAAATAAAAACAAGAATATGTGTATAGTTGACTTAATTGCATGTCGTTATTTATTGAGTACGGACGATGATAAACAGAACTTCGGATATACAAACAAAAATGTGATTTCTTAAATAATTTTGAGCATGTTTGAAAACTCTTAAAATTCCCGATTAAACGCCCTTGCTCGAATAAACGCCCAGAGGATGCGTATTAAAATATACCTTATCGGGGAAAAAGTGACCAAATTTAGGGCCTGCTGACCAAATTTTCCCCGGTTTAAAATCCCGGTTTTTATTTTTACCCGACACACTACTTTCCCCGGTGTAGTATTTAACCCGACTAAATGCCTTTAAAATTCGATTTTTTTTAAAAATCGATGGTGAAACGATTTTTGTAAACCATCAGTTTCCAATTTAATAAGTGACAAGGAAGAAGAACTAGAAACCGTCGTAGTTTAAATAAAAATTAGAAGAAAGCTTAAGAATTTAGCCGGGGAAAAGTGAACAAATTTAGTGACCAAATTTTCCCCGATTTAAGATTTTACCCTGTATTTATATTAATCCGTTTTTTCCCCGATAATTAAGGGAGAAAATTCAAAAAACCTGATTTTAAGTTTCGAAATAAAACCTGTTTTATTTTAACATTTTACTACAAACCGAATAAACAGAGAATTCAATTGATTTTTTGACTTCGTTTTCACATTTGATTTTTCGTACAAATCAAAATCGAATAGTAAGCCCCACCTCATTTGAAATCTCGAACCCAGTTCTCTTTTCCCTCCCTTAACAAACTCTCTTAAAATCTCAAAGAACTCTCGATAATAATGAACTATTTTCTTCTCCCTATATGGTTCGTTATATCGAGAATCTACTGTAGATTTTCTTTGCTTTTTTCACAAGGATGTTATAAAACGATACATAGTAAGAAAAAAACATCATAAGAAACTTACAATTAATTCTTGCCTTGTTTTGTCTTTCAGCGTTTCCTCGACCAAATAAAATATATAGTTGATGAGAACATATACCCACAACATATAGCGCTAATGAAATTTGTTGAACGCTGTTCAACTCCTTTATGTTCTTTTATAAAGATATTCGAATCCATTTAAGCTGTTAATGGTACATTCTCACTAGCATAGACAAGTTCTTAGCTACTTCCGGCGATGATCCAACAGCACTTAAGTTAAGATCAGAAACTTTCGCGCATACAAACGTTCGCGTATTTTGCGAATTTTTTGGATAATTCTGGATAGAAAAATTACCGCGATAATTATACTTTTTTGTGCTTCCCGAAAGTTTCCCGAAAAATTCGTTCTAATTTTTGTGTTCTACTACAGTCACAACCCCCTCGGTTGGTATAGGAACGGCTTTAAAAAAGAAATTTACCGATTCGATAGAGATATTTGTTAGCCTTATAAACATACTCGGTTGGTTTATGTTTTAGGGAAGAACATATCTACTCCAATTATACAATTCACTTTAAGGAAAAATATTGTATTTTGTCTTTTGCAAAGGTTCTTATTCACTCCATTTGCCAAAGTTCTTTCGTTGGTATTTTCTGATCTTAAAGTACCACAGCGAAGAAGTCATGCTCAGAACGAACGAAGATAAAGCGAACTTCAAGAACAAAAAAAAAAGAAGAACTGACTTGTCCAATGTCCGAAGAAGAAGAAGACAGCAAGGAACATATCACCAGAAATATGTAGGAAGGATGGAAGAATTGAAGACAAAGAATTGAAAAAACTATTATAAACAATCAAGCAAATCAAAGGAAAAATGAACAAAAATGAACAAAGACATAGAAAGAACGACTCCCAGTGGGCAAAATCTTTAAAAAGTCTCTGTGGGGGAGTGTTTTTTTATTGAAACAGCAGGCGATATTGCTTGCCATTCCTAAAGAAAACAGTCCTCCACAGAGACTTTTTGAAGATTTTGCCCACTGGGATAAGATAATAAAATATCATTGCTTCCAACACAATGTCGATTTGACAGTGCTTGCTGAGAATTCATTCCCAAAACACACAATCCAATGGAAAATTACGAAATAAAATTTAACTGGTGTTTAAGCCAATTTGGAGGAGAACGTTCTAAAAAAGAACTGGCAATTAAATTGCAATTATCCTTTTGAAAACACTCTTCTCCATAATTTTTACACCAGTAAAATTGCTTCTCGATCCGCCGCTGATTACAGTTAACTTCAGCTATCACAAACACTAAAGGGTCCGAGTAAGATGGTCGAGATAGCGAGAGTTTTTCTCAGGCAACAAAACGCTTGGACTAAGTCATTTTTTCGAGAGTTTTGACTGTATATGATGTGTTCCATCCTAGTCGGAAACACTTTCTTACATTCAAAAGGTCGTAGTGTGAACTAAACTTAATTGCTTTCTATTTTGAATGCATAAAACACGATTAAGAAAGCTGAATAATATTATTAATAAAAAGGGAATAACAACATGTTTTGATGGGAAATAACCTTGTAGATGCATATTTGAATTTTCATCAAAATAGAAACGAAATAGAAAAAAATAGAAACGAGATTATGTGTATAAGCATAGTCATTAGGAAATTCTCTGATCCGGAAACCTATTGTAAAAGATAGGGAATTTTTGTTTTCTCAATATCGAAAAAAATTGGTAAAATGGCAATTGTGACGTCATAAATGCTAACTCGAAGTTTTTAACTCGAAGTTGTAGCTCGAAGATTATCCGCCTCAATTTCACCGAACCAATTTAAACAGTGAACTCTCAACAGCTCAACTCAACAGTTTTCCAAACCAGCAAAGTACGTGGTGTAAACATTGTTAAGTTTCTTGGGGTCCATAGTTAGATTATATTCTTTGAGATTTTTGACCGAGGAAAAGAGCTGGTTTGAGTCTCTTTTTAACGCCTCCCCATATGAAATTCTGCTTAGCACTCCACTTTTTTAGGAAGCGAAGAAAAGAGAGACGTGCAGGTGATGGAATCCCAAGTTTTGCTGGCGGCTGACAATGATGATGAAGACGAATGGATTATAATTCTCTGATTATAATATCTTATTTTTAAGTGCAAAATTCAGTTCAGTTTGAATGTTATAACACAAAGTTCAAAGATCTTTATGTTTGCCCTCTACAAAGGTATTACGTTTGGCTAACCAATACTCTCCCACCCCCACCCCCACCGCCTAATTTTGAAGGGTCATGGACATTCATATGGAATAAAATTTACTCGGTAAGAGGGAAAACATTTCGACGTTCTACTTGGCCACATCTGCCCAGTTCTTTAAAATTTCAAAATTTCGTGTTCATATTTCTGGATCATAAAATATTACGTCATACGCGCATGAACTGTCATACAGCAATTCGTTTGTCAGCTATTATGCATGTTTTCATGTATGAAAAAGTGATCTGCAGCGAGCCTATTTTTGAAATTTCTGTTCTTCCCCTATTTTTTAAAAAATTTTCTTTTTCAACGATATATATATAATACAATGTATAATGGTTCTTCTCGCAGAAAAGAGTATGTAATAGGTGTATGGTGTGCCACCTGTTATTAACTACTACAAAAAAGAGAAGCAAAAGTAAAAAACTAGAAGCTCGCGTTAGGGAATGGATATGATGACGTAAAGGTTAGGGGATTGACTGGTAGGGATTCGTGGTCACATATAGAAAGAGTGCCAAACGTCGAACTAGTATGAAGTTGAGTATGTAGCAATGTATAAGTAATATGTGTATCCTATTTCAGTTTCTTTTAGAAAGAGTAGACACCGTCTTGACCAAGAGATTGTTTTTAAGGCTGGTGATTCCATACAGTGTGTTTTTCAACCGATGACGTCATGTGAAACAGCCTAAAATGCTGTCAATCAATGAAGAATGTCTTTCTCCCTCCTCGAGACGGAAAAAATAACTGAAAGGTATTTTGCCTTCCCTTTGCGTGTGGGATTTTTTTAACAGCGCAGAAAAATACATACGCTGTTGCAGATAAATTGGTCTTCAAGGCTTTTCAGATTGATGTGATATTTTTGCCTAATTTTTTTTGAACGAAAACATTTCCCAAGAAAGAAACAAAACTGGCATGAATTATTTAAAAAAAAAGTTAAAAAAGAACTCTTTACAATCGCAGTTGTTTTTGCATTACCCCATTAAGTTAGTCAAGGAATTTGGTCACAGATTTTTCATAGACTAAATTTGGGTTTAAGAGCAGTAGCCCACCGCTTAACTCGAATCGAAGTATTCTCCTTTCTCCAACTATTTTTGTGTTCTGCCTAAATATGCCTCCCTGCCTGTTAACTCGAACATTTCGTTATCGAAAAAATCGTGGTTTGGATATAAACAGAAACAAGGAAATTTCGGTTTGCAATTCTTTTAATTTAAGAAGTTTCTCGTACAATACATTTACAAACTTTCTATATCCGGTAATTATTAACTGGCGCGATGCACCTGCAGTCCATCTGCATCACCAAGGTTGGCCCTTTAGCCATCGATCTTGGCATAACAACAAAATGAAAAGGCATCCGCTAACTACAGTTTACTCGAACTTTTCCTCTTAAACTCGAGTTTTGGAGCACACTGGATCAGACGAACTTTCGTTAACTCGACCAAATTTCTGTCCCCATTGATTTGTTCTTAGTGGAAACTTTAGTGAAAATTGAAGCATGTTTGGAATTTGGTCCAAATTTTGCCCCAAATGCCTTTTTATGGCCGAAATATATGAAAATTCATTTCCAAATTTAATATCATTACTGTATTGGTACTACATCCAAATAATCATAAAAATTGAAACTCTTAAAATTTTGTTTCATTAGAGGATTTACGATAAGGCAGTAAACGAACGTAAAAACAACAGAGATGTAAGCGTTGTAAAACTGGTATATTTCCTAATAAGGTCTATCATACAAAGTCGAGTAAATGCATGTCTGAAGTGCTCAGTGAAAATGGTGAACTAATGACATTAAATTATCAAAAAATATACAGTATCACTTACGTCCTAACATACAGTTTGTCTTGCCAATTAGAGACTTCATGGTGCAAACCTTGTTAAATTTATTTAGGGTCGGCGAGCATTAGAGGTTACGTAAGTGATGCCTCGTTCTTTCAAACTTTTTAAAAGACTTTTCACCGGAAAGTTTTATGGTCTCGCATTGGCAGAATAAAAACACTCTAGGGGTGGGGGAGAAGTCCATATCATCTCATTAACCACTGTCGTCTTCAATGCAAACAACACTGAAATAGTTCTGAAATATATTTAGTAATGCTAAATAATAAATAAGTTACAACAATATTATAAATCTTCTTCTGGAAGGGTAATATATTTAAAAGTTTAAAATAGTTGAACCGGTGAATAATCGTAATCAGACACACATGCATACAACATCAAAATTATGATACACTTAAAAGTCATCTTTTTCTTTATACAC
Source organism: Turritopsis rubra (assembly GCA_039566895.2). Classification (NCBI taxonomy): domain Eukaryota; kingdom Metazoa; phylum Cnidaria; class Hydrozoa; order Anthoathecata; family Oceaniidae; genus Turritopsis; species Turritopsis rubra. The sequence continues at coordinate 10,229,350 of CM077626.1, read as the reverse complement.
TAGAGTGGCGGCCAGACATCACTCTACAACAACGTCAACAAACCACGTTCTCCACAAAAACATAACATACAAGTCCTTCTTCAAAAACGACATCGTTAAATATTACACACACGAAAAACCAAAAGAACGAAATTAACGCCACAGTGTTCTGTAAATGCCAATCAGAAAAGGTACGGTATAAAATGGTATTTGACACGCCTCTTGTACTCTCTCCAGCTCTCTCCATACTTTTCTTGGCAACTGTCGTCGTCCCTCAAACTCATCCAAATCAAGATTGGCAGTAGAAGGACTGACCACATCCAACCAATTGGATGGTAAAAACCTGGTAACACAAATGCAATATTATGGATTTCAGATTAACAGTCTTCTACCAGAGAAATTTACAAGTAGAAGAGGGCAAAAAATTATAAACATACCGCATAACATGGACCAGGAAATATTCATTAAAAGGTCCCCGAGGTAGTTTGGATGACGTAATTGCTTCCACCAGCCATCAACCAATAAGTTCTTACGGTTCGATGTGGTAATGTAGTCGACACCTGAAAGAAAACAAAAGAAAAAATAGATTGAGTAAGTCTTTTGGCCCGCTTTAGATCATAATGAATTGCAAGATTTCCCTTCACATAACAGCATTTGGTGTACAAGTTCATCTAGTTTTGTAAAAATGGGTAAAGAAGCCTACACACCAACCTGCTAATTTAGCCTTGTGCTGATCTTTTCTGAAATTAAACTTTTGTTGAGTTGAGACACGGTAAATAAAATAACCAACAACTAGAAAGTTCAAAAACAAAATAATAACTGAAATTATGAAAAATATGCTTCAGTTAGATTTCCTTCTTTTCATACACACAAAAGACGTTTTTTTTTTTTTTTTTTACTAAAATGCTCATTTACATTTATTGATACAGATTATATAATGAATTTTCCTTTTATCGCCACCATTTTCAGCCAATCTAACTAGCATAGACACTAGATAGCTTCAGAAAAACAGTGAAAACCATTACTAATGATATATACCTTGTAATATTATCGGAATAACATAACAGTACCAACGAAAGGAAACAGGGAACATTGCTAAGTAGCGTGCTTGCAAGGAGGAAAAGAATGGGAAAACAACAAGCATCCCCACACTTGTAAGATAGCCAAATTTGTCAGAGGATATGATACTAGTATAAAGAATTGTCTCCTAAAATGAAGAGCAAAACAAAGATCTCAACCTCTTCTGATTAAAAAGAAACACACCCTGCACACATACAGGTAAATGAAATTGAAGTGATAAACAATATTAGTGATGAGAAACAAACAGGCAATTTATAACTTTCAAAAACCAGCTTAGTTGCAGTTTCCTTCTGACACAATTTTGTCCTCCTGCAAATATTTTCAAAGAACAAAATATGGTAGGCATTGGTGTGCAACTCAACAGAAATAAATATTCTCAACAAATTTCATGACAATGAAAAACATGTCGAAGAAGCTCAACGGTTCCAGGAAGAGAACTACATTTTCAACATAAGAAATCCTATACCTCAAAAAACAGTCCATCAATGGAATACCAGAGTTGGAAGGCTACTAGTAACACAAGTGATACATTCTTATCCACAAGTCCTTTACCTCCTTTGTTAGCAAATTCTTTTGCCAAGTAACATAGATTCATAATAGTCTAAGAGAAAATATTAAAATAAAATTAGAAAAAATCAGAATATCAATAAGAAACCAGCACTGAAAAACCTTTTCAAAATACTTTTTATCTCACCCAGGTTATCCAGCCCGCTCTCAATGCAAACATTTTTAAATCAAATTTGGTGTAGCTGCTCCAACGTGGACTAAAAGTACGGCCGTCCACAAAATCTTTTAAAAAGCCTCCTATAGAAAAATTATATTTTATCACAATTATATTCAAACAATTTAAAGTCAGAGGCATGGTGTTAATCATAGGCTTCTCCAACAAAACACTGAAATGTTAAGTAGAAATCAGCAACACAAAATGATAACTTCAGCACATTTATAAAGTACCTTTTATTATCTACTAGCCATTTTACATATTCATTATTCACCTAGTGCAAATCTTCTTTTAGTTCGCAATTTTTTTCGAAGCTATTTGCCTTTCCTTATTCTTACCCTGCCATTGTAGTTCTTTTCTGCCTCTTGAAATCGGAAATATAACTTTAAAAATAAGAAAAAAACATACCTGATGGTTCTTTGGCCTTTCGTGAACAAAAAAACACTTTAATACTGAACAGCAAGGTGAACAAATACGATCCAGTGACAACACTCAAATAATTTGCGGAGATAAACATCTTGGGTACCTTCTTGTAGTAAGTGGCAACAGCAAAGAAAGCCACTGAGATCACAAGTGCAGATAAGCCTTTAACGGAAAAAAAACAACAAGACATGATCATCACGAGAATTCAAGTTAATTTTTTGTTATCTTGAACTTCTTACATATACACTATATTTTATAAGAATAGTTTTATAAAATCATCAAAAAGTCTCTGTGGAGGAGTGTTTTTTTTTATTGAAACAACAGGCAATATTGCTTGCCATTCCTTTGCCCACAGACTCAAATTTTGCTAAAAATAAGAATAATCTAAAAACAATCTGAGACTGAATATTCAGCATGTAATAACAACAAACTCTGCCTTCAATGAACTATCAATATCAGAAAGTTTGGCACTATCAAGCCTAAAAACTAACACAAATTTTTCTGTTTGACAAAAAATAAAAAATAAAAAAAAAAAAAATAAGAACAAGCAAACGTTCAAGACTTAGGTCTAGAATTATATTTACCACAAAATAAGAACAAATTGAGGCTGAAATTTTTTAAAAATATATAAGAACAATCAGCCTGAATCAAAAATTGCTGGTTCTTATGAAAAGAAGAAAAAAAAGATATGACTTTCCTAAAAAAAATGAATAGTCATGCAAATATAATTACCATTAGTTCTGTAAAGCAACTTTGTTCTATTTCCTAGATTAGGTCCAGCTACCACCTACAAGACAACATAATACAAACAATTACTAAAAACACTACTATCAATCGTAATCATAGCAATGGTTTAATATTATTTGATATTTTTAAGGATTGTGTACATAAATAATAATCCTGTACTTTGCCATTAAGAACCTTAAAAAATAAGCATTTTAATAATTTTCATGACAAACTCACCTTTCCAAGAGGAAGATAAGAAATGATAGCTTGGATAGTGTACCAAATGAACACCGCACTGATTGGCTTCCATTTGAATAACTGATTTGCAGTAGGTAATGCTGGAAACTTAGTAAATGTACAATTTTTCTTGTTTTTGCAAATTAAATGAAAACCATATACGAAAAGAAGTGGCATAAAGAATTTAAGTATGTAACCCACTAGGGATAAAAAGCAATTAAAAGCACATGGAAGAGGGTTCCCAACAATGCACATTTCAACTTTTTTTTCATTTTCTACTGCTTGATCGTTCAAGTTGCGTGTGGTTGATCTAGTTACACGACTGGTCACTGAAATATTGTCCAGTGACTTTAGAGATGGGGTAACTGATGAATCTAGTTCATCTTTACTTTGAATAGTCTCAACCACAATTGAATGTGCCTTAGCATTTTCAGTAGAAACAGCTGCTCTTTCACTAGAAACCCTTCTGATGCGCAAAGAAGCTGTTTTAGTTGTTTCAACAATTTTTTGACTGACACGACGAGCTGGTGAACGAGGGTTCCTTTCAGATGTCTTCTTTGGAGATGGACTTTTCCTTGATGGAGACTTTTGTCTCCTAGTTTTTCTTGTTGAGCTTCTAGATCTTGAACGTCTTCTTGATGGAGACCTTGAGTTTGAGCGTGATCGAGTAAACAGTGTTTCCTTCTATGAAGAGGATTGCATTCACAGCTACACATTTTAAAAAACAGTGCATTTCAAAGAAAAATACAGCAAGAATAACATCTTACATTAATATTTTTGGCAGGGATTTCTTCAATAATGGTGTCTTCATTATCAAATTTCAAAGAATATTGGTTTTCAACAGGATTATAATCAACAATACTTCCTCTGTAATAAAGGTGACTACCAGGCCATTTAGCAAAAACACTAGCTCCAATTTCAAAGCGGTTTCTTGAAGGCATTTTCACCTACTGTACCGCAATTACGGTGTACTAGAAAATTTCATTCATAAAAAATCTTGCTCTTTTGTTGACACCAGAGAATGTAGCTACAGCCGTTAAAATTTACGAAACTGCGCGCATTTGAAAAATTCTTGCACTTGATTGGCTAATTCGGCTCAAAAGAACACATCACACTTCAATGGTTTCTTTTCTTCCGGGGAACGATTAACATTTTTAACGCAATTAATTTTCAACACATTTGGTCTATATAGAAATAAATTTGTTAAGCTTTATGGAAAATTGTAATAATAAATACAATATATGTAAAATTATAGAAATACATTTTCCAAGGGTTATTAATGTTAACGCTGTCAATTTTTACCCCCGGTTAAAAACATCTTGGTTATTTACCATAATGGTAGAACAGCTGCAAAAGAGAAATTTCCAGCAAAATAACAAAGCAATGAAAAAATCAAATCAAATCAAGACTGTGAAGGCTGGTTCCACCAGTTAATATTCGAGCGAAAAATTTCGAGGAACTACTTTTAGTACGACAAACTTTCCTCTAGTTGTCGCGCTGTTTGATTTTATGTATTGTCATAAAAATGCGGGGGAATAGACCGCTTTACCGAGCATATTTTGGGGGTTACAGCACTTGGCGTTTTCCAGGTGCTGTATTTTTGAGTAATTCGTTTGAAATAGTCATCATATAATAAATAAATAAATAATTAATAAATAATCATTTATTCGCCTCATCCATTTATATACAATGGTTTTTCGTACTATAATATCAATAAATACAAACAAATCAATAACGATAAACACTGTAGAAAGAGAAAAGAAGAAGAAGAAGACGGAAAATTAAAGTAACCGAGCTAAAGCACAGTCAATATAAAATTCCTTGGTTTTACTCCTAAAATATTTTTCATTAGACGATTCACGAACTGTCCTTGGAATTTCATTAAACAAAGATACTGCTCATGATTTAAACGCGTTTATGTGTCCGTTTTTTATGATTTTTGGTCCGGTGTCGTTGCATGACCGTAGATTTCTTTTTGGCTCCGCAAATTTCAACTTGAGGTATGTTGGGTATTGTTGATAATACAAAGTTTTGAAGCAAAGATTAACCAGATTCATTTCAATCCGCTCTTTGATAGGGAGCCACTTCAATTCAAGAACATCTTTGGTCGTGCAGTAGCGATTTTGAATGAACGCAGCCGCTGCATTTTGTACTTTTTGTAGCCTAGCCATCTGATTACGTGTGAGTGGATCATATACGGTATTGCAATAATCAAGTTTTGATATTACCAGTGATTCGGCAAGTTGTTTTCTTATGTGCAAAATAGCAGCTTTTTGTAACTTCTGAGATGTGGGGGTCCCGATTCAGTTGTTGTTGGAACTTCACTCCAAGAATTTTGGTCCCATCACTTCTTTCGAGTGAGTGTGAAGCATCTGGTTTGAAAATGTATTTAATGGTACGTTGTTTTGATTGCTTTGTGGTGAAGATCATAAATTTAGTTTTTTCTGGGTGATTATCAAATTCTTATCTTTTGACCACCAATAGATGTCCTTGAGACTTAAAAAAATGTAATGCACGTGTAACATAATCCACTCTTTTACAGACTCGTTCACTATTCTCCAAGTCGGAATGACGTCTTATTTGATTTTTTATGACTTACATAGAAAAATGTTTTGTTGACAGGAGGTATGATCACACTGTTTGTTTTCCCCAACAATGCACCAATCTCATTGGATAAAAGCAAAGTCACATGACCTTCCGGCTTGGTTGAAGAATACGATGCCCATGGTGTCCCCTTCTTCTAAAGAAATTTCCACAACCGATTTGAGTTGGTTCATGTTGGATTCATTTCTTTCTTCTTTTTTTTTTTGTTGGATTTTGACAACTCTCGAACAAATTAATTCACAGGCCATATGGTGGAAGTCTCTCGGCATACTCAACGGAAGTTGGGTGCAGTCGTCGAAGTACGTTTTGATATGGGAACCATTCGGAGATTTTTCACACAACAAATTCGATAAACACCGCTATATACGAGAGTTAAAGATGCTTTACATATTCAACACTCCTTATATTATATACTTATATAGTTATTTTATATTGACTTTTGATTTATATTTTTATGAAATTTATATCATGTTATCACACTACAGTAGTAGACGTGGATTGAAAAAGTTTCGTATTGTCTATTATTATATTGTGGAATAGAAATGCGAAAAAAATTGCACAAAAAAAAATTAGCGTGAACATGCTCACTGGGTGTGAACGAAAGCTTACTAATAAAACATAGATATGTCGCAGTTCACACGTCGTTTTTTCTATCCAACATTATATCATGTTACTTGGTTTTTGCAGGACTTCCTGGAAAACAGTGTTTATATAATGCAAGTTCAACTTTTCAATTGGAAAATAACGGTCGGCAAGGTTACGGGAGATAACCACACCCCAAAAACGCACAGATAACTACCGTGAATAAAATGTTCAAATGTTTTAGAAACATGACACATTTAACGCATTCTATAGTAAAAACAACTAAAAATTTTTAAGCGTTTTTTCACAGAAAATTTAGACAACTAGCTACTGCTGCACATCCGTTTCAAGATGGTGACGTTGTCGCTTTTTGTTTACTGAGTGGGTTTTCTTCATTGTTACGTCTTAACAATATACCGATAAGAGATTCGCATGCTTTCTTCACCGCATCTATAACGTTCGTTGAACGGATCTTTTCTTTACGGTTTATCAATTGCGTTTCGGATTCAGTGCTGGATTTGGAAGAAGACGTATCGTCTGACGAGGCATTTGAGCTATCCTCAACATCAGACAAACCCCGGTGACTTTCTTCTGACGTGTTCGAATTACTTCTAGAGACCGGTCTCACAGTATCATCGGTACGTTGAGACGGCCCAGGTTTTTCTTCTTCATTTTCTGAAGGTGCGCAAGCATTCGTTTTCGTATTTCCATTTTTACCGTTTTCAGTGTCAGAATGAAGACTCTTTCGTCTTTTCACCGGCGGACTTTTATCATCATTGGACTTCACTGCTACCTTTTCCTCAGCAGCTGAAGGCGACTCTAAAAATTCAAAGCATTTTCAAAAAATTATTCAGCATATTTCCAAGAATGAATACGTTTTTATTCTCCTTCCTTAATTAACCATCAAGCCTCTGAACATAACGTTTTTTTAAGAGCACTAACGCTTACCTGAAGCCAGTTTTTCTTCAACGTCATATTTTCTTTTGTGCTCTCCCGATTTTGCTTTATTTCTTTCCACTGTCAGTTTCTGTTGATTATATCGCTCGATTAAGTCGTTCAGACAAGCTTCCAACACTTGCGGAACCTTAACATCTCCAGACTGCGATACAGAAAGCAAAAGACACAGCGCTCGAACATCCTAGGCGAGAAAGAACCAATAATGGTCTATCTAAGCTTATGTAAAAGGAACACATTTCAACCAAAAATCGAAGCACTTGCCGAAATTTCTCAAATTTTGGGGACCAAAATATAAACAAAGGACCTCCACAAATTAAGCAACCATAGTTCTAGTCAGAATCCCAAAACCTTGCTTTAGTAAACAAAATGGTGTATCTGAGCTAGTACTCTACAGGTTACAACAGACAGAAGAAGAAAAGATGTGAACACAAACAGTTACTGGAGACATTAAAGAAGTGAAATTATGACGTATTATAAAAATGACTTTCTTTTCTTGAAAGTATAAATAGAACAATCACCCCGTGTATTCTGGCAGACTCGACTTCAAATTCTTCGTCATTCATATTGGCTAAAGCTGGCACGTCTTCGACAAGAGCGGTGATGATGACATTAATGACACCCTGTTTTTGTTCGACTAAGATCTTCTGATGTATCTACCAAAACGAACAAACACACAGTTCACACACACGCCGCTACAAATTAGTAAAAACAACAACAACAACAACAACAACAACAACAACAACAACAACAACAACAACAACAACAACAACAACAAACGTATGGTATGCTCACCTTTGGTAAGTAAATGCAAGCGAACGAATAGAAAATTGGGTTGTCAAACAATTCCCGTTCATCGGTAAATAACGTTTCCATAAACTAAAAAAAAATAATAGGTGAACAGATGAATTGGTAACAGTACCAACCAATCGGATCGTTAACTTCCGTTTCGATATCCTGACATGACAACGCTTCGAGGAAAGGAAATACTGGAAATATCTTAGAGGCAATAATTTCGTCGGTGGGTAAAAATGTTTTTCCGGCAAAAAAAATATTCGTCACTTTTTTACCGTTTAATGTTGATTTCCATATCTTTTGAAGGAATGGCAAGTAACCTTACCTAAGGTGATCACTTACCTCGATGAACGATTCACACAGGAACAACCTCTGTATACAATGACGATATTTAGGATTCTAAAAATAAAACCCATCATAACAGTTACGTACAATAACCATTTAGTTTCAACAGCCCCCTTCATGGTAAACTACCTCTGCTGATTTTCCCCACACTTCCTGCCACAACTTGGGAAATATTGGGAATTTCAAAGGCAGAACTTCCACTGCAAGCAAACAACCTGAAACAGAAAGAATGTTTCGTCATCAATCAAAATGTGGAATCGCCGGTGTGTGTTCAAAATCCTCCTCCTCCAGGATGCAGTGATAGATACTATTGTTATTTTATTAGTGTTTACCCAGGAAAGCCTCTTCAGTTCCGATAGAACTGTGATCAATGAGGCTCCTAGGAGGAGGGTCCTGCGCAGGTAGATGTCCTGGATAAACAAAACAATTCGACAAAAAATGAAACATGAAAATATCAAATAGCAACTAACTGATCTCAATGATGATGTCGGGTACTTGGTCCAGATTCAATCCGTACCGACACAACTTATCGACGAACATATGGTAACCTTCGTAATATTCCGACAGTTGTCGTTCATAATTCTTATCAAAAATCTAGAAAAAACAACAGACAAATCTTGTGATTTCACGTGGTTGAACGTGTCATTTTAGTAGACGAAGTCATTCACAACAGAACTGAATACGATGAGGATGTTTCATTTTTTTTTTTCTTTTCACCTTGGATTCAAGCAGCAAAGGATGCAGCGCCATGTTTAATTCCAACCCGCTACTTCTTGATGATATCTTTCGGTTAGGTAGCTTATTCTGAACACCATATCTTGGAAAATATGGTCCGACAGGTCCTAAAGGTGAATACATCAGCAAACAATTAAACGTATAACACCAAAAAGGGAAATGCATGGGTACGATAAACGGCATTTATACGCACCAGGGTTTTGGGTCATGCGAATGGCCAGGTGAGACTGAAGGATGACAGGTGCCAATGTTTCTATGCAATCTTCAGGGTAAACTTGCAACAAGATTGTAAGGAGTTCTGAAAGTGTTGAAAAACAAAAACGGTTAGGAAACAGTAGAAACTAATTCGTTGTAATTCTTCCACACATCAGTGCTGATGAAAAGATCACACAGTCGACGATGGTGATGAACTGACCTAAGCAGGCTTTCTGAATGTCCCTTGACACAAACGAATTCAGCATAGAAAGTGCTTTTAACATGATATCTGCACGCTCAATCCATCCATTCAATGCTTTGAAAACATCAGCTAAACATATCAAGAAAAAACCCAAAAGTGTGCTTACACAACAAGGTAACATAAAAACAAACAAAGAAACAAAGAAACAAATAAACAAACAAAGAAACAAAGCAGGTAGATGAAAGCAAAGCGTGACTTACGTATCTTGTTGATGATGTTATGACAACAATCGAGTATAGTGTGCAAGAGATTGGCCACCTGCAAGATATCGTTGGTAACATTGCACGCCGTAGCTTCGTGGTACATAATGTGCAAGGTGGAAAATGCCTAAATCATATATGAAATGTTCCAAATAACCAAACACGACTGGAACAAATGAATACGATGGTAGGATGGTAGGATCGCCACCATTCAATGAACAGGTGGGAAATAAATAGATAGAGACTTAATTGATACAGTGCAGCCCAAAGTAACTTTACACGTTCGCGAAGGAACGATGAATTTTTGCATGAAAAGGCAAAAGATTTTGTGTACAGTTTTATCCTGTTAAATTAAGGCATTATTAAAATTTTCTGTGTACTTGAACATGAAAACACAGGCAGAATAAACGAAGGACTGTTAACATCGCCAAGACATCGTCTCTTCGTGAAGGTTTATTACCTTACGCGAACACGTAGTTTCCTTCGGGCTAGTACATACCTCTCCAAGTGGATTGAGACCGTTGTGACAGGCTACATGGACACAGTCCTCTTCCGATTCTATCAAAATCTTCAATATACTGAAAGTAACACAAGGATGGAATATTTAAAACCGCATGAACAGGAAGACATAAATAATCTACAAATCAAACCCAATATCCAGTATTGTTATACTTAATCAATGTGGTCCAAGAATGTTGGCCATCCATGCAACCACAAAACAACTCGATAGCTTTTCGACGAAACTTCAGGGCAAATACCAAATCGTCTTTCTCCTTGTATGCTGCGCCAGCAAACAACTTGATAAGTTGCAACAATTCTTCGACAGCCTAAAATGAACAACAACAGGATCAAATTTTCGTGACAGATCAAGATAGATACGCAATCGATTTCCATATTCAGAACACCAAAAAGAAAAACACAAAATGAACAACGCCTTACTTGAGGATAATGGCTTCCCCTTGTCATCAAATGCTCAAATGCCCACGTGATATTGGCGTGAGATGCTAACGATTTGCTGAACGTTGGGGAGTAGTAACATGCCAGTCTGAGCAATCCATAATATACTGGTAACGTGGCGTTGTTGTACGAGATGACCTCCTGGTCGTCATTAGACCTGGAATGGATCGCGAAATTTAAAAAGGCAAAAGCCATTACACTTTAATATCACAATTAATCATTACAAAACAGTACAAAAAAACCACAAATCTTACAGAATGTAGTTGTATGCGATGTTAGTTGCCACATCTTCAGTGTCCGTTATGTATTTCACGTTATCGGAATATCCATCACAAGCATGATACCAGAACGTAAGCAAGGACTGGAATCAAAATAACAAATCAAAACAAACAGGTTTTATAGAATGATCAGAAGCAAAGACAGGTGACTTGATGTTAATAAACAAAACCGGTAAATGTGGTTCTGCACATGCTCAGTAAAATACCACACAGTTTTCCCCCGGTCATATATATACACACACACACACACACACACACACACACACACACACACACACACACACACACACACACACACACACACACACACACACACACACACATATATATAACAAGATATTTCAGATAGACCAATACCTGTTTATTGAAATGGACAGCAATGTCAGGTTCCGACATGATTGGATGATAAAGCTTCCATAGGTCTTCACTAAATGGTGTGAACTAGGTAAAACGAAAACAAAAACAATCCTCAAAAAGTACTATTTAAGTGTGATCTACAGATATGTGGAAGTTTGAAGTTTCTTCTATGCAATCCGTCGTTGTTAGGTATATCTATATACTGCTCTGCATACTGTTAGCAGAGATATCAGAGATGTTACACAGAGTATGTAACAGTACGAAGCTCTGGAGAATTTGTATGCATCATACCATCGCTTTCTCTTCATCGGATATTAGACAGTAATTGAGTACCGTAAAGTAATTTACTAATCTTGTGGTTCCGGAATGTGTTTTATCTGAAATAAGAAAAAACACAATTGTGATTAATTCAAGAAAAGTACCTTGTATCTATGTATTTTCACGTCCATGAAATACACCAAATCTATGATTCAATTATAAGATTGGCGCATGATTCCATAGTGCTTTAAGCCGAATCCCCACCAGGCGGGAATTGTTGCAGCGGGCAGTTGTTATTGTTGTAGCGAAAAGCAGAAATGGTTTCTATTTTCCGTTGCAACTACACACTCCGCCGCGCCCTCAAAAACATTACTTGCTACTGCGCATGTGCCGAGGCGGTAAAAAAAATCGACATTAACACCAAACAGAGGCAAAAAAGAAAGAGCAGGAAAACGTAAAGAGCCTGTGTGAAATATGCATACCACAGTATTTTTTCAAATCAGGGAATAGTTTCAACAGGAACATAAACACTTTATGTAGGATTTCTTTTGCATCAGTGGACATCTAAACGGTGTTTAACAAACACATTATTACATATATAGAGAGAGAAACATCTCCATAACGGATATCCCATATAGTGGTCGCTTTTTCCAGGATGTCTTTTCTCCTTGAAGTCTTAACGGACACCTCCTTAAAGCGGACACATTTTTGTTTGGTCCCGATGGTGTCCGCTATATAGAGGTTCGTCTGTAGAAATAAAAAGCACAATCAGAATTGATTTCTGCGATTGCTACTTACTCTCATTTCCTTCTGTGGTAGAGAGAATAGCCGTCCCCTTAAAAAAAAGTAAAATCTTTTCATGTTTTAGATATGAAACCGTGTACCAAATTCGTACCACCATAAATCCTATGGAGCTTAATTCAAAATTTCAAAATCAGGGAATTTACTGAAGAAAACAAAACAATTAAAATAGTAACAAAAGATTCTAAAATTTTCAAAGAGTCTATGAGGAGGAGTGTTTTCTATAGGAATGGCAAGCAATATCGCCTTCCGTTTCAATAAAAAAACACTCCTTCACAGAGACTTTTTGAAGATTTTGCCCACTGGGTATATTCTCATCTTCATCATGATCCGACTTGAACAGTTTTAATAACATAATTTGTAAAATTTATCTTTATCCAAAATTGCCCTCAAGATCATGCTATTTACTAATATAAACTATGAAATAGTAACCATACCGAAACGCTTGCGGAAAGTTATTGTTGGGTACAAGTGAAACCAACAAATAGGCTGCCCCTGAAAATATTCAATGATACGAAATGAAATGTCCAGACAGGTTAGTTCTTCATCGTCTACATTATAAGCATCAACAAGAAACCACCAAATGAAGGTCGGATCATTATAATCATATATCATAAATAAGGAAATGAAAAAATGGTTTTTGATAAAAAGAAATCACTCTCGTAAACTTCGAAGCTTCCAGATCTGCATGATATAAAGTGTATACGTATAGTTTATTTATCCATAAATATAATTTGTGATCAACTGTTTTTATAGAATTAAAAAGAATGGTTTTTCATAACAAAATTACTTTCAGAAACTTCCAAGACCTATCTCGATTTATTAATTCAAAATTAAAATGTCTTTTCGTTGTCATTATAGCAATCAACTCAGTAAGGAATAAGACAATTTTATTAAGGTCGAGAAATACACACTACTCTTTTCCAAGTTCAAAAAAAAGTAGTCTATAAATCTTTGTTGCTACCACCAATCAGTAGACAGGTTCGTTGGCACCAGTACAGTCAAAACTTCACACAAAACAAAGTAGAATGATAAACCAAATAACGAAAAACAAACAGTTTACCGCCACGTATTCTTGGACTATTATCTGCAATCAAATATTTGACAACCCATTTATCCAAATTTTGAAGTACCCATTCGTGAGCCTGCAAAAAGGGAATTTTCATTAACCTGAATTCAGATTAAGGGTGACCCCAAGCTTAAAGAATGCTTGCAGATCTATAACGAGTATACATTATGTTTACACAACCATTATCTTATGATGATGGAACCTAGTGTTTCGAAATATATTATTCAATAAAATTACATTGTTGGTTTATACCTGATATCAAAAAGCCATTATCTTATACCTGTTTATTTCTGGGAACTTGGTTCGATAGCCAATCCAGAGTGAGAGCTGGGTTTAACTCAACAGCCTGAAGGAAATATGAATGTAACATCAAGTTTGAATTGAAATTCAGTAAGCTTATCATAAGTTGACCAGAATTATACTTACTTCCCAGATCTTGGGCAGTATGATTCCGATAAATGACGGAAGCCCGGGTAGCCCGTTTTTTCCAACTTCTGTTAGCAGGGATAGTAACTTGAAAAACGGCTGTGAAGCTTCCATGGGCAATTTTTGCGCAGCAGCGATGAGGAGTTGTACAATCTTTTGGGCTATCTCTTCATTATAACGACACAAGTGAAATATTATGTTTGCCGTTTGGCGCAGATTGACACCATCTGCTGTGATTTGATAGATGAAGGGAAAGTCCTAAGGAGTTCATTTAATCAAAATATTATAATAATGTAGATAATGAAGAAAATAACCGAACGCCTGTCAACAAATTACTGCATATTGAATTTTATTTATAATAGTATTTCTAGCAGTGGATTTTTTTTAACGAAAAATACTTGCCTTGCTTGATGAAAAACACTCCAAATCCTTACTGGACAAATTTAATTCTCTAAAACAAAAATAAACATGAACGTCGTGTGGTTTTAAATTTCAGACGAACATAAAAAATGGTGGGAATTACATGAGTTTTTGAATAATTGGATTTTTCTATATCTGTTTCATTCACCTGGATTTAATTAGTCCATCCAAAAAATAGTGGAAACAGGACAAATCATCTGTGAACTTTTCCTAACACCTTATCGTGGACAAAAAATCGGGGTAACAATAAGTCAGGGAAAATTTAATTCACTTGCAAAAATATGAGTCACTTTTCCCTGATTCTTCCCCAAAATAAGGTAACAGACGTTTCTATTTTCAAATTCGGCCCTTAGCAGACCAAAATATTTGTTCAATTACTAGAATTTTCGGAATTACAGTATGTTTATCTCACAATTTCAGACCATCCAACAACTTCTCAGTGAATACTTTTATAAAAGAAAAGAGATTTATTCACCATGTATGAATAATAAAATATCATACTTTTTTAACCTGACCTCCCAATGGGTAAAATCTTCAAAAAGTCTGTGGAGGAGTGGTTTTATATAGGAATGGCAAGCAATATCGCCTGCTTTTTCAATAAAAAACACTCCTTCACAGAGACTTTTTGAAGATTTAGCCCACTGGGAATGCTCAATGAACCAAACAAATTTAACGAGGTATACACTCTATGAAGTTTTGATGGTCTGAGATTTTTAAATAAACTGTATGTAAGATGGGTTCAAGTTGTCAATTTGAACCTTTCATACTTGAAGAGAAAAGCATTGAGATGGTCCGTCTCTTAAGTAGGAAGACATAGAGAGTAATATGCAGTAAACTTCCATTAAGTAAGACCACAGATAACTGGAACTTTTTTTAGTGGGACTGAATCAGTTGGTCCCTTGAATTTCCTCTACAATAGTGATTCGGTTCACGAGTGATTTGGTTTAAGTAGGACATTCAACACCAATTTCGTTGGTGCCTTGAGAGTCCCAGTTAAGGGGAGTATACTGTTTAATGCAATTCTATAAGGTGGACTTAACTTCTCTTTGCTTTCTGAAACATATTTTAGTGGCTTTTTACTTACGCCCCGTCTCGTGCTGCCTCAAGCAATAAAGCAATAGAACCGATCATTTTCTCAAGGGCAGTTGGATAGAATTTATCTTCGGGAAACAAGGAGAGAATTTCTTCATCTTCTATTTCCAAGTCCTCATCATCGTCTGATGAAATGCCAGGCTGAATGAATAAATAGAAAATAAAACATAAAATAATTTTAAAAAAATGAAGAGGCTATTTTAAAAACTTAGCTTCCTTTATAATGGATCTTACAATACTGATCCATTCCTTCATAATACCCAATTTTCATTTTTGTAATAAACAACGAAGGTTCATATTAACACCCTTCCCCCATAGAAATATCTGATTCAATAAAATACGGTATGACAAGAACTCACCACGTCACCGGATTTTAAAGAATTGTAAAACCGCACCAAAGCAGATATGGCATCTATATTTAACATAAACGTGCACTAAAAACATAACAACAATCAAACCTCAAAACTTATTGAGCCGCAATAATTTCTGCGAAGTATAACAATCAAAGAAAATATAAAAAATTGTGATCAACAACTCTACATACCTCTTCATGGCCCAACGATAAGAACTGATACAAGAAATAAAATAATTCTGACAAATGTTTACAGTAACTGCGTAAGTTGTCTTCAAGCTAATAACAAAAAATGCGAACAAGTTACGAACAAGACTAACAACCAACAAGTTTCTGACAACAGTGGAATAGGAGGTGTTCCAGATTCAACTCTTACACAGCATGATACAGAAAAACTTCTCCATAGCGTACACCCAGGACCAAAAGAAATTGGCCAAAAGAAAGTGTCTGCTACAAGGTGTCGATATAAGGAGGGGCCTGCTACAGAGCGGTTTGACAGCAAATAGAATTGTTGTATTTACATGAATAAACTCACCAACAACAATAAAGTTTTGATGAATCTTGTTATCGGAGAGCATGCTCCAATTTCACCACTTTCGTCCTCTTCATCCTCACTGCAAGATGAATGACATTATGGGAAAATGTTTTTTAACTGATATTTATTTATACATTGATGACATAGGAAAGAAAAAAGAAACCTTACTCTTCTGAAACTTTTAAATACAAATTCACATGCCATGGACGTAGATTTCGTATAGCTATCAAGCATAGCTGACCAAACATCTACAAGTAAAAGAGACCACTACAACTATAATGGACACAACAGAAAAGAGAGTTACTATTTCACGATAGTTTGGTGTCCAACTTAATTAATGTTTATTATAAAAGCTAGGTCTTGTGTGGTTGCTCTCATTAAAAGGAGAAATTAGTTGCATGAACACATACTTGACGTAAATGTTGTGCAGGGCAACGGACAAATAACTGTTGCAACCACCAATCATCTTGTGCCATATGATCAAGGAACCATTCACAAGCACTTTGAGAATGTTCGAAACCATACATTAACAGTTCAACCCAACCTTTCATGTGAGGTTTTTCACGAGAGTGCACCAACGTCTCCAGCAGAAATGAAACTGCCAATTTCGTGCTGTGAAAGACTGCATCCGAGCCGATCAACTTTGGAATTGAGTTGCAGAACTGCCAGATGAAATTGAAATATGTGGTGTCGAATACCAGTTTGTCTTGCAGAAACTGATAGTTGTCTTCCCATATGCTACTTTCAAATTCCTTTAATATTTTTATGTTTTCTGTGTCACGCACTGACCTATCCATCTCACAATGTTCGTAAAACAACATATACGCGCTATGAGTTTTTTCGAATGAAAAGTCCATGTATTTCTCTGTCATGGCATCAAATGTTTTGGTCTACACAATACAATATCAAGTAATTAGAGTCAAATTACACATTAGCAAACAAACATTTACAAATAGAAACAAAGGATTTAAGTATTTACAGTCATTTCTCCACCAAAACATTCGGCAGCAATTTGCATTGGGTCAAAAGTCTTCACTTCAGCATCATTAAACAAATACCAATTGTTTTCTTTTGATGTACGGTCACGAATAAAACTATAGTAATGTCCGCCTTCGGCAGTACCAGTATGCACCACCACACCAGCCAAATTATACCAGTGATTGGGTATGTCATCTGGATCTGCATTAAAACAATATTAATAGGTTATTAACCCATTAGCTGGTCTCTCCAGGAAAATATTGTTGAACAAGATTGTGGACCTTATGGACCGAACGTAGTATGGGACATGCTAAAACCTTCTGTTCTACTAAAACAAGTGTTTTCATTTCCATTCACAAAATACATTTTATAGCCCTGCAATATAGAGTCCTCTTCATTTTGTACATACATTTTTTTTGGAGCCAGCCTCTCCAGTTAAATAGTGACCAGCCATGTGAGGCCAATTAACCAATCACAATTATTAATGATACAAAATTAACCATATATAACGCAGATGCTAACACCAGGACTAAATCATTTTAATGAAACATGAACGAATATGGCTCATTAAAAGAATATGGGCAGACTTGATGGAATACCTCCAATTCCCTTGTTTGTAAGTAAAAACTCTTCTGTGTATGCAGCCATATTTAGCTTCATTGGAAATGAAAAATGTGTGTTGACCTTCTCTTTCATCATTGTCACCATATTGAACGTATATCTCATTGTATTGAAACACATCACCTTAGGAAGTGATTTGAAGCAAGCCCTGCATCATAAGTAAAAAAAAAGGGTGTCATTACAAATCATCAAACACATCACTGCTGAACAGATTTATCCAAAAATTACTCTTTATAAGATGAACAGGGTAGAGTTTGACATCAAAAAAATGTCTTGTAATTCTTAATCATCAATTCAGGTCTACAAGGGTTAAAAAATTGTGTACGCACATATGTAAAATACACCCATACGCTGTTTACGTGCTATGTTATAATATCTAAGTAATCCTCGTTTGGTTTGAAGTGTGACTGACATACTCGCAATAAATATCAAGAGTACATTCGCATAAGGAGTTGAAAAAACATTTGTTAACCCCTGAGTCTATTGTAATGTATTGTTTATAAGGTATACCTTTTCTCTGCTCTAACTTTTCCATCACATTGAGAGCAGGTATATTTATTATCACCTTCTAATACGTCTTTCACAGTCACTTCATCAAGAGATTCCTTTAAACAAAAACACAGCAGTAGACGACAAGGAGTTTGATAAGACGGGATATAATTAAAGTTTACTTGAAAATGAAATTTAAATATCAATAATATAGTGGAAACATACATAGAGGTTCTTCATATCAGCAACGGTACATCTAACTGAATAAAATTCTTCTTCAGTTTTACTAACGTGTGGACAATCCTTAGTATAAAAAAATAAATAAAAAAAACAACAACCTTTAAAATACATTAGAGCTGAAAAAATAAATTTCAAAAGAGTCAAACATGAGGACAACGTAGTCCAACAGCTAATTTTCGAAATCTTAAACTGTTCAAATCTATGTCGAAATATTACCCAAACATGTAAAATTTCCTATGTTACATATAAAGGCCCGTTACACTAACAAAATTTGCAATAACAAGTACTTACACAAGTTATTGTTTTTGTTCAAGGATGAAGTCTACAAAACGTGTAGCTTTACATAACTTAAAACGTGCACATTTCACGTAATATTTTGTTCAATAGGCCTTTTCCATAGTGAAAACTATTCACATTTCACAGAAAATGATTCGTAAATCCCCCCACACCAATCCCCTTCCCTAAAAAAACTATTCGCATTTCACTAAAAACAATTTGCAAAACCCAAAAATGTTTTTGAACAGCATGAACAGCCGAACAGCATGATATTTTAGGGAACTGTTTTAAACATGTTAATTTGATCCCTGTCTTAACTTGTGTGTTATTTGCTGCTGGAAATTTTACTATGTGTAACAGGGCCTTTACAGTTTGTTGTTCAATAATGAAACCAAGACAATGAATTGTATTAAAAAGAACAAAAACAGCACAATACCAATGAAATAACATTATTTGTGATGACACCACAGAACAATTCACGGATCATGTGTTTCTAAAAATTTAAAACAAGAAATAGCAACAACAGTGAAATGGTGATTGCAATCAATATAATATTGGTGAATTCCTACTTACCAAATCTGGGCCCATATCTTCTAACTTGGACACAAAATCTGTAAAAAACTCAGTCATGTCTTTCTGTTCCCCTGTGTTTAAGGGCTGCTTGTCCATTGTGTATGTTTTGCAAAATGAACGTGGATTGTACGCTTTGCGTATACTACCAAGAAGGTAAGCAAACATTTTCTGAACTTCTTTGAGAATGGCAGGTTGTTTAGTGTTTTTTGTCACCACCGTCTGTAGTATAGTACTACATGCTTCCGGAATCATGAAGAGCTGTTGCACACATGATGCCATGTAACAGGTTGCACCTAAATTTATCAGCCCAACGTAACCAACATTGGATCGCTCTTGCTCGTGTGGCCAATAATTCCAACCATAAGAACAATGACCTTTAGTCCTTGCATTGGATGAATGATGCTTGAGAAACAAACTTTGGAGCTCTAAATATGTTTCCTTACAGTTGCACACTAATTGAAGAAGAAGGTCGTAGGCTGCTTGTCGAGAAGATTTTGTATCACACCGAGGATGTACAATATCACCAGACTGTGGTGACTCTGGCAGTGTAAACAAACAGCTATGAAAAATGTTTTGCAAAAGTTGAAACCCTTGATGAGAATTTTTAAACATTGTGTCGTGCTGCAATAAAGCAGTACACGTTTGTAACAGTCCAATAAGACAATAATCAACGGAACGACCACTGTTCGTGTCCACATCACCATCTTGAATAAACATTGAAACTTGTAAAAGGGCGGTACGAATACTGATTGTATCACTACCACTACTACTATCATATTTGTTAATAAGACGACACAACAACCAGAAATAGTCTTTGTAATTTGACAGCGACGAGCGGAAACGATCTCCTTTAACGCAGTTTTGTAATTGCATTTCGTTGCGAAGAGATACTAATTCAGAAAGTTTACTTAAAACTAAACTTAACACTTTATTTAACACAACAGGGCCACCGCTAACACACAATTTATACATGCCACGTGATGCTTCACTTCGGACAGATTTCTAAAGTGCAAAGAAGCGAACAACAATTACTAATTATAAATCATAGTTACTACAACTCAAAAGAATGATCGAAATAACCATTACAAAAAGGCACTATAAGCTATAAGCGGAATACCTGAGGTGCAAAAAACACCAATTGAATTAGTAAAGAACTGAAGCATGTGTGATTTATGAGAGAGTCGTGCGAACTCTTGTAAGACGATATCCAACAAACCAAAAATGATAAACAGTGGTAAACAACTAAAATGAAAAGTAGAATTACTCTGTGTTAGTTGGTACACAAGAACTATACAATCATTTCGGACATGGTTAAGTATGTTTATCACAATGATTATAACAGGTGAATGGCCTCTGTTAGTTACATCTACAGGCATTTCCTATCTGGTGTGTTGATGATTTGCATCATGTCACGTCAGCATAAAAGGATAAGCCAATTGACTATAATTGACAAACCGTTCAACATTTTCATTCAGCCATCTATTAATAATAAGAAAGCTTTATTAATTACCTGAAGCACGGACATCTTGACATCCAACATTAGAATTTTCTACAGCATTTTCAGAAACATATGCCAATATAGCCACTAATCTGTTAAAAAGTTCTTTTTCTGGAAGAAGTCCAAGTAAAAACTAAAGAAACATGTGATATTAAAATTCTATTTTATTCCTTCTGAATTAAGGTTTGCACAGTTCAGTTGAAAAACTGTTATCAACACATGCAACATATAGAGTTAAAACAAACAGGCCAAAGTAAGTAATACCTGATTGAACTGATTAATTACCACAACATTCTCTGCCTCTGTGCTTCGGTAACGAGCTCGAAAAACATGCCTTTTAGGGGTTACGTTGCCCTTGACACTCTCTGCAGTACTAGGAACAGGCCTCTCATCAAGTGTGACTGGAACTAAACCAACCCGCGTTATCAATTTCACGATGTAAGCAATGCAATTCAAAGACCATTCATCTAATTCAGTTTCTGGATTGAGATCTTTAGACAACAGCAAGTCAAACAAGTGCTTGACGAAACCAGTATCGAACAATTTATTTACCCAAGTTAACGACATGTTCAAATTTAACGAAGAAGATTTTTCTCCTTCAGACAAAGAGCTATCCGAATCACCACTTGACAAGTCGATATTTTCATTGGAAAATCTTCTCATCAAAGGTAAACTAAGAGAGTCCAACACTTGCAGGATATATAGCAAATTGAATTTCTGATCGAGATTTAGTATCTGTTCCCACACCACAGGTTTATTAAAATCAAAAATGCTAAATTTGTTCTTGATCATCTGATTTGTCGGCATCAATAGTATCAGTTCCCATGCATTGTTTAATAAATTCTCTGCTGATAATGGCTTCACAGTCTCGTGGAGATCGTCACAAGATTCAGACGTTTCACTGAAACAAGTATCATCAATTTTTTGCTCAAGCATGGCCAGCCATAAAGCTTGATAATCATCTAACTTGGAAACTTTGTAAAGAACCTCAAGAAGATTAAAAAGCTCCTTGAAGTTTTCCGGTTTCAGTAATTGGATCATTGGTACAGATTCGTAGTTAGGTGGTGGCAACTGTGATGTTGGCAATTGCGATCCTGATGACGCACGGTCTTTACGACTATTAGCGATGGATATGTACACGAGCTGTAATGGAATATCGCAAGTAGAGTAAACACATTTCACAAGCAATAATTATCTTCTGAGATAGAAACAAAAGGTAATTCCACCTCTAATGAATTAATACTATTGAGTAGACTTTAACGTAACTAAAGTCAGAGTAGGTTTCGTTTCAAACCTTACTACATAGTTATGTACAAAAAAGTGTGATAAAAGAACTTTGTAAAACATTTTTTTGTAAACATCACAATTGTCATTATCTATTAAATCAGCTCTGACATAATTTACGGAAGAGTTTGTACTTTTTCTCTCTCACGGAGATAAGGTTGTTGATTTGTCATGCTGATTTCGAAGAAAAGCATTCCATTCTGAGTATTCTGCACTGCAACACATGACACTTGTATCATGAACAAGAGCTTTCAAAGACAATACCTGCTGATCTCGCATACCAAGATCTCCTAGTGTTTTCATGTCCAAGTCAGGTGTTAATTCATGACCGTGAGAGATTAATCGAAATGGGGGCTTCAGAACATTAACATCATTGGACTCAGATTCAGGCTTCTCCTGTTGTACATTCATACACCAATTGGTGACCTTTGCACGAAATGACGCCAGCAATTCAGATGACAGCATTTTGAAGGTAACCTAATTCAAAATGTATTCATTTCACAAAATATCGAAGAGAAAACTTCAAACATTCCATAATATAGCTTATTAACCAATAGCGGGTCAATACAGGAAAATGTTGTGGTTGTGACATCATACGAGTGACCTGGTCAATATATTCCCACGTGTTGACCGGTGAATAAGGTTTTCTTATATAATTTCTGTCCTGCATCAATTTATTTCTTTGTTTACATTTTTATGAAGCCGGTCAATACGGGAAAACATTGACCATGTGTCATCAATTAACCTATCAGTTATTCTATTGTGAGAAGACTGCAGGGGTATATAATTTATTCGTAAAAGTATAACAGTTTTGAAAGGCCACTTGAAAAGCATAAGATAAGATAAAGATTTAATCAAAGTAATGAAATATCATACCTTTTCCGTTAAACCATTCGGTTGACAGATAATTCTTAGCATGTGGTCTTTACTGCTCGGTTTATGTAGACATTGGTGACTGCTGACACTCTTTCCATCAAGTCGCCATAGTTCCAAATGAAATGCAAATCTATTCATTAAATGTAACACATTTCCTCTTTTTATTGCCCCTATCTTCAAAGACCTATCTGCCTCTGCTAACCACTCACCCAAATTGCAAGAAAAAGAAAATAAGTGGGTGGTTCAAGGAGAAAACTAAGTTAAACCATGCATTAAAATTTAAAGGAGCTACGACATGAATCACATGTTCTCATGGTGCCACAAAGAAATCATGTTATTGTTGTCCTCTAGCCCCTTTAAACATCTACTCAATCAAAAACAATTGGGAAAAACTAAAATTCAGAAGGAAGTTCCCATGTTTTGTAACTTATTTGTGTTTACCTTTTAGAATAGGTTTCCAAGTGGTTACGAATGATCTTCAATACCTGTTGGATGACTTTCAGCGACTGTAAACAATTCTGTCAATAACAACGATAACACCAATTAAAATTATTATACAACTATTGAAATATTTTACAGAATATAATACCAATGTAAACTTTTCTTGTGTTTTGTTACAGCACTTTTGATTACCTCTTCCAGACTTGTCAGTGCACTGTTCAACACAGTCATACATTTCTGCACAAATTCCTCTTCCTTTCGTACGGAATTTTCACCCACTAAAAAACATATAAGCATCTTCGAGGAGACATCTTGAAACAACATTGAATATGGGTTGGGGGAAAGGGCTGTCATTATCATATCCCATTAAAGGGGTAAATTATTTTTGCGGAGTGTTGTAAAATCATTCGTTATGTTTTAGATGCCTTGAGAAGAATAAAACTTCCAATATAATAACTAACCAGTCAAATACAGATGGTTTAATATATTCATTGTTTCGTTTGATACCGGCAGTTTTTCTGCCTTCAAAGCAATATTCCAAAGTTGTTCAGTGCCGAGAGTGTACTAAAATAACAAGAATAGGACATTCTAATGAAAGTCTGTTAAAAGTGTTTAATGAAAGTCTTCTATAGATAGCTGTTCCATAAAAAAAACATTACAGTATTTCGTAATGTAACATCAATATTGTTTACTCTCTAAAACTTGTCTCATACCTCTTCAGTTTCAGCATCTTGATGGCCAAATGGTGATGCATTTGACAGGCGAGTTAACCCAAATAGTTTTTGAAATAAACTCAAGCCTGTCAGAGTCATCTTCTCTGCATTTAATTCAGGCAGCTATTGGTAATACATACAAAAAAAAAAAAGAAAAAAAAAAGAAGAAGTTAATCGTACGATTTCCGGCAGAAAAAGCTTAATTTTTGTTCACATATTCTAAATTACCTTATTTAGAAAGATATGTTTAAATGAATCCAGACCAAGTGCATGCAATTCCTCGCTGTTTGTTTGCTTCAGTAACCAGTTCAATATAAGATAGTGGTAAACATCCAGCATTTCTGTTACTAGACAGTTCCATAAACAATCCAGCTGCGCTATGGTTAGTCCTGCAATGAAAGAAACAACCTCTAAGAAAACTACCTGTAAGTTTCAGGATGATTTGATGTGAACATTTTATGAACAATACACTGTCAGAAAAGAGCTTTCAAAGTGTAAAAAAAACACAAAAATTATAATAAATCTGGAAACAGACCTTTTCATTCATCCTTCCACTTTTGTTCTGTACAAACAACATTGCCTCGTTTCTAATCGTAACAATTATTATGTCGTTTTGCATGATAGTGATCATTAAGTGTTATGATGTCATGACACTTTTTTATGATACAAGGGAACATCATTATTATTCTGATTAGAAACAAGGCAATATTTCTACAAAACAAAGGGGATGTAATCCATGAAAAGGTCTGTGGACATTAAAAGATAAGCTCACTGAAGTGATCTGGTGTTATTTCGTTCGAATAGATTGCTGTTAAAAAATCCAGCCTCGCGTAAATTTGCTGCTCACAATCGCTGAAATAGTCTTCATGCGTGCTGCTTTTCCAGGATTTCGTAAACTCTTTTAAGTTCTCAAAAAAGTGGTCCATCATCTCGAGATCTTTCACAGCCCAGGTTAAAAGTTTCGAACCTTCTGAGGATGTGGAGGAGTGGGGCAGAACACTAAGAATCTTTGGGAGAATTTTGAAAGATACAATCACAGATCTATTAATGTAGAGAAGAGACAAAATTAATTTTTATGTACCAGAAGTACCAGAAAGGTGAAACAATATTTCATCATCATACGTCATTTTGTAGCAAAAAAGATTACCCTTCACATTCCAAGCACTAACCTGTTGTTCTTTATATTCTCTAAACAACCTTTAATAAACACCATTCGAACTTTTTTATCCCCTGAGCAGCAAATAAGTTGCCATAGCAACTTCTGGGTTTCGTCAAGCATCCCATCATTCATACTTTCCTATAACGAATGAAACTCAACTCTCTCATCGGAAAGTACAGTAGAAAAAATAGTACAAGAATGTATAATTACTAGACGGTAGTTACTTACCAATGCTGGGTCTTGGATAAGATCCCACAATAGTGTATTTCCTGGTTCACACAAACTGTCAACATCAAATTCAATAGGTAATGGTTCATTAGACTTTACAGGGGTATTCGCAACACTTGTAAATGATGATTGCTCTTCCAAATCATCTGCAATCTCCTGTTCGCGATCAGACACAGAGCTACCGTTCGTGTTGGTACTACTGATAGCATCATCAACATCGGCAATGATGGCGCTCCCTTGACTTCCAAGTAAACACGAATCGATAGGTGATGGTGAAATACGAAGCAGTGGTGCATTCGTCAGAGCACGGATTTGACTGTTATTCATTTTTAAATCCAAACTTAAGAAATGAAAGCAGAAGATAGCAATAAAAAAGAAAAAGAAACAGTGTTTCTTGGTTTTCTTCTTAATTCTAACATTTCCTGAAACTCTGTGTGTTATGTATATACATTTCCCTGTCAATAAAACTGCAAATTATTTTAGTGGAACACAAAAATGGCGAACCAAAGAGTTCAAGTTTTGATTTAGCAGTTTGACTCAACACCGAGGAAAACAAGCTTAAAAATGAGGCTGCTTGGTGACAACTATCCGGTACCGACGGCTTTGGTTACCATGGATTCATAGAATTATAATATAATTCATTGAATAAAAACGATATTCGATGTAAATTATGTTTTTGGAATGAGTATTTAGAATCAACAACAGAAAATTTTGTAACTTTTAAACGATAATGATAAAATTACCGAAAGAATACAAAAACATCATTTTACACAAAAGATGTATTCTTTTACAAACGGCTCTCCATAGTAAGGCTACATAGTCAAACTTTCATTTACCTACGAATTTGTTCCAACTGGCTGCCAGTAAATCGGCCTGTATGTATGCTCGCAATTTCTTCATCAGTACTTCCATCGCTACTCAAACTTGGACTTTGAATCGGACTGACATTAAGTTGCTTGAATGAACTGGGTTTTGTAGGAACTATAACAAAAAATTCACAGAATCTCCTGCACTCTGAATCGGAACACACAGTTAATCAAAGGGGTGTTTATTTGAGAAAAGCTTCCCCCGTCCTACCTAGTTTTCACTACAAAAGTCAAGTGTGTTTGTAAGAGAACTAGCTAGCCCGGCAGTTAAGATCTCAGCTGAAGGAAGGTAATATATATATTACTATATTATTTACTTGTATTTCAAACAATGAAAGGGCATGTGTTAACCAGCCCCATATCAAGCCCCCTTGACATAAACGCAATATGAAAAATCATAAATGGGCTAGCTCGCCTCCATATATAAACAACCCCTAAATATATTATCTAGATCTAGGTAAGATCGCAAAGTCCACAAAAAACTTACATATCAATTTCTTTGGTGACACCTTCTCAACACTCCTTTGTTCAGGGTTAATGCCTGTAAGACCAGCTGACCAAATATTTCTTATTAACAGAGACACTAATAGCAACGTCTGCTTGTTATAGGAGGTGACTGGATGTTTACCAATCAACTTCAAGAGATATTGAACAGAAACAAGGTCCATCGTTTTTGCCAGAGTGATTAAAAGTTCCAAAACATAACGACTGATGTGTTTCAGCTAAACAAATGAGCAAATTTAACAATAGACTTAAATTTAGTAGTACACTTTAACAGGGTGGCCACTCATTGAAACCAAAAGTAATCCCAGTATATTAATATCAGTATATTTCCCAGTATTTAAACCAAAATCCAAGTATATTCAACAATGATTTCACAGTATTATAAACCAATTATATTCTTCCCTTCAATTAACTAGTTTCACTGAAAAACATAACTCTACTCTACCCTATATTGCTGCCTGCACTCAATTTTGAACTCACGAATTCGAATAGAAGTGATAAGCACAACTACTGGAACACATTTTTTTGAAATGCACATTTAAGAAAAACTAGTCTATGAGAGGTCAATATTCTGTGGGTAAAATCGATGAAAGAAGTTTGGCTATAATAAAAACACACAAAAATCAAATAGTATAGTAAAAGTCTATAGTAAAGTCTTTTAGAAAACAAACATGGAGGGAAAGGTTTAAGACAAACTTCAGGATTCCCAGGATTTCCCAGTTTGAGTGGCCACCCTGTTAAAGTTTCAGTCAATTCGGCCCTTCAAGATAAAAACCATTCTACCCTTCGACAATAGCTATAACCTAACAGCTGTACTGCCCTGGAAATAATCATGTTCTGCACACAATTTTTTCGCAATACATATTGTTGATTGTCACAATAACGACTAGTCATTTAGAAAGTTTTTCGGGCTATATACAGACAGACAACTGAAAACAGCAGGTTAGTATTTTAGATGCTAATATTTTAAAGAAAATTGAAGAGCATTATTACCAACCTGTGCAGCAATCCATAAACAGTCGATATGCTTTGATTGTAGTTGACGTTCTTGTGCAAGGAAGTTTAGTAGGAACTGGGACTGCTTGATCAGCTGAAAATTAAAAAAAAAGACCCATTCCATTTCATTGTCTAAACCCTTCTTGCAAAAAATGTAGATCATCATTCACCACATTTTGAGGAATCAAATCAAACAGTCAGTGTGAGCCAAGGAAACAACATCAGTTAAATGGTATCAACGGAAAAAAACTGAAAAAATTGACTGCTAATAAAAGATCCACGCCAGTTGACCATTCATTGGATGAGGAAACACCGTTATCATTTAACAGAACTTTCGAAAAGCGACTTCCGGGTATGATGATGATGATAAATGACTTCCCCAAAGCACTCTGTTACATATCCCTTTTTAAAGCCCCTTAACATGACAAGTCCAGTTCTTCTAGCATAAAGTTTTACCGCTTTGTTGAGTTACTAACAAACTCCTTCTGTTTTCAGTTTTAGTTACTAAGTAATAATAGCGTATCCTTGGCCTTTTTTTATCTGAAAACTAGTGTTTAAATTCTCTTTGCCTCCTGACATTAACACACTTTTAAGTGATACAAATAATATGATTAGGAATTTTTTCCGAAAGACGGCATACCTCGACATGGTAGTTCGGTCCGAATAAGTGTTCCACCATCTCTTTCTTGTTCAACCACATGGCCAATTCCAAGCACAACCTATAGAGAGGATAGAAATCAAGCAAAAACACAAGAACTAATTATTAAAGAAAATGTGCTGTTTTAAATTAGTAACAAAAATCTGATCCATCAAGGAAATACATAATTCTTGTTTTGCTACTTCTAGCAATCTTCAGCAAAACTCTTAAAAAAGTGTGCCAATGTGTCACATTCTTCAGCCTGATATGGCTGCCTGTAACTAAAAAAGTATTTGACGATGGGTCTGGATATCCTGGTCATATATGAAGACCAAAGATTAGTATAATATATACCTATCCACATCACCAAGCACTTGGTTTTGAGCAACTTCAATCAAATTATGAATTTGGTTCTAAAATCAAAAAACACAAAGCAATCAAACAGAGCAGTACTTTACCAAAATTATGTCTGAAATATAAGTACGATAGGAACTAACCGTAATAAGATTTAAGCCAGCCATGCGTACAGCCAGTGTGGTGGACATGAAGTATTTGAATGCTATGTTTAGTATGTCTCTAAAATGTGAAGTTAAAATACATCAGATAGTGAGAGTGCAGACAGAAGCTTTCGTCACCTTGGAAAAACTTTGATGTTCCTGTCACAGAAACTCCCCTTATGTTGATTCTGAGGACTTTGGCCTTTGAACACGTTTA